>JANAVB010043419.1:12983746-13560152 GCA_029216955.1 Iris pallida | reverse complement strand
CTATCGAAGTTCTAGATCCCATAACTGAGGTGACCTAGCCCATATTATTTTCTAGAAGAAAAACAAACATAACAAAAGAGCAACATGATAAAATTAATCAATCAGCAGGAAAGATGGATCGAATTTCAAGGTAGTTATAAGAGACAATTGCGGGAATGGAATCGAGAAGAACGAAACTTGCAGCAAGATCTCCAATGGTCTGTGCATCCTCGACTGTCCTGACGATAGCTCGCCCCGCTGGTTTTCCCCTGGTCTCTGTCGATGCTGCATGACCGCTGCTGCTGAGAGAAATCAGAAATGACGGAAAAGGTCTCTGTACAGACGAAGGTGCACCTCCAATGTAGCAGAAATGCCAACCTGAGTCGGCACAACAGGAGCTGCGGCTCTAGCCCTGATGAACAGGACGAGAGGTGGCCAGCCTCTCGATAGTATCCTCCGAACCGAGCGAAGAGATCGTGTCTCTATAACCATCTTGAAGACAATCAAAACAAGAAGCAATTACTGAGAATAAGCGAAAAAAAAACAAAGGAGGACAGTTTATATTCAAGGGAAAGCAATAAGCATAAATTTAGATAAAAGGATCTGATTAAGAATTTTTTCTAGTGTGATTGAGTACCTTCAAATATCCTAATCCTATTGCAGGCTGTAGTGTACTCTAGTTCGAATACCACTACATTAACTCGACCTGCATGGGCTACCACTAATAAACGTGTCACGACCCCACCCACTGTGAAGTCGAGTACGTAACAACGCCCATCCTACGCCGCAGTGTCGGTTGGTAGAACGCTGTCCTAGGTCAATCATCTAACAATATAAGGTACCTGTACCTTATATACACTCCGAATGGAGGTGACATAGCAACACGTCTCAATCACATCTAAGGTAGAGTACGATAAAAAGATAGATAGATATGGAACGAAATAATCCTCCGAGATACAATCAGATAGAGGTCTAAGTGTCTAAGATGACATCTCCATAAATATCAGATAAAACAACTCCCATTACATATACAATAATTATCAATGAAAAGACAAGGTAATAGTCCTAAGCTAGCAGTCTAAACCACTGGTGGTAGATCCTCTACTGCAATTGGCCCAAGTCACAGTGTTGTCTAAGCTGCACCATAATAGGTAGACACCAGAGCCTCATCATTCACTGTAAAATTTTCAACAGTCCAGTCAGGACAGTAGCGGCACAATACATCTCAACAAATCATAACAGAATAGAAATATATCATGCTAGAGAGTAAAAACATGAAACTGAAGAATAGCATAATGTAAAGAGAGAGAGACTGTAAGTAAATATATACATTATAATAGAGAACTAATCAATGATTCTAGTGATTTAGGTACCGATGAAACATGTGAACAGCTGGAGGGTGATCATGACTATACTAAAGAGGTGATTCATGACTATCTACTTGAATGATTCACATGCTCATTTACCCCCACCATCCCCAATCAATAAACAGGATCCAGTCAAGTTACGTTAAGATTCATGACATTACTACTACTGCCCATATAGGGTGATTCGTGATGATTCCTGAAGATTCGTGAAGGCTCTGTGATTCATGAGAGTACAAGAATCACAAGCTGATACATGAAGATTCATGAAATAGAAGCATATAGATTATGATGTAAGTGAAACACACGACAAAGTATCTGATGCTCCCGAAAGGGATAACATCTCATGAAGGGATCCATATAGTACTAATCCGTGATACCAACGTGTCAGCATCAAGTAAAATAATCTAAAGCAGGAAATATCTCCTAAACAGGGTATGAAATGATCAGAGAATGTACTCGCCTGTGTATCCTTGTCCGAGAGATATACTGTCCTAGGAGTGGTTCTGTCTCTATAGAATAGTACAAGTCACAACAAGTCTAAAATAGGAATATACTGCTATAATGCATCTACATGAAGTTTGGGGTCAATCTAGGCTAAAGTCAACCTTTGGTCACTCTAGTCAACCCTAACGTCAAACTAGGTCAATTCTAGTCTAATTTAGTCAACTAGGTCAAACGAGGTTAAACTTGGTCAACTAGTCTAGGTTGGTCAATCCTAGGCTTAACCAGTCAATTCTAGGTCAACTAGCTAAATACCAACACAATCACCGTATCCTAGTGATACATGCCATAGGCCAAATACAATTAGGCAAATGGAAACCTATCTCACACCCACTACACATTCACATACACACTAGTAACTATTACCCACATAATATATATATATATCTATATATATATATTATATATATATATATATATATATATATATATATATATATATATATATGTAAATACACACATGTATATACATGTAAATACACATGTATATACATATATATATATATAATATATATATATATATATGATATATATATAATATATATATATATATTATATATAATATATATATAATATATATATATATATATATAATATATATATATATATATATATATAAATATATATATATATATATATATATAATATATATATAAAAATATATATAAAATATTATATATATAATATATATAAAAATATATATATTAATATATATATATATATATATAATCTATAGATATATATATATATATATATATATTATATATATATATATTAATATATATATATATATATATAAAGGGATATTATAATGTGTGTGTGTGTATGTCATGATTTGTGTGTGTGTGATAGTGTGTGTGAGAGGAGAAAACAGTGTGTATAACATGTGTGTATGTGTAAGAGTTTGCAAAGTGTGAGGAAATCTTAGAATGTGTGTGTGAGAATTGATTTCAGTTTTGTGTGTGTCATGATCACTGTGTGTGTGTGTGCTATGAGGATAGGGAATTGAGAGTGTAAATCATATGTGTGTGTATATGTTGAGGGATGTGAGGGAGTGTGAAAACAGTGTGAGTAGGACTGTGTGTGTATTCATTTTATGTGTAATGAGTAAATTTTAGAAATTAGAAATGTGAGTCAAATGCATATGTGTATATGTATCGTGTGAGGAAGACATATGTGAGTTTGTGTGACAGTTTAAAAGGGTTGAGTGTAAGGAGTAGAGTGTGTGTTCAAGTGAGTGACTGTGTGTAAAGTGTGGAGAGTAATGAGGAAATTGGAATCAAATGTGTGTGTGTTAGAGAAGTTACATAGGTTTCAGTTTTCTGAAACCATGAATGGTATAACCCCACAACAATGATTTCCCTCCATTAACACAATCAAGTTAACCTATCCCTCATTCATTAGTTAACAATTATGTGGGTGAACTAATTTACTTATTTAATCATAAAAACAGGGAAAACGAAATCAAATTCAGAAAAATACGTTCAGCCCAATGGGTATCAGCTGTATCAGTGAATAGGGAATTCGATCATTCGAACCCAAATTAATCATTAAAATTACTAAACAAATGTGGTAATTGATGTCATACACGTGAGGACACTAGGGAGTGCATTCGTGTCCAAGAATTGGACACGAATCGTGTCTAAAATACCATACGAACATAGAACCAACAGTGCACATCAATCGTCGTGCACGCGTGCACGCGCGTGTAACACGCGCACACGCCACAACACGCTTGTGTCCAGGAATTCGCCTAGGATAGCGCTAGTCTGACACACCCTGCATTGAGTCCACGAGTCACACATACACGACATGACACGCGTGTCAGTCGTGCCTGTGCACGCGCACAGCAGCCCGCGCGCGACAGCGCGCTACCTGCGACCTCGATAACTCCCACGCGTGGTGCACGAGACACTCCCAAATTTTGGGAGCATGGCCGCAGGCGATGCCCCAAGATTCCCACAAAAAATCAGACACGACGTGTCCTGTATCCGAGATACAGGCCCGTGATGCAGGACACGGCCTACGGGCTCGTGCTGCGTATCCACGTATAAAAACATGACACAAATGGACACGAAACACACTACTACCTTCACAAAAATTAATACACACATCTAGATCTATAAATCCATGCAATTATTTTCAAAAATACGAAAATTAATTCCTATGTGGCATTTCTAACAAACACCTAATAAACCAATACGATACGTGTCCGATACGGACACGAAAGGACACAATTTGTGCCCAAATCTCGTGGGCAGTTAGGTAACCCCTAAAACCTAACCTATGCAAAGAAATCAGGAAGCAAAGTTTAGGTGTTTACCTATTGAGTATCAAACTCAAGGAAGAGCTTCAAAGAGGGATTCCAAAAGGCAACTCCAATTCTCCAAATAGCACACAAACTGAGGTGATCCTCAAAAATCAGTAAATAAACATAAATTAGATCCTATTACAAAGACTAGGGTTAAAAAGGAGCTAAAATGAATTAATTGGGATTTTTGAGCATAGGGAAAATACCTTTCCACCAAAATTAGGGCAAACCTAAAAAAGGCAAGAACACTCTTAAGAGACTACTTATAGGCAAGGGAAACTGCTAATAGTGGCTGCCATGGTTGGGTTAGGATTGGTCTTGGGCTTAATTCATGGCCTATGGCTTAAACACTAGGCTAAAAATTGATAAGTCATAAGTCATTGACTTAAGTCACTAGTCATGGACTAATTCCACCCAAACTAATCCTCCCTACTTTAAAACTAATTTCTAATTACTAAAGTAGGTTAACTAAGTTAGACTAGGGTCACCAACTAGGTTAGTTTCTAGATTAGGCTCCAAGTCAACACTAGTCAAGTCTAGATTACCCTTAATTAAATTTACCAAAATCATATAAATTCAAATAAATCTTAATAATTCATAATAAATCCAAATAGTTCCCAAAAGTTCAAAATGACAAAAATCCCCCATGCTCAAAAGTAAAATAATTATCCTAATGCCATATCACTAGTCTTTAAATTGGTAAATCACAAGTCTTGGTTTTAATAATTTAAAATAATCAAAAATTACCAAAAATTCATATCATGATTTATATAATTAATAGATTAAAATTACAAAATTTCAAAATTATCCTCATTTAGAAAACTGGGTGTTACAAGTCTACCCACCTTAGAAAAATTTTGTCCTCGAAATTAAGATGGTAGTACTCCTTCTAGGTCAAACATAGTCAAGGGTCAACCCTCTTAGTCACTAAGTCAATCTATGGTGTGGTCAACTGTCTAGTCAAACAAGGTCATAGTCAGCATTGGTCAATATTAGACTATTGGGTCATTATATAGGTCAAACTCTATAAGCTAGCTCAATGACATAACCAACCCACTCTAATTATCAATTAACCCATATCATTATATATATTTACATAAATATATATCTATATAGAGCATACTTAACCCAACCTAATCCCATATATAATATCACTTATGCACATCCCAAGGTTATCGTATATAGGTATAATGACATATACCCTTATCCACCACTAATAAATGCACTTATATAATTATATAACATATATGTATACACAAGATATTCTAATACCAAGGATAATGGACACAAAGGCAGCAGCCCAAGGAAACATGGACCACACATAACTCATATATACACATTTCTCACATGTGTATATAGGATTACCTATAGATAAGAAATAGGACAGAATACTCAGAAGTAGGGCAAGGATGTACCCATGATCACACATGTGCAAGGTCTGAACCAGGATGAAGGCCAGCAGATGAAATACAGGGCCAATTACTCCATGCTACTCCTATGTGAAGGGTTGAACCAAAGGAATGCAAGAACATGAAACCTGAAGTGGATGGCCATTAAGTTCAAGGAACAAGACTACATGAGAGTGGTAAGTATCAAGTCTTCCCAAAGTCTGATATCAAACCCATTCATGGACTGAACATCAACATGATATAGGGACTGGACCAATTAATTCAAGGAATTGAAATTGAGTGTGCAGTCTATTATGCAGTAGATACTATGCAGGATGCAAGAATGATGTACAGTGTATAATAAAGAGTGCAGGGTGTGCCATGAAGCACAGGACCAATGGAGTACAGGATATGTGAGGTTCTGATACATGAAGTATGTACCTAATGCAAGGCATATAGGTATAGTACAGTGAACTAAAGAGATGCAGTGAGCTAAAAAGTTAGTATCTCAACTAAAATTTGGTCTTCTTGACTGAGCCAAGATATCCCAACAAGTATGATACAAAATATTTACAGAACAGTGAACTAATAGATATCCTAAGTGATGTAGACTTTACCTGGACAAGGATGAGTGCGGACCTCTAATATGCATGATACTGACTCCAGATGTGAAGAATATGGCAAGTGGTTGAGGGTTATATTGGTGAGTTAATAATTGGGGCCTGAACAATGGTCTAGTAAAATCTATGATGCAATATGGTAGATAATGAAAGTTGAGTGCAGTGAACAACTTGTACAAGTCTGAACCAAAGGGGACATGGTATCTAGTGAAGGGTCTGCACATTGCCTATAAAGGTTGATCAAACATGACTGAACTCAACACAAAGAGAACTTAACTAAAATAGAAACTGGACCAATATAGGCTAATCAACATATCAATAATTCTATACAACAATGACCTATAGATACCAACCAACCCATATCCCATATGCCAATATCATCTGTAATCTATATGTTATAGACCTCTCAGTCTTAGGTGAAACTACCACTATATTCAAGGACAGGCTCTGGTCATGGGTGCCTCACTGGAAAAAGGTAAGGAAAAAAATAACAATCATCAAGACTGTAAAGCATACTAACATCCTATATGTAAACTGGTTGGTATTATAAATAACAGGGAAATCATCTACAATGGGTTACTATTCTAATACCACTACTAACTATCAACTCTAGGGTACAAACACACTTCAGTCGTCATCATTACACTATGAAGATCTACTTATGAATAAGTTATACAAACTACATATCCTACTCCTAATTATTTATAACAACAGAAGGGTATGATGTTTAAAACCTTCTCAGATACAATCTGTTAATCATATGCGTCTGTCCAAAATCATGTTGTCCAGAGTCTTCATCATGCTAGTGAGCAAGGCTACGATAATCACAGAGTCCTTGACTAAGGTACGTACCTCTAGGTTCATGGTATTTGAAATTTTTGCATTGTCGCATGCGACGGCAAAACCTTAAATTCCTAACCCGAGAAATACATCCAAAATCTGACTACATGTCCTCACTATGCCAACTAACACGACTACCGAAGATTCTAGATCCCATAACTGAGGTGACCTAGCCCATATGATTTTCTTAGAAGAAAAACAAACATAATAAAGAGCAACATGACAAAATTATCATCAGCAAGGAACAGATGGAATCAAATTTCAAGGTAGTTATAAGAGACAATTGCGGGAATGGAATCGAGAAAACGAAACTTGCAGCAAGATCTCCAATGGTCTGTGCATCCTCGACTGTCCTGACGATAGCTCGCCCCTGCTGGTTTCCCCTGTTTGCTGCCGATGCTGCATGAACCGCTGCTGCTGAGAGAAAATCGGAAATGACGGAAAAGGTCTCTGTACAGACCAAGGTGCACCTCCAATGTAACAAAATGCCAACCTGAGTCGACACAACAGGAGCTGCGGTCTCGAGGCCCTGATGAACAGGACGAGAGGTGCCAGCCTCTCGATAGTATCCCCCGAACCGAGCGATGAGATCGTGTCTCCATAACCATCATGAAGACAGATTAAAACAAGAAGCAATTACTGAGAATGAAGCGAAAAAAATACAAAGGAGGACGTTTATATTCAAGAGAAAACAATAAGCAGCAAATTTAGATAAAAGGAATCTGATTAAGAGTTTTTTCCTAGTGTGATTGAGTACCTTCAAAATATCCTAATCCTATTGCAGGCTGTAGTGATACCTAGTTACTTCGAATACCACTACATAAACTCGACCTGCATGGGCCACCACTAATAACGTGTCACGACCCGCACCCACTGTGAAGGTACGAGTACGTAACAACGTCCAGCCTACGTGCAGTGTCGGCGGTAGAACGCTGTCCTAGGTCAATCATCTAACAATATAAAGGTACCTGTACATTATATACACTCCGAATGGAGGTGACATAGTAATACAGTCTCAATCACATCTAAGGTAGAGTACTATCAGATAAAATAACTCCCGTACATATACAATAATGTATCAATGAGAAAGACAAGGTAGAGTCTAAGCTAGCAGTCTAAACCACTGGTGGTAGATCCTCTACTGTAATTGGGTCCAAGTCACAAGTGTTGTCTAACTGCACCATAATGGGTAGACACCAAGCCTCATCATTCACTGTAAAATTTTCAACAGGTCCAGTCAGGACAGGAGCGGGCACAATACTCTCAACAAATCATAACAAATAGGAAATAAATCATGCTAGAGAGTAAGATACATAAAACTGAGAATAGCATAATGTAAAAGAAGAGACTGTAAGTAAATATCTACAGTATAATAGAGAACTAATCAGTGATTCTAGTAATTTAGAGTACAAGATGAACATGTGAACAGCTGGAGGGTAATTTATGACTATACTAAAGAGGTGATTCATGACTATTCTACTTTGGAATTATTCACATGCTCATTTATACTCCTCCCCCCAATCAATACACAAGGATCCAGTCAAGTTACGTTTAGATTCATGACCATACTACTGCCCATATAGGATGATTCGTGAGTGATTCATGAGGATTCGTGAAGGCTCTGTGATTCATGAGAGTACAAGAATCACAAGCTGATACATGAAGATTCATGAAAAGAAGCATGAGATACATGATGTAAGTGAAACACACGAGACAAGAGTATCTGATGCTCCCGAAAGGGATAACATCTCATGAAGGGATCCATATAGTACTAATCCGTGATACCAACGTGTCATCATCAAGTAAAATAATCTAAAGCAGAAATATAATCCTAAACAGGTATGAAATGATCAGAGAATGTACTCGCCTAGTATCCTGAATGTCCGAAAGAATATACTGTCCGAGGAGTGGTATCTGTCTCCTATAGAACAGTACAAGTCACAACAAGTCTAAAATAAGGAAATAGACTGCTACAATGCATCTACATGAATTTGGGGTCAATCTAGGCTAAAGTCACCTTTGGTCAACTCTAGTCAACCCTAACAGTCAAACTAGGCCAATTCTAGTCTAATTTAGTCAAACTAGGTCAAACGAGGTTAAACTTGGTCAAACTAGTCTAGGTTGGTCAAACCTAGGCTTAACCAGTCAATTCTAGGTCAACTAGCTAAATACCACACAAGTTACCTATCCTAGTGATACACACATGCCATAGGCCAAATACAATTAGGCAAATGGAAACCTATCTCACAACCCACTACACATTCACATACACACTAATACTATTACCCACATATATATATATATAGATATATATCTATATATATAGATATATATATATATATATATATTATAATACACATACATGTAAATACACATGTAAATAGATTAGGAAATATATTATATATATATATATATTATATATATATAATATATATATATATTATATATATATATAATATATATATATATATATATTAAATATATATTAAATATATTTAAATATATAAATATATTTTTTTATATATTAAAATATATATATATTAAAAAAATATATATAATTATATATTAAATATATAATTATATATAGATATATATATATATATATATATTATATATATATTATATATATATATATTATACATACATAAAATATATATAATATATATATAGCTATATATATATATATATATATATAATATAGATATATATATATATATATATATATATATATATATACATATAAGGGATATATAATGTGTGTGTGTAGTCCATGATTTGTGTGTGTGTGTGGTGTGTGTGAGAGGAGAAAACAGTGGTGTAAAACATGTGTGTATGTGTAAGAGTTTGCAAAGTGTGAGGAAATCTTAGAATGTGTGTGAGAATTGATTTCAGTTTGTGTGTGTCATGATACACATGTGTGTGTGTGTGCTATGGATAGGGCAATGTGAGAGTGTAAATCATATGTTTGTGTATATGTTGAGGGGTGTAAGAGAGTGTGAAAACAGTGTGAGTAGGACTGTGTGTGTAATTCAGTTTATGTGTGATGAGTAAATTTCAGAAATCAGAAATGTGAGTCAAATGCATATGTGTATTTGTGTGGTGTGAGGGAAGACATATGTCACGACCCTATCCCAAATGTTGGGTCGAATCGGATCATGCCCAGCCTGCACCGTTGTGAGACGGCGGCAGTAAGCTGTATCAAGCAGTGAAAACACAACACAGAAATCTAACGGAAATAAAAAAATATTTTATTGAATTGGAAAAGGGTCTGGAAAAAAAAAAACATTAACAATATTTAATCATTACAACTGTTTTCTGAAAAGAAAAAAAATAAAAAGAAAGTGTTAAGCCAACATTCTAGGGTTCTTGGGTTCCTGGTTCAGCCTCTGCGGGACCCAAGTCTGTCCCGTAAAAATATAATAAGGCAGCTCTTCCTCGCTGTCACCTAAAAATGTTGGGTCTCCAGTCAGGAGGGAGCAAAGTACAATTCATGCTAATTTGAACAGTTAAAATAATAATAGAATCATGCACTTTTAAACAATTTAGAAGTGAACAGTTTCTAACAGTAAAACAGTGTGATTTTGAATAGGCAATGAATATGACCGGCTTGGGTTGTACAGTAGTATCCTATTGATACGATATGGCTTATCCCGTGTGTAAGAGGGTAGGGTAGCTAATACAGTTCTAAGTTATCAGTTGGATGTGGTCATAAACATTACACTATTCCCCCAGTCCCAACAGTCAATCAGTCAGTGCTCTCAGAGAGAGTTCCGTGTTGCATCGGTTTAAACTTGTGCAGTAAAGCGATTATTAAATAATTGTAAACTAACACAAAATGTACTTGCCTCTGATAATCCTTGACGTAGAAAGCGACGAGTAGCAGGTAACCGTTTGGGCTTAGGGTCCCGAACCTACAGATTCGTAACACCAGGTTCAGCAGCTAGAAATAATTACACTCTAATCCTTAAGGGCACGCCAACTAGTTAGGGGCTAAGTCTGGTCGGGTTGAAAATAACATAATTTTGTTAATAACGTGAAAAATATTTTATTTGATACTAAGTTACAAAAATCGTTCTAGTAAAAATACAAGTTTTTAACGTAATAATTAAGGGTAAAAAATCATTATTTAATCGTATTATAAATTAGTATTTTTATGCATTACCAAAATGTGCAAAAAAACAATTTCTTACTAAAGAAAAATACACATTTGACTATCATTACCAAAATAAGGAAGTTACTTCATTTATATATTATGATATTTTATGGAAATTATCATTTATGCACGAAAGTCTATTATAAGCAACCATTTTCTGACTATAAACAACAAATACATTTTTAGAACCAAAATATCATTTTTCGTAAAGGGCTAATTTTCTAACTAAAACTATATATATAATGAACATAATATTTTAATAAAACTTATTACTAAAAGTCATCCTTGTAATATTTAATAAATAAATCATTTTTAATAGCAAAACCTTATTTTAACTATTTTTTGATAAAATAGAATAATTACTAACTTTATAAACTTTTGGAAAATAATATAAATAACTACCTTTTAGCTATAGAATACTCATATAATTTTCTAAATGCCTTTTTTTTATAAGAACCTTTTATAGACAACTATTTACTTATAGAAAATACAAATACCAATTTATTACCAATAATTAATTACTCTTAATAATAATTAACCAAAATACAAATATTCTTAAATAACTAATTTGCCATATAATTATACCTTATAATTTATATTACTAATATTTATTAAAAGTTAATATACACTAATTATTCGTTATTAATCTAATTTATATAGTTCCACAACTAATACTAATAGCAATACATTAATTAATTAAAGAACCTACACAATAATACACAATTAACTAATCTAACTATTCCAATTGGCAGAGCTTCATTCTGCCAATTGGCCAGAACATGAAAAAGTTTCTCATACATGGAACAAAAAATTTCTGGGCAAAGATATACCAAAAATGGAGACGGAACACCAAGGGAGGCCTCGTGCTCGGATCGGAGCGTCGGAACGTCGACGGAACGACGGACACGTGCGCGGGTGCACGCGCGGAGCGCACGAACGCACTAGGGGCCGTCGTGGGGCGCGACAGGGCGGTGGCGGCCGGCGCTGTCGCAGGAGCGACGCAGGAACGGGCTCGGAAGGTGGGGAAGTGGGGTCTGGATTCGGAGGGACGTCGAGACGAACGCGAGGGTGGTCTCGGATTTGGATTTGGTGGAGGGAGGAGAAATTTGGAGTTTTTAGTGAAGAAAGGAAATTAAAAACTTCTGTGAGGGTTTCTGATCTTCTGAGAGTTATTACGTGAAAGGAAGGAGAAAGGGGGACGTGGGCGCACAAAGGAGGGATCTGAGCGGGAACCGGGGTGAGTGGAGGAATTGTAAGTTGAATTAAATGGGTTGGGCTTCCCATGGGCTGAAATGGAGGGTCATCCAATCTTAATTAAATTAAGCCCAAGATAATCTAAAAAAAATAACAGACAATCAATATTAATCATATAGTAAATATGTGGGCTTTACAACCTTCCCTCCTTATAAATTTCGTCTCGAAATTTCAAAGATAAGGGCCGGGGCACAATCAAAATTACTAACCTCGATCAAAAATGGAATTTAAATTATCAGGCACGATCGGATTCTAGGCATGATCTCTAGGTACAATGATAAAATGTAGGCACGATCCGAATTATCTAGATATGATCTGAGATAGAGTTAAATATTGTTGTGATCAAAATCATTTTAGCACGAGTAAAATTAATCAAAATCATAAAATAGTAACAATCAAATGAGGTCTCGTGAAACAGAAAAGACAAGAAAGAAACGAACGTCAATCGTTTATTGAAAAGACAGAAAATAATGGAATCTTCTGAGATGGGGGACTAAAAATTCCAAATCAATTTGGAATGGGATATAAGGGTTCGTGACTAAGGAGAACTCATCAAGTTGTATGATGGGAGGATAGCGAGGATGATTAGAAATATATCTATGATAGGAATGTAATCAGTAAGATATTTCCACTGAGGGTCGAGTGATGATCAAAGGGATAGAAATAATATCGTTCCACTATTTCAACGATCCGAATATGATATGCAGGAAAAAACTTACAAGATAACTATCTTAAACCAATCTCTAACTAGCTGAACCTTCGGTATCTACATAAAACTAAGATATCTGCCAAGGTATTAAAACTAAATATATTTTGAAACATAAATCATCTAAATCAATTTTATCTATCGTTGTATTTAACTCGTATACCAAATGTATTTCAGATTTCAAGTATTTCTCTCGATCAAGTTATTTTACAAACGTCAATTTCCAATTGTCCGCCATTCTTCCAAAACTGACTACGTCAAAGTTTATAATATTCACTCGTCATAGTAAATCCTTAGAAGTTCTTTAAGTTGATCCATGACCTCTATTCGAGAATTCTCAATCCTTGAAACCAATTGACAAAATTATAATCCCTAATCAAATTCTAATCCTTAACCATGCATCTAACAATCGTTTTATCCAACGCATTAGCAAAATATTCCAGAATCCCAATCATTCTTACCATAACTAATATGAGTCTCCAAAGTTTGGTAAAAATTGCAAATCCATTGGCTAATTACCAAAGTTGCATGCCAATGGTCTTATCTCAATTCCTAGCTGCTTATTCCTTCTCTAGAACCTATCATTCCATTGCTCGTATTATTCCTTCCATGGCTATATCCGTCCCTTCTAGGTATAGTAGTCATCTAACCATAAAAGTTGATCCTCATCAAGTGTTTCTTTACTTGATCATTATATTCACATGTTTATATATCATCCAAATTCACTTCCTCCATGGAAGAATCTTACCAAATCTTAGACTTGCCTCGCTAACTCTACCTATGTCTTTCTCTATCTCCCACACTCTTCTTTAATTATAGAATTCAAAGTCGTCAAATACCTTCATTTGTTTGAATGAGGTTTAGTCACTGATGAACACTACCAACAGTTATAACCCGAATAAGTCACAAGTTAAGACATACCACTCTCTCAAGACTAGCTTACTCAAGGTATTCTTCTACCTTTTCTACCCTTTAGCTAACTAATATTGATCCCAAGATGTCCTTATTAGAAATGCGATAGGTAACAATCTATATTTCTCCCGCATATAGCTATACACTATATACATATAGTCATCTACAAGATGTATATTAATTAACTATTTAACATATAAAGCTAACCACAACTATCCACAGCTTCCAGAATATGTAACTAAAATTAATAATAATAATAAATAAATAAATGAATAAATCAATATAAAAATATATATATACAACGTACTAAGGTTGAAACATGAAAGAGATTGAGTCAATAGAGATTGATATGGTCCTAAATAGTTCTAGGAAAAATTAATTACAATTTTTATATAAAATAGATCCTTTTTGGCTGTGATAAGAGATTACTGGAAATAGAAAGCCAAAAAAAAAAATACAAATCTTTTATTCAGACAACAATGAGAATAATTTGATGGTGCAGAAAAAAAAACAACCGTATTATGGATATAGTTTCAATAATTTTCGAAAATCCAAATATATCCGAAGTCACTTTGCCTCAAATTCATGCCTCGCCAGAGTGCACCTGACTGCAGTGAACTTTGGCTCCATAACTTGGATATTAATAGGTTTCGAGTAGTCTATCAACTTTATCCATTTCCTGGCTGAACAACATAGGAGATAAATTTGATGCATTTTAGGACGTAGTCTCAATAATATCCAAAAACTTATCAACACCTGAATCACTTTAACTTAGAGTCTATGTCCCGCCAGTGCGCAACTAGCTGCAGTAAACTCGCAGTTTTCATAATTCAGACAAATGACTACAACGCAAATGTGCGAAGCCATATTAGGTCACTGAATATTTCCTCAACTTTGTCCATAAGAATTTCAAAGAAGTTTCCTAAAAATTCAAACGAGTTCTAAAGTTCTAGTCATGATAGAAAGGATATTGATGTATGTTCTTCTGGAATCAAGAGAATTTATCAGGATAAATATGTGTTCCAGTATCAATTGAGATTTGAGAGATTGGTTTGAAGTCATGAAATTGGTCTGACTGGATTATGGCTAATTGAGTTGGACACAAAATAAGATAGAAGCACCAGAGCTTCGAGTTGAGTTGAAGAACTCAATAAGAATATTCCCGACAAATCACTTAAAGGATACTGACATTTACCAAAATTATTTTGAAGAAATAATTTCTTATCCAAGGAGAGTTTGAGAATGTGCTGGGTAAATTGGGCTGACACAAAAAGAAGTATGTCTTATGGATTCAAGGAAGTCAGGTTAAAATGGTTTAGCAAAGCCAACCAGGAGATAGTTCAACAATTCAAAAGTTTTTTAATGACTAAAGAAAATTTAATAATATGATGGAATCAATTCTCTGACCGTTCGTGCTTCACGATACTCAAGCATTGAGTTTAAAAGCTGTCTAGGCCTTGAATTGATCAAGAAGTTGCATAGAGAGAGTAGGGTTTCAAGTTGGGTGGAGGGGATCAACAAATAAAATATTGGAATATCCTAGGAGATAACAATCAATATTGAAATTATTTTTGAAAATATCTTCTCTAGGGGAATCATGAACTAACTAGGTTGAACCAATTCTTTTGGTAATAATTAATATTGAGGTTTTATAGTTCCAGAAGAATTTGGTTCAGGATTCGTTCCAAGAAAGTCAATTAGAAATGAGTTCAAGGCAAATAGTTGGATACGCTAATCGTATAAGTACTTCGGGTAGATAAGAGTTTATTAGAATTTAAAACTCTAGATAGCGAGCGGGGCTGGATGCCAAATAAAGGTAGAGAGATAAGATTTGATCAATAAATGGAGAAGTTGAAAAATAGATTTGCTGAATAAGGAGATTGAAGAGTTCTAATATTGGTCCAAAAATAGCAAAAAGTATAGATCCTAAGGGATGCTAAAATCTGTTAAAGATATGGAAATAAGATAATCCCGAAAATCACGGGACACTAAAAGATACAAAAATCTAGAAAATAAAATATGTAGTAACATATACCATCATACAATCGGCCTAAACCGGTTAAGGTCAAAATTCACTCCTTATGTCATTATCACTTCCAATTGTTATAAATACCAACTAATATCTGGGTATTCCAGAATTCTATCCTTCCAATTTTTAATCACCGTTATATCTGTGATAAAATACTGCCTTACACACCTTCTCATTAAGATTAGAATCCTCCAACTTTTCTGAAATTGTATCGTAGGGGAAACATAGCTTTGGGAAAGATATTGGCCAAAAAAAATAGTGTAATCAGGGTAACATGTTATGCTTCGGTAGGGTATCATCTAGTGCTAATCAATAGCTCTTATGGTCCTGGTCTGGTTCGAGCAGTCTCTCGTTGCTCAATCTACTACTACGATTCTCTTGCGTCATACATAGAAAACAAGATCTTGCTAGTACCGACTAATAGGTTGTCGTCATAGTCTGGCTAGTTTAGGGGCAAGCATAAACAAGGTAACCTACTATTCTATAAGCAAGCAAAAATAGTTACTTATATATAGATAATTTGGTCCTATGTTGTGACAAACCAATGTTCTAGTGTTCTAGTTGTTTCTAGATATGTTCTCCTAAGTTGTTGATTGGACCGGCATGGGCCACCACTAAAAACATGTCACGACCCGATCCTAAATTGTTGGGTCGAATCGGATCATGCCCAGCCTGCACCGTTGTGAGACGGCGGCAGTATGCTGTATCAAGCAGTGAAACACAACACACAGAAATCTAACGAAAATAAAATTTTTTTTATTGAATTAGAAAAGGGTCTGGAAAAAAACAAACATTAACAATATTTAATCATTACAACTGTTTTCTGAAAAAAAATAATAAAGAAAGTGCTAAGCCAACATTCTAGGGTTCTTGGGTTCCTGGTTCAGCCTCTGCGGGACCCAAGTCTGTCCCGTAGAAAATGTAATAAGGCAGCTCCTCTTCGTCGTTGTCACCTAAAAATATTGGGTCTCCAGTCAGGAAGGAGCAAAGTACAATTCATGCTAATTTGAACAGTTAAAATAATAATAGAATCATGCACTTTTAAACAATTTAGAAGTGAACAGTTTTCTAACAGTAAAACAGTGTGATTTTGAATATGCAATGAATATGACCGGCTTGGGTTGTACAGTAGTATCCTATTGATACGATATGGCTTATCCCCGTGTGTAAGAGGGGTAAGCTAATACAGTTCTAAGTTATCAGTTGGATGTGGTCATAAACATTACACTATTCCCCCAGTCTCCAACAGTCAATCAGTCAGTGCTCTTAGAGAGAGTTCCGTGTTGCATCGTGGTTTAAACTAGCAGTAAAGCGATTATTAAATAATTGTAAACTAACACAAAATGTACTTGCCTCTGATAATCCCTTGACGTGGAAAGCGACGAGTAGCAGGTGTAATGACCCGCTCCGCCCTAGCGGAACGCCGATTCAAACGGCAAGTGCAACGACTCAAACGAGCCGTCGACCCGAAGAGTTGGCATCGACCTGACGAAGAATCGATACAAGGCTTACATTGGTCCGTCAAGATGAATCCAGACTTAGACTTTCAAAGGCGCGCTCGGAGTATCGCTCGGCCGATGCGAACATCGCTAAGGTGGGTGGCTCCGATGAACCCGTCTTTGCTTAGCCTAGACACATAACAATACGGACACTATCACGAAAATCGCTAGGCGATAATCCCGTACATGCTAATAAATGACTCAACGCACCTAGCTAAGGGAATAATCCAATCTTGTATGCTTGTATAGAATATGGAAAGAAATATAGAAAATATCAGAACTCTCGTACCGCGCTCCACGCTCGTGCTACGGCACAAGCTTACGTTCAAGTTCCCTATGCGTTCAACAATCAAACAATGAATGGGTTACAACAATAAAACGGAAAGACTATCGACATAGTCATTCCGAGTAGAGTTAGCAACATTGAAAGACTATGGGACCGATGGGTCGCCAAGGCGACTCCCGTACGAGGAGTTACAAACTGTATGAATGAATGAATGAACGAATAAGTGAATGAATGAATCAATGAATGAAAGAATGAATACGTGAATGAATCGATGAACAAACGGACAAGTGAAAGAAAGAAAAGAAAGAATGAATGAAAGATAAGAAAAGAAAGAATGGTTAGCGACAGGTGTGACGCGCACGTGCAACGGGGCTCGCTACCCGCGCTGCACGGACGCCAACCTGGTCGATAACGCATTATGGCTAAGGGTTAGCCTACGGCTCGGAGATAGCCATAAAGTTAAATGACAAGATAATACGAAATGGTCGTGGACAAACGGCACGGACGTTGTGTGGAGTATACCGTGGCCGTGGTAGTGGAAGGATTCTGCGGCACGGGCGTTGTGTGGAGTATACCGTGGCCGACCTAGGCGAAATCAAAAGCGGGGCTTACGGGCTGCCTGGGTGCGGGCTTGGGCACCGGGAGACGTAAGTGCATGATATTTCAAGAGACTTAACGGGGTGTACCAGCCATCACCCTACGCTAAGTTGAGAAATACCAAGGGGAAATGTCCAAAATGGCTTGTCATGCCAGCGACCGGTGCATATAGATTAAGAGGACTTTGCTGGTGGCTATCCACGTGCAAGTCCTTGCATTGAAATCAAAGTAGTCTAAGTTAATCTGAACAAAGCACCTTCTGAATAAGCTTGAAATGTATCACACCAAATGATAATGAATACTTCGTACAATGAGTTAGAGAATACGCCTACGATGCGCTAGTAACTGAGGCAGGGACACGCCCTTGATATTGAATGTTTCCAAGAATCACATTATGTTGTTCCATATGAATTATTGACTAACTTGGTTTACTTGGATAGGGAAGGCCGGACGGTAAGTATGGGTAAGTCGTGCATGTATTTCCATGCGACACTTGAATTTGACAACACGGGATAGGTTATGACATATGCCATAAAATCGATCCTAAGGCAAGATTAGAAAGACAATGAATGATAGAGATGCACAAAAGTAAATAGAACGTGTTTGGTAATGATAGCATTGTGGGCGAGCTAGCCTCCCCACCAGTGCATAACAATGTACTGATAACCCCACAGTCTGCTTGCAGGATACAGGAGACGCCGGCGGGTGCGGAGCTTTCATCGAACGTGTTAAGGCGTGGAGCCAACATCCGGGGCCTTGGGACGTTGCAAGAAGCTGAAGCACCCTATACAGGACATAATGTATCGGAATATCACCATAAATCATTCCATCTTGTAAGCCACTTGGCACGCCTTTTATATTTCAGAGAGAGAGAGAGCTTGAGCGATTTGTAATATCGATAAAGAGTTGAATTCGCTTCAATTTGTGTTCATTTACTTTCCGTTGCAAATGGGGACACTCTGTGCGACTCTGTGGCCTAGCTCAAATCAGCCGTTTTTGGACTTAGCCTTGTACGGGCGCAACCTAGGCCCGTGCGGCATCACGCCTTAGCGAGGATGATCGCTCCTACGGGAGCGGGGCGTGACAGATTAGTATCAGAGCATGGATTTACGTCCTTGGACTTTATTTCGATTCTCTCAGTTTTGAAAGCTCGTTGGGAATAAAGAAGTATACGCTCTCTCTCGTTGTGCCTTGGGATGTTCCATACAATAAGTCTAATATTTTCGAAAGCTCGTACAAGTACTCGATTGAATGGGATCGATAGGCGACAGCCTTTATGCCGAGCGTCGCAGACTTGACTCGATAAGAGAACACATGCTAAGTTAACATGTCGCGTGCATGCCCAAATAGTTCTATGTCGACATTAGCAAGTGAGCGTGTAAACTTGAATATAGCCCGCACAGGATGGTTATGCGGCACAACTTAGTCCGCGTGTTGCATACCTCGACTTTTTGGTGCAATCGAGTTACGAGCGATATCAAGTACCGCTCGGTCGGGAACGAAGCTACACTTAGAGTGTATATCGATAGGAACGCTATCGAGTTCACGTTTAGGCGTGCACGAAAGATTGATTTAGATTTTGAGGAACGAGCGAACGCACGATTGAACATATCGAGTGGGAATCGAATGGTCTCTTGATGAATTATAGTATGGCTTGAACCCCGAGTGGTGTATGTGATAGCTTCGAAGAAGGATAAGAGTGAGTGTCGATGACTAGTCGAGTGGCTCAAACCCTGAGTGGTGTATGGACGTTATAGAAATTGTTCAAGCGAGACTACAAGATATACGGATAGAACGGGTATGTCGGCGAGGCGATGCGATCGCTCAAAGCCTTAGAACGCGTCACGCTTAGTTGATCGTGACTTCGAATGTCCCGAACGAGATGTCGTTCGGACAACTTGTGAATGGGCAACACATGTTAGAAAATAATTCGGAACGATGAATGAAAGTGAATGGTCTTGATCGAGGAAACTTAGAGGATCGCGCGTACGACTTGGGATTGATTCAAATGAAATGTGACTTGAGCTTTGAACAACGATCTTAAAACGAGCTTAAGGAATAGCGATCGAACTTGATCTTGAATATCAAGAAAATTGTGGATTATCTAACTCGGACAATAGCATCAGTCGTACGACTCGAAATTGGTTGCAAAGGAAGATCGTCAGGTTACGCATATCATCGATGGTATTGAGGCGTATCAAAGATCGATATACGATAACTCGGGGGCACTCTGACTCGGCGAATGACGGTCGTGCAAATGTCATTGTTCCGTTGGACGCTATACTTGAAATGTTAAAAAATGTGTCGAGGAAAAGATAGATTTGGCTTGAGGATTTTCTAGTTGAACGAAATAATGAATGGACTATTGATATTGGCTTGGATAGAAAATGAAATGTTGGATTTGCTTCGTTGACAACCACAACGTTGACGTTCTTATCTTATGCGAGCGCAACTCCAGCCTGGCACATGCGTCGCACCGGATTAGGACGATCACTCCGCGTGAGCGCTGATATGGTGATTCATACAGCGGGAGTGATTGAACTTGGATGGCTTGGTAATTTGATTGCTTCGACTTGTGGTTTGACGTGAAGGTAAACTTGAGAATGACGTGGTGTGCTTGATGATTAAACTTGAGGATTGAGTAGGTCCAATCTGCGTATCGAGAATGAGTTAGTCTAACTCAAACAAGAGTTACGCCCCAATGAGAATGATTATTCCACGGGAGCGTTGCATGGTGATTCATGAACCACCGTGGATAATCGGACTTGCGTGAGATTGGGACACAATGTATTGTCGAGCTGGATGACCTCGTGATCGAATACATGAATTGGTTAGAATGGATATGTGAAGTATGTCGATTGGATGATTTGAATGGATTCGATGCGCAACGAATACGTTGATGCAAATAGGTGATCGTGCTCGATGTTTAGAAATCTGAGTGACGCGAGCTTGGGTAGAAAAATCCCCCGTACTACCGACTTTGGTTTGACCCTAGGATTGGGGTCAGTGTTGGCATTATTGTTGGGGAACTATGATTCCAATCCTGACATTGACTTAGCCTCGAAAAGATGGCCTAGCGGTTAGGCGAGACGTCTTGTTTCATGAGTTATCAATCGGAAGATTGATCTTGAGGATTGGCATGGATGGATAGCGTGAATCACGAATATAGGAAACCCTGCTCACGAGACTCGGCTGACATGTATATATTTCAGGGACGCTGGAGTACGTGCACGATGCGACTCGAGTGAGAATGATGAATTCTTTATCACGCGGTTTGGTGAATGCATGTATTTTGGGGACGCCTGGAATGCGTGCACGATCTAACCAAGTGACACGTTGAATTCCAAACGAGACTTGAGGAATGGAAGAGTGTCGAGAACTTGGAATCGTATTAAAGGAAAGGAATGATACTAGTACGAGCGTGGCTCGGAATCCAAGAAACGTGTGAGCGGAGTGTGCGTGAACGACAACGAGATTGACCCTAAATAAGTGAATGATATGGAATCAATATCGTGAAAGTAAAAGTTGGTATAACGAGTTGAACTATTGATAGGAAGATATGCTCGACGATAGTGCAATACTTAGTCTTGAATTGGACGGAAATTACTTAGACTTGGTCGACCTCGCTAAGAAGAAATCATACTGATTTCGTGGACAAGAACGCTTGAGAAGTGAATCGGGTCATCTCAATGACCGAGATAAACGAAAGTGAGTTTGCCTCAGCCTACGACCCTCGTATTTGACGAATTACGACATGCCTTGCGAAACCATTTTCGTCCCATGACACGGAGAAATAGCAACCAAGATGAAGAAACACTTGAATTGAATAAGTACCATCAAGTCTAAATTGAATGGACAGTCATCCAATAAAATTCACCAGACACATGCGACATAAAACTTGGAAGGATAACCGCACATGGTTCGATGCCTTCGTTCAATAGAGTTG
Source organism: Iris pallida (assembly GCA_029216955.1). Classification (NCBI taxonomy): domain Eukaryota; kingdom Viridiplantae; phylum Streptophyta; class Magnoliopsida; order Asparagales; family Iridaceae; genus Iris; species Iris pallida. The sequence continues at coordinate 13,537,764 of JANAVB010043419.1, read as the reverse complement.
TCTGAGAGACACGACGACACGAGTTAAGAAATGGTAGGATGACCTGCACTCAGGAAGTCTCGAGGATGAGACTTGTTTTGAGTGGTGTATTATGTAATGACCCGCTCCGCCCTAGCGGAACGTCGATTCAAACGGCAAGTGCAACGACTCAAACGAGCCGTCGACCCGAAGAGTTGGCATCGACCTGACGAAGAATCGATGCAAGGCTTACATTGGTCCGTCAAGATGAATCCAGACTTAGACTTTCAAAGGCGCGCTCGGAGTATCGCTCGGCCGATGCGAACATCGCTAAGGTGGGTGGCTCCGATGAACCCGTCTTTGCTTAGCCTAGACACATAACAATGCGGACACTATCACAAAAATTGCTAGGCGATAACCCCGTACATGCTAATAAATGACTCAATGCACCTAGCTAAGGGAATAATCCCATCTTGTATGCTTGTATAGAATATGAAAAGAAATATAGAAAATATGAGAACTCTCGTACCGCGCTCCACGCTCGTGCTACGGCACAAGCTTACGTTCAAGTTCCCTATGCATTCAACAATCAAACAATGAATGGGTTACAACAATGAAACGGGAAGACTATCGACATAGTCGTTCCGAGTAGAGTTAGCAACATTGAAAGACTATGGGACCGATGGGTCGCCAAGGCGACTCCCGTACGAGGAGTTGCAAACTGTATGAATGAATGAATGAACGAATAAGTGAATGAATGAATCAACGAATGAAAGAATGAATACGTGAATGAATCGATGAACAAACGGACAAGTAAAAGAAAGAAAAGAAAGAATGAATGAAAGATAAGAAAAGAAAGAATGGTTAGCGACAGGTGTGACGGGCACGTGCAACGGGGCTCGCTACCCGCGCTGCACGGACGCCAACCTGGTCGATAACGCATTATGGCTAAGGGTTAGCCTACGGCTCGGAGATAGCCGTAAAGTTAAATGACAAGATAATACGAAATGGTCATGGACAAACGGCACGGGCGTTGTGTGGAGTATATCGTGGCCGTGGTAGTGGAAGGATTCTGCGACACGGGCGTTGTGTGGAGTATACCGTGGCCGGCCTAGGCGGAATCAAAAGTGGGGCTTACGAGCTGCCTGGGTGCGGGCTTGGGCACCGGGAGACGTAAGTGCAGGGTATTTCAAGAGACTTAACGGGGTGTACCAGCCATCACCCTACGCTAAGTTGAGAAATACCAAGGAAAAATGTCCAAAATGGCTTGTCATGCCAGCGACCGGTGCATATAGATTAAGTGAACTTTGCTGGTGGCTATCCACGTGCAAGTCCTTGCATTGAAATCAAAGTAGTCTAAGTTAATCTGAACAAAGCACCTTCTGAATAAGCTTGAAATGTATCACACCAAATGATAATGAATACTTCGTACAATGAGTTAGAAAATACGCCTACGACGCGCTAGTAACTGAGGCAGGGACACGCCCTTGATATTGAATGTTTCCAAGAATCACATTATGTTGTTCCATATGAATTGTTGACTAACTTGGTTTACTTGGACAGGGAAGGCCGGACGGTAAGTATGGGTAAGTCGTGCATGTATTTCCATGCGACACTTGAATTTGGCAACACGGAATAGGTTATGACATATGCCATGAAATCGATCCTAAGGCAAGATTAGAAAGACAATGAAAGATAGAGATGCACAAAAGTAAATAGAACGTATTTGGTAATGATAGCATTGTGGGCGACCTAGCCTCCCCACCAGTGCATAACAATGTACTGATAACCCCACAGTCTGCTTGCAGGATGCAGGAGACGCCGGCGGGTGCGGAGCTTCCATCGAACGTGTTAAGGTGCGGAGCCAACATCCGGGGCCTTGGGACGTTGCAAGAAGTTGAAGCACCCTATACAGGACATAATGTATCGGAACATCGCCATGAATCATTCCATCTTGTAAGCCACTTGGCACGCCTTTTATATTTCAGAGAGAGAGAGAGAGAGCTTGAACGATTTGTAATATCGGCCTAGCACCGCTTGTAAACTTCTTGAACATCAATAAAGAGTTGAATTCACTTCAATTTGTGTTCATTTACTTTTCGCTGCAAATGGGGACACTCTGTGCGACTCTGTGGCCTAGCTCAAATCGGCCGTTTCTGGACTTAGCCTTGCACGGGCGCAACCTAGGCCCGTGCGGCATCACGCCTTAGCGAGGACGATCGGTCCTACGGGAGCGGGGCGTGACAGCAGATAACCGTTTGGGCTTAGGGTCCCGAACCTACAGATTCGTAACACCAGGTTCAGCAGCTAGAAATAATTACACTCTAATCCTTAAGGGCAACGCCAACTAGTTAATTAGGGCTAAGTCTGGTCGGGTTGAAAATAATATAATTTTGTTAATAACGTTGAAAAATATTTATATTTTAGATACTAAGTTACAAAATAATCGTTTTAGTAAAAATACAAGTTTTTAACGTAATAATTAAGGGTAAGAAAATCATTATTTAATCGTATTATAGAAATTAGTATTTTTATGCAATTACCAAAATGTTCAAAAAATACAATTTCTTACTAAAGAAAAATACACATTTGACTATCATTACCAAAATAAGGAAATAGTTACTTCATTTATATTATTATGATATTTTATGGAAATTATCATTTATGCACGAAAGTCTATTTATAAAGCAACCATTTTCTGACTATAAACAACAAATACTATTTTAGAACCAAAAATATCATTTTTCGTAAAGGGCTAATTTTCTAACTAAAACTATATATATAATGAACATAATATTTTAATAAAACTTATTACTAAAAGTCATCCTTGTAATATTTAATAAATAAATCATTTTTAATAGCAAAACCTTATTCTAACTATTTATTTGATAAAATAGAATAATTACTAACTTTTATAAACTTTTGGAAAATAATATAAATAATTACCTTTTAGCTATAGAATACTCATATAATTTTCTAAATGCCTTTTTTTATAAGAACCTTTTATAGACAACTATTTACTTATAGAAAATACAAATACCAATTTATTACCAATAATTAATTACTCTTAATAATAATTAACCAAAATGACAAATATTCTTAAATAAACTAATTTGCCATATAATTATACCTTAATAATTTATATTACTAATATTTATTAAAAGTTAATAATACACTAATTATTCGTTATTAATCTAATTTATATAGTTCCACAACTAATAACTAATAAGCAATACATTAATTAATTAAAGAACCTACACAATAATACACAATTAACTAATCTAACTATTCCAATTGGCAGAGCTTCATTCTGCCAATTGGCCAGAACATGAAAAAGGTTCTGTACATGGAACAGAAAGTTTCTGGGTCAAAGATATACCAAAAATAGAGGCGGAGCACCGAGGGGAGGCCTCGTGCTCGGATCGGAGCGTCGGAACGTCGACAGAACGACGGACACGTGCGCGGGGTGCACGCGCGGAGCGTACGAACGCACTAGGGGCCGCCGTGGGGCGCGACACGGGCGGTGGCGGCCGGCGCTGTCGCGGGAGCGATGCAGGAACGGGCTCGAAAGGTGGGGAAGTGGGGTCTGGATTCGGAGAGGACGTCGAGACGAACGCGAGGGTGGTCTCGGATTTGGATTTGGTGGAGGGAGGAGAAAGTTATGGAGTTTTTAGTGAAGAAGGGAAATTAAAAACTTCTGTGAGGGTTTCTGCTCTTCTGAGAGTTATTACGTGAAAGGAAGGAGAAAGGGGGACGTGGGCGCACAAAGGAGGGATCTGAGCGGGGAACCAGGGTGAGTGGAGGAATTGGTAAGTTGAATTAAATGGGTTGGGCTTCCCATGGGCTGAAATGGAGGGTCATCCAATCTTAATTAAATTAAGCCCAAGATAATCTAATAAAAAAAATAACAGACAATCAATATTAATCATATAGTAAATATGTGGGCTTTACAACATACGTGAGTATGTGCGACAGTTTAAAAGGGAAGTGTGTGTGTAAAGAGTAGAGTGTGTGTTCAAGTGAGTGACTGTGTAAAAGTGTGGAGAGTAATGAGGGAAAACTGGAATCAAAATGTGTGTGTGTTAGAGAAGTTAACATAGATTTCAGTTTTCTGAAACCATGAATGGTATAACCCCAAACAATGATTTCCCTTCATTAACACAAATCAAAGTTAACCTTGTAACCCCTTTTCCCGAAATTTTGATAAGTTATTTTTTTTTATTTGAATAAAAAGGTGATTTTTAGATTTATATAAATAATTATTTACGGTAGATAATTTTAGCCATAGTGGAGTTTTGGAGTACAAGGTGACTAGAAATCGTGGCACTGATAGTGCAGTGGCGTGCCTAGACTAGTGTATTAGCCATGCCAGGGAAGGCCGAGCCATAATGATGTCCTAACTACGAAAAACCAGGCCAAGTTGTGACATGACCTTTATAAATAGTTTAATTATTCATTATTAATACTATTTGACGTTTAGGAGACCGGTTGTACCAAACTAGTCAAACTGGACTCGAACCGAGCCCAAGCCTATGTAGTCATACGATACGTCCAGTGACATTCGTGTTGATGTATTTTTGTTATAATTGTGTCATATCCCATTTTAGTGATCTAGTAGATATTTCTAAGTATTTTTAATTAAATATTGTAAATATCCTTATTAGTTAATATTCAAGGATATTGGTATAAAATAGTTCCTTGTATATTCTGGAGTATTGGACTGTACGCAAAGGCATGTACACCATTATTGACTTATTGAATTTCGTTATTATTATTAATATTTTATTGGAGTTATGCAATATTAATATTATTATTATGGTTTTAAATATAAATTATTTATTATTATTAAGTTATTATCATTTTATTATTTATCGAAAGAAATATGTGAATATGGTAAATAAATATATAATATACGATGTTGTATGCGTATATAAATATGTGTGTTGCGTATATAAATATATACATAAATATATATGTGTGTATATAGATATTATTTTGCTATATGTGTGTAAATATATATATATATATATATATATATATATATATAGAAATAATATATATAGAAATATGTATATATATATAGATTTATATGTATACGTATATATATGTATGTGTGTGTTTATGGATATATATACGTATGAATATATAAATGTATATGAATATATAAATATATATATTCATATAAATATAAATATAAATATATATATATATATATATATATATATATATATATATATATATATATATATTTATATATATATATATATATATATATATATATATATATATATATATATATATATATATATATAAATGTATATGAATATATGTGTATGCATACGTATATATAAATATACGTATATAGGTACATAAGTATTTATGGGTATAAGTTTAATAAAAAGAAAGAAAATAAAATACAAATAAACTACAACCAGCAAGCAGCCTAGAGCCCAGGCCCACCAGGGCCGGAGCCCATCCCGAGCCAGCATGGCCCGAGCCCAGGCCAACCAATCCCTTCCTTACGAGCAGAGAGTAGACTCTCTATATAAGCAAAAACAAATAGGAATAAGAAAAAAAAACGAAACAACAGCTGCAGCCCAACCAAGCTGTGAAGCCCGACTCCCATTCCAGTTGGCCCAACCCCCACACATACGTTCCAGGCCATCAAACCGAGCGGGCAACCGCTGAACCCTACGACCCCGAACGAGTATTAATAGGGAGAGAGAGAGGAAACTCTCAAAAACCCAAAACCCTAGCGCAAACCCAACGCCACCACCCCAGCCCCGACGTGGCGTACGCCTGGACTGCCGCGTACGACCGCACAGGCCATCGGAGGCCGACCACGGCCGGCACGCGCGCGCACGAGCGCGCGAGATGACAGCGGCAACAGTAGCAGTTGCATCAATGAAGGCCACTTCACGAAGAGATATCTTCCCCCACGCTTGATCATTTTTCGATCCAATTACGCAGGTACGAAGCTAACCTATAGTCCTTCAATCCCCTTCAAATAGTTTGGATTAATTCACTTCGTGCGCGTCGTAAATCGATTCCCAAAACTGGAAAAAATCTCGATTTCCTGGATATAGAAACTGCCCCAACGTCCAATGTTTACGGTCGATTTGCGACCAGAACATCGCAAACTTTGGAAAACCGTTTGAACAAACTTCTAGACAACCTAACCAGCATTAAAACCCTATTTTAGATTATTTTTATAAGCAGTAGATGCTAAAATAAATTGACTTGAAAATCGAGAAAAACCCGTTTAAAACAGTTTAGAAAATTAGAAAATCCATCCACGCGACGTGCGTCCCGCCATTTTGGGCGACATGGTCACGCACCGTAAGTATCGAAAGGTGCGTAACAGCTTCGTGGTCGTGTGGGCTTTGGCGGAATTCAAATTGGTCGCGTGTGCGCGACGAATTTGATGCGTATCCGTCGAAATTCACCGTATCGTGCACTTTGCAAATTTCTCAATTACTTTGTGCACGCTCGTCAGATCGAGATAAAACTTGCGCCAACAGGACCGTATCATTTTTCTGGTCATGTATGCCAAGTTTGGTCTAATTCTGAGACAGTTGAATCGTACGTCATTTTGCGGGCCCTACGGTCTCACTCAATGGACGATTTTGTGCACGGCCCGCCGAAATTCAACTCTAGACATACGGTTGGGTTCGTATCGAAAAACTGGATCCGTAGACATGTAGTTCGACGACTTTAGAGACCGTTGACTCTAGTACGCTTTTCGGTGCAAAGCGGGTCCAACGGCGGACATCGTTTTTACCCGAAATTACCGTTTTGCCCCTGTGTCCAGAATTAGACTTAAGGACAGGCAATCCTAGCTATTTTGACTATTCTGAGAACACTGGTAATGTTTATTTCAGCTTTCGGGGACTGTTGTACGGGTTTTGACTATTGTGGCATATTGAGTAGTTCAGACTATCGGTTTCACCAGCAAAGGACCACAGGCGAGTACAGTTTGTTGTCTGTTTTCAATATTGAATTTCACTATATCTCATTGATTGGTCATTAATTATGTGAATTTTATTTTATTATAAAATAATGAGTCGGGAACTTGAAATACCAAAGATATGTGATCTGACCATAGCCCGTGTTTATTTTCTGCAAGTAGACATTGTAGCCCGTGTTTATTTTCTGCAAGTAGACATTGTAGCCCGTATTTATTTTCTGCAAGTAGACATTGTAGACCGTGCTTATTTTTCATGCAAGTAGACATTGTAGACCGTGCGGTGTAGTACCCCAGACCGATCACATATCAAGGTATTTCTAACAGTTGGGAAGGTATTGTCTATTTTATTTACTATCGATTTTCTGTCTTTACTCTCGTCTTTATTACTATTTTCAAAACTCATGATTGATGTCTAACCTTTGTTTATAGTCACTTTCATATATTGGAACTGCATTCGATGAATTGTACTCATTCCATTCCTGACTGGAAACCAACATTTTTCAGGTTAGCCGTGGATTCACTTAGCTTGGGGAGTGACGGGAATACTTGCAGACCAAAACCTAGGGACTAGCTAGATACTTGAGTTGTAGTCATTCATTTATTTGTACATGTTTATATTTCTCTACAATATAAAATTTGTGATCATTGTAAGTTAAATTAATTATGTGAATGAGCATTATTTGTGATTTTGATCTTCATGGCCATGACAGCGTTCTACCGTCGACACTGCGGCGTAGGCTGGCTTGGACACGTCTCGTATCCGTTTAAAAAAAAAAAACGGGTGCGGGTCGTGACAAGTTTTTGTGGTGGCCCATGCAGGTCCGTCTTCGCAAATCATTCGAACTCGTGATAGTACTTAAGTTAGTCGTACTATTGCGAGCCTGCGACTAGAAATGCTCATTCACGAATTAGAAATTAATTTAACTTACGAGAATGACTAGGACTAGGAGTCCCTTATACAAACTTACCGATGGGTAGTCTAGGCCATGCAATGTAGATAAGGAGTTATTAATTTTGATAGTTTATCAGATCCCCATAGGTACATTATTATCTCTTGATATGACGATGTAATCTAATTTGGATAGATTATTCCCTTGATAAGGCAGGGCTTCATAGAATTAATGATCTAACCTTGATGGATTATTCAATTCATTCTCTTGCCTCTTTGGATATCGTCACCATATCTTAGTCTAAATTGCCCATTTAAAATCCTATTTTGCCATAAGAGAATAGTTTATAATTCCTGATTCGGTTATTCAAATGCGAATCTCGAGGTAGACTGATCCAAAAAATTTCTCCTATGGCTCGAATGCACATGAAAGAGATACCAGAATGTTTGTAGTTCTTTGTCTTCAGGTTGTTCCTCCCTGTGCAATCTATTATTTTAAAAGATTGTGACTGATAGGACAAATATTTATGCCTTATTACATAGTCGACTTGCTTGAATCTCTAGAAGCTCATGAGTTTTTACATATATAGTTAAAAGAAGGATAGTTAACTATAATGGCAGGACAGCAGCGCACTGTCGCCATTTATTTAAGATATGAAAACTATGGACTCACTGCAGCCAGCCGCGCACTGGCGAGACACGACCCCTAGAGTTGGAAATTGGTTAAGAAATATAGGTTATAGAATGTTATTAAAAACTATGGCAAGTGGTCCTCTTTGACTATAGTCACACTGGTGTCAATATAAAGTAGAGTATCGGATGGCATGTCACATATGAATCACGAAACCAAGGGTTTACCACAGCCCGATTTTACGGGCGAGGCGTAGTCCTCGGTGAAATGACTTCAGACGTGATTACAAGTTAAGAATACTATAGAGGATAGGACAGTGCCATGTGTGTTCCATAAGATCCGAAGCCAATATTGGTGGAAGTTTTGTAAGTTGGATAGCACGTCTTCCGATCTAGCATTCCGTGGTCCTTGTGACCTATTGACGAGGATATCGACTGACACTAATAGGTTTACCTAGAATATGAAATTTAGAATGTCCATAACCCATTAGTCGACCAAGTCCTTGTGGATAAGAAGATAGTAGGAAGACTGTATAAGCAAGAACACCGGGTAAGGTTTGATTCTCACCAAACTCGAACTACTTGTGTCTCTTTTCAAAAATCTCGCGTACTTGTATCTTGACTATCTTGACCAATGCTGCTATTACAGCCTAGTTTTTGCAAGCTTACTATGTTCTCAAGCTTGATTCGAGGTATATGTTTAGTGGGGACACCTGCTAACTTATTGTCTAATCAGAATCAGTGTATTATGATCTGATCAACCATGATGCATTTGGTTCGCACTTTATTTAATTACCCTACGTGGATTGAGATATAGATGTCTCTAGGGTCTCATCTACGACTGCATTGATAATTTCTTTTGAATTATATGTTCGCCCTTGAATTACGAAATTGTATTCAGTAACATCTCCCTTGAATTCTTTATTGTTTTTGTCTTTCACCGATTTGGAAAGACGAAAGCTCGTGATGGTAGAGAGATACAAAGTATTCCTATGGCTATGATAATGGTAGGCACAAGTGTAGCTACCAACGGCCAATCATGTGACTGAGTTACTCGTTCTCCCATCGACCCTCAAACTACTATTGAGACTTTCGAGCCATCTGAATTTGAGAATGATTAGGGTTTTACCCTTAGTCAGAACGCCAACCTAGGAGACTATCTATTCTCAAGAAACCAAATATTGTGAGTCTCTAATTATTTGCTGGAAGCTTGCCTTAACTTTTAACCCTTATGCCTTGACTCAACCGTCCCTCGACCAAAGCCCACAGTTTAGACATGAGATGAATAGACAAGGCTAAGGACAATAATTTACCGTGACTATGGTAGACACTCATCCCGAGATTGGTTTCCAACAAGTATCGTCCTAGTTATGTAAATTTTATTATTAAGACCTAACTAGCGTTGGAACACCACAGTCACAGGCTTAGCCAATACCATAGCTTAAATACCATGTCATACTATGACCTACCAGTTGTCAACAGCAATACATGATCACTACAACCCTTGTGACCATAGTCTGGCAGGTTTGACACAAATAGAATTTCTTGACTTAATTGTTAGAAATCTTTTCATATGATGTGCCTTAGAGTTGGTTACCCTGTCGACAGCTCATGTATACTGTGGACGAGTAGGTCATTCTATTTTATCGGCCATGTGTCATTGCACACGCACTCATTTTTTTTCAATTATTGAGGAACGACCCTTGACTTGACTTATATCAACCGTATCCCGTTACGTCGTGCCTCATTCTTTATCAACAAGAGTCGGGGTACAGTATCCGGACTTTAAAATTCTTTTGACCTCATTATTCCTAAAACCACGTCCTAGCTTTAGGGTATGTAGACTGTAAGCCTTCAAAAATTTTGGGATATACAAGGATTATCGATTGATCAGAATGATTCCTCTAGGATGACAATTAGTGTCTCATGGACTTCCACTTTCCATTTAGATCATTCCGTGCCCCCGATCGTGTCATTAATATTCGGAGCACGAGACCAACTGTTACCTTCCAACAAATTTTATATACAAGATCTAGACGAGTCCACCTTCATCTAGGTATATCATGTCCCACTCAAACACGTTCCCTTGTACCCTATTTTTATGACACGACTTGCAGGTAAAAGGACTAGCTATAACCTTTACCATAATACCCGTATACTTCCCGACTACAATTAGAAACTCAACTTCGACTCGAATCTTTCGACCCAACATATGGTTGTGATCGACTCGAAGCCCACTACGCACATGTTACTAGTGTGCCACTCACTTGTGTCTTCTCGTGCTACTTAAACACAAAAGTCAAAAAAGGTGCATTTTGGGGCTTTAGGAACCTAGCTAATCAACCCGACTGGCAACTAGCTCAACCACTTGGGTTGAAATCTATTATAGGTTACCCTAGCCTGGTAGGAATAGTTTTAACATAGGGATCTTGTCCAGTCCATACAGATTAGAATCCAAGGATCATGCAACCAACGATTGATGTCCAATCAAGGAACCCTTTAAGACCCAGGAAAACTCCTCTATATATACCACCATAATTGGACTATAAAACCGGACTACTTGAAAGAGGTCCCTATACCTATTATATAGTCTCCACCTCTTAGAATGCAGGGACATCCGTAACCATTATTTCACCTACCTGGAAGTCGCGATACAATCTTGTATTGCATTATTATCCCTTGTTCGTGTGTTTAAATAGCCACGGGAAAGATCACAATCTTGAATTTTTTTCAAATTCCGTTCTATTTTGGAATCTTGTTTAGAACTTCAAGAACAAAATTTCTGTATTGTACAGATTGCAAGCCCTCTAAGAAACAAGTGTTCTTCGATCTAACAAGTGACTGGCCTAGAGTCGCCCAATCTAGCAAAAAAAAAATTCAATGGTTCGTAAACTTTCTTTCCATCTGCACCTTTGGATACTCTCGATCGCTCTTGAAACTTCATAATTGTCTTAGATTATTCATCCTTATCTTCCTGTCCTTCCTATTGCAGAGCGACGTATGGTCATGCTTATTCGAACTTATCAATAGTTTTAACTACTTGTGTAAATTTTGTTGCTTGTTAGATTTTGGGGCTGTTGATAGATAGAAGAGGATTATAGATACTTTACCAGTAGATATTTATTGGTAGCAATGTTAGCAATTAGTTGGATGATTATAAAGTTTTATGTGACATAGCTTTGAGGGAGTAGTGTGTCCAAAGGTGGGTAGAAGTCCTCGGAGTTTCGTAATTGCAAAATGGCTAAGAGGAGGATATAAACTATTTTTTGAGGAATTAAATTTCGAGGAGATTAAAGTGATGATATATTTCCTTTTTGAATATTAAAGAATAGTTACGAATTAGAATTTCGAGGACGAAATTATTTTTAAGGTGGGTAGATTTGTAACCCCTTTTCCCGAAATTTTGATAAGTTATTTATTTATTTATTTGAATAAAAAGGTGATTTTTAGATTTATATAAATAATTATTTACGGTAGATAATTTTAGCCATAGTGGAGTTTTAGAGTACAAGGTGACTAGAAATCGTGGCACTGATAGTGCAGTGGCGTGCCTAGACTAGTGTATTAGCCATGCCAGGGAAGGCCGAGCCATAATGATGTCCTAACTAGGAAAAACCAGGCCAAGTTGTGACATGACCGTTATAAATAGTTTAATTATTCATTATTAATACTATTTGACGTTTAGGAGACCGGTTGTACCAAACTAGTCAAACTGGACTCGAACCGAGCCCAAGCCCATGTAGTCATGCGATACGTCCAGTGACATTCGTGTTGATGTATTTTTGTTATGATTGTGTCATATCCCATTTTAGTGATCTAGTTCTAAGTATTTTTAATTAAATATTGTAAATATCCTTATTAGTTAATATTCAAGGATATTGGTATAAAATAGTTCCTTGTATATTCTGGAGTATTGGACTGTACGCAAAGGATGTACACCATTATTGACTTATTGAATTTCGTTATTATTATTAATATTTTATTGGAGTTATACAATATTAATATTATTATTATGGTTATTAAATATAAATTATTTATTATTATTAAGCTATTATCATTTTATTATTTATCGAAAGAAATATGTGAATATGGTAATATAAATATATAATATACGATGTTGTATGCGTATATAAATATGTGTGTTGCGTATATAAATATATGCATAAATATATATGTGTGTATATAGATATTATTTTGCTATATGTGTGTAAATATATATATATATATATATATATATATATATATATATATATATATATATATATATATATATATATATATATATATATATATATATATATATATTTTATATATATATATATATATATAGAAATATATATATATATATAAAAAAAAAAATATATATATATATATATATATATATATATATATAGAAATAATATATATAGAAATATGTATATATATATATATATATATATATATATATATATATATATATATATATATATATATATATATATATATATATACGTATATATATAGGTATGTGTGTGTTTATGGATATATATACGTATGAATATATAAATGTATATGAATATATGTGTATGTATACGTATATATAAATATACGTATATAGATACATAAGTATTTATGCGTATAAGTTTAATAAAAAAGAAAGAAAATAAAATACAAATAAACTAAAACCAGCAAGCAGCCTAGAGCCCAGGCCCACCAGGGCCGGAGCCCAGCCCGAGCCAGCATGGCCCGAGCCCAGGCCAACCAATCCCTTAGACCGAATCCTTACGAGCAGAGAGTAGACTCTCTATATAAGCAAAAACAAATAGGAATAAGAAAAAAAAAAACGAAACAACAGCTGCAACCCAACCAAGCTGTGATGCCCGACTCCCATTCCAGTTGGCCCAACCCCCACACATACGTTCCAGGCCATCAAACCAAGCGGGCAACCGCTGAACCCTACGACCCCGAACGAGTATTAATAGGGAGGGAGAGAGAGGAAACTCTCAAAAACCTAAAACCCTAGCGCAAACCCAACGCCACCACCCCAGCCCCGACGTGGCGCACGCCTGGACTGCCGCGCACGGCCGCGCGGGCCGTCGGAGGCCGACCATGGCCGGCACGCGCGCGCGCGAGCACGCGAGATGACAGCGGCAACAGCAGCAGTTGCATCAATGAAGGCCACTTCATGAAGAGATATCTTCCCCTACGCTTGATCGTTTTTCGATCCAATTATGCAGGTACGAAGCTAACCTATAGCCCTTCAATCCCCTTCAAATAGTTTGGATTAATTCGCTTCGTGCGCGTCGCAAATTGATTCCCAAAACTGGGAAAAATCTCGATTTCCTGGATATAGAAACTGCCCCAACGTCCAATGTTTACGGTCGATTTGCGACCAGAACATCACAAACTTTAGAAAACCGTTTGAATAGACTTCTAGACAACCTAACCAGCATTAAAACCCTATTTTTAGATTATTTTTATAAGCAGTAGATGCTAAAATAAATCGACTTGAAAATCGAGAAAAACCTGTTTAAAATAGTTTAGAAAATTAGAAAATCCATCCACGTGACGTGCGTCCCGCCATTCCGGGCGACGTGGTCACGCACCGTAAGTATCGAAAGGTGCGTAACAGCTTCGTGGTCGTGTGGGCTTTGGCGGAATTCAAATTGGTCGCGTGTACGCGACGAATTTGATGCGTATCCGTCGAAATTTACCGTATCGTGCAATTTACAAATTTCTTAATTACTTTGTGCACGCTCGTCAGATCGAGACGAAACTTGCGCCAACAGGACCGTATCGTTTTTCTGGTCCTGTATGCCAAGTTTGGTCCAATTCTGAGATAGTTGAATCGTACGTCATTTTGCGGGCCCTACGGTCTCACTCAACGGACGATTTTGTGCACGGCCCGCCGAAATCCAACTCTGGACATACGGTTGGATTCTTATCAGAAAATTGGATCCGTAGACATATAGTTTGACGACTTTAGAGACCGTTGACTCTGGCATGCTTTTCGGTGCAAAGCGGGTCCAACGACGGACATCGTTTTTGCCCGAAATTACCGTTTTGCCTTTGTGTCCAGAATTGGACTTAAGGACAGGCAATCCTAGCTATTTTGACTATTCTGAGAACACTGGTAATATTTATTTCAGCTTCCGGGGACTATTATACGGGTTTTGACTATTGTGGCATATTGAGTAGTTCAGACTATCGGTTCCACCAGCAAAGGACCACAGGCGAGTACAGTTTGTTGTCTGTTTTCAATATTGAATTTCACTATATCTCATTGATTGGTCATTAATTATGTGAATTTTATTTTATTATAAAACAATGAGTCGGGAACTTGAAATACCAAAGATATGTGATCTGACCATAGCCCGTGTTTATTTTCTGCAAATAGACATTGTAGCCCGTGTTTATTTTCTGCAAGTAGACATTGTAGCCCGTGTTTATTTTCTGCAAGTAGACATTGTAGCCCGTGTTTATTTTCTACAAGTAGACATTGTAGACCGTGCTTATTTTTCATGCAAGTAGACATTGTAGACCGTGCGGTGTAGTATCCCAGACCGATCACATATCAAGGTATTTCTAACAGTTGGGAAGGTATTGTCTATTTTATTTACTATCGATTTTCTGTCTTTACTCTCGTCTTTATTACTATTTTCAAAACTCATGATTGATGTCTAACCTTTGTTTATAGTCACTTTCATATATTGGAACTGCATTCGATGAATTGTACTCGTTCCATTCCTGACTGGAAACCAACATTTTTCAGGTTAGCCGTGGATTCACTTAGCTTGGGGAGTGACGGGAATACTTGCAGACCAAAGCCTAGGGACTAGCTAGATAGTTGAGTTGTAGTCATTCATTTATTTGCACAAGTTTATATTTTTCTACAATGTAAAATTTGTGATCATTGTAAGTTAAATTAATTATGTGAATGAGCATTATTTATGATTTTGATCTTCATGGCCGTGACAGCGTTCTACCGCCGACACTGCGGCGTAGGCTGGCTTGGACACGTCTCGTATCCGTTTAAAAAAAAACGGGTGCGGGTCGTGACAAACCTATCCCTTATTCATTAGTTAACAATTATGTGGGTGAACTAATTTACTTATTTAATCATCATAAAAACAGGGAAAACGAAAATCAAATTTAGAAAAATACGTTCAGCCTAATGGGTATTCAGCCGTATCAGTGAATAGGGAATTCGATCATTCGAACCCAAAATAATCATTAAAATTACTAAACAAAGGTTGGTAATTGATGTCATACACGTGAGGACACTAGGGAGTGCATTCGTGTCCAAGAATTGGACATGAATCGTGTCTAAAATACCATACGAACACAGAACCAAACAGTGCACAATCAATCGTCGTGCACGCGTGCACACGCATGTAACACGCGACATACGACACGACACGAGACATGCTTGTGTCCAGGAATTCTTCTAGGATAGCTCTAGGTCTGACACACCCTGTATTGATGTCACGCCCCAGAACCAGAATACTGGAGAGCGGGGGAATGACTCAGCCAGCTACGTATTACGGGTAGATGAATACCGTATAATACGATCAATGCTGTCTAACAAGACGAGGGGGCGCATACTACATGAAAATCTCCCTATGGTCACTTCACATCTATTGTCTCAATCATTCAAACAAGAAACAGAAAATAGAGAACATGTAAGATAAAGCAGTAAGGCGTCCCAAACGCTCAGTCAAAATGTTCTTGATATCTGGCTTTATAAAACACAGCCAGATGATGTAGTCAGTATACACAATTGTTATCAGCTACAGCCTGACTTAGTTACAATTATGCAAAAATAGGTACAAGACAATTCGACTAACATGTCGGTGCCAAACGGCAAAGTATAAAGTATTTAACAAAACGAGCGGGGAAGTAAGAAAACCCACTCGAGCCCTCCTGCGATCATCTCTCTAGTGTTGACCATCGTGGAGGTAGAAGTAAGCTGGATCCTCGGAGACCGGCTCTAAATCTGGCCATGCAAAACCAGAGAGGTTAGACCTCTAACAGCAAGTACCGCAAGGAAGCACGATATGAGGGATTAAAACCAGTAATGAGAAAATATGATAAATAGATCTCTGCTTTCTACTGGGATTCACATAGTATCACGATAATTCGAACCAACCTCCCAACCAAACAAGGACAGAAGTTGGCACGTCATGTCCTGACATTCTGATCATCTCAGTTAGGTAACAGAGGATATACAGTACACAAACAAATTAATTTAAACGGCCATTCAACTACTACGGCTTGCTACTGTGAGTTCCAAGTTATCTTGGAATTATGCAATAGGGATTCCTCAGTTCTTACTATGTACAAGCAAGGCTAGTTTACCCAGTCAATCAATTGCGCCAATCATGAATTAGACGAGTCCCAGCAGGACGCCCGTCATCAATATACAATATACAATAGATAATATAACCAGATACCGTTTCCTGTCCGTGTGGCAGATTTGCAGTATCTGTGGGGACCAGCCGGCCTGTCGGGCACTGCTAGTCCCAAGAGGGCTGCCATGTAAGAATTCGGGAATCCATTCTCTCCATGCAATCATTATTTTATTTAACTTAATAGTCTCTACGTTGAGTGAAATCCCATGCCGTGGATCATGGTCATTCAAATGAGTACTTCCGTACAAGTACGATATGCCCAACTCTACAATAATACCCGTACGGTTAGGTTGTAGGTCTTACATAGCGTAATGCAACAATCAAAACTAACCACGGAATAATCATACCTTGACCATAAAGTACACATGCTGCTTTTGTAAAATAAATAAATAAATAAATAAATAAATTGAAGCCTGCATGTGCATGTATGTCAATATTCGGGATCAGCCAGTCGATTACAATAGTTCATAGTTAATATGAACGTGTCTCATTCATTCAATTTAATAAGACGACTAGCCAGTCTCTTAGTTTCAACTAGGAACGCATGATCAATTATTAGTCAAAGTAACAGTCGGGGTCAATTCGTGACGAGGCATGAAAGTCAAATTAGTATTAAGCATGGTCGAGTCTATAACTAGCATAAAATAGTTGGTAACACATTCTTGAAGCCAAGAAAAATATCTAGAACTTTCATGTTGGGAGTTAAAAGAAATTCTAGCCATAATTCAGTCAAAATAGGACATATAACAGTCAGAAACAACCAAAATAGGCATATACGGCCTATTCTGCGACATGCATGCGGACCTACTGCGACATGCGGCTCATGCGGCCCTACTGCGACACCATATGCGGCTCAACTGCGACATACAGCTCATGCGGCCCAACTGCGACACCATACGGCTCAACTGCGACATGTGCCCCATGCGGCCCAACTGCGACACCATGCGGCTCATGCGGCTCATTCGCGGCATCATGCGGCTCAACTGCGACATGTGCCCCATGCGGCTCATTCGCGACATCATATGCGGCTACTGCGACATGCAGCCTCATGCGGCCCAACCGCGACATCTATGCGGCTCTACTGCGACATGCGGCCTCATGCGGCCCAACCGCGACATCTATGCGGCTCTACTGCGACATGCGGCCTCATGCGGCCCAACCGCGACATCTATGCGGCTCTACTGCGACATGTGGTTCATGCTGCAGATGAACATAGAAGTTTGACCAAAATTGTTTTGGCCATAACTTCCTCAAAATAAATCGGAATCTAACTTTTCAAAAGCCAAACTTCAGTAGAATTAAATTCTCTACAACATGGAACCACTTATTTTCGAAAACAACAGAGTTTGATAGATCAAAACCATAAAATCCATACGAAAACTAAAACTTAAAACTTAGATCTACACCCAACCATCCATGGAAATCAAGAACTTCAAGACCTAAACTTGTAGAGGATGAGAAGATGAACAACATAGACTAAAAATAAATGGGGATGCATGAAATCCCTCATGGTGTGCAAGATGTACTTGTCTCTCACAAGTGGGTTAGTGTTTGGTGGAGAAGTAAATGCGAATGAATGAAGAGAGAGAATAAAAGAAGAACTTTTATATCAAGGTCAAGTGGATCTTTACCATTCATTCTCTCCACCAAATCCAAGCCATCCATTCCTTTCTATGTTGAACCAAACCACACCAAGTTGGTTTACCATGAACCGAAATGAACCAAGAGCCAAAAAAAAGCAGAAAATAAAATACAGGAAAATTAATAAGCACAAAATTGAAGAATTTAAATACAGAATAAATGCATGATAAATATTAAATAAATACGTATTCT
Organism: Iris pallida; assembly: GCA_029216955.1. Classification (NCBI taxonomy): domain Eukaryota; kingdom Viridiplantae; phylum Streptophyta; class Magnoliopsida; order Asparagales; family Iridaceae; genus Iris; species Iris pallida. Next base: position 13,519,097 of record JANAVB010043419.1, on the reverse strand, counting down.
GGGAACGGGAAGTGACATCTCTACCCTCCTTAGAAAAAATTCCGTCCTCGAAATTTCAAATCCAAGCAGGATAGGAAAAACCGAGCTGATCTAGGTACAAGAAACTTGAGCAAGCAATCATTCTTCAATGTTTAACTAGCAGATAACATATCTATATTAACAATCTACGATATCAAGTAGTTCTATCTATGAGGTGACAAGCATGAGGGGTTAAGGCAATCAAGGTACACGGGAAGAAATATACCTTGTGAGTCAAACAGATGTGGATACCGTGATCGGATATCATCCTCACGTTTCCACGTTGACTCTCCTAATGAGTGATGACCCCAAGCAACCCGGACAAGGCTAATTGTTCGGCTCTTGAGTATCTTCTCTCTCCGGTCCAAAATGGACACCGGCTGCTCCTCGTAAGACAAGTTGGTACCAACAACCAACTCAGAATGATCAAGGATATGGCTGGGGTCCGATACATACCTTCGCAATTGAGATACATGAAACACGTCATGCACCTCTCGTAATGAAGGTGGAAGGGATAAACGATAAGCAACATCGCCTACCCTATCAAGGATAACGAATGGTCCTACGTATCGCGGACTCAACTTACCGCGAACGCCAAATCTAATGACCCCACGGGTAGGTGAGATTCACAAAAACACGTGGTCCCCAATAGAAAACTCTAGCGGTCTACGATGCTGGTCCGCCCAATGACGATGCCGATCCTGCGCAACTCGAAGTCGCTCTCTAATTCCCTTAACCAATTCAACTGTCTGAATAATCATTTCCGGGCCTAACATCTTTCTCTCCCCGATATCATCCCATGCTAGTGGCGATCTACACTTCTTACCATATAGAGCTTCGAACGGTGCCATCTGGATACTGGCTTGATAACTGTTGTTGTATGAAAACTCAACTAAGTGCAGGTAGATCTCCCAAGATCCTCCAAAATCTAGGGTACAAGCTCGCAACGTATCTTTTAAAGTCTGAATTGTTCTTTTTGATTGCCCGTCCGTCTGTGGATGGTAAGCCGTGCTAAATCTTAACTTGGTGCCCAGACTATGATGTAAGCTCTTCCAGAAATATGATATAAAATGGGTATCTCTGTCGGACACAATACTGACAGGGACTCCATGCTGCCTGACTATCTGTTGCATATACAACTCTGCCAACTTTTCTGTAGATTGCCCTACTCTGAAAGGGAGAAAGTGTGCCACCTTTGTAAGCCGATCTACTATCACCCAAATAGCATCTTTACCACTTGGTGATCTCGGTAAACCGGTCACAAAGTCCATTGTGATATGCTCCCACTTCCATTCCGGGATAGGAAGTGGCTGTAATAACCCAGCTGGCCTCTGTTGTTCTGCCTTCACTTGCTGACATACCAAGCAACGGAAAACGAATCTAGCTATCTCCCTCTTCATCCCGTTCCACCAGAAGTGCTGCTTGATATCTTGGTACATCTTGGTCCCTCCAGGGTGTATAGAATATTAAGAACTGTGAGCTTCTGTCATAACCTCCTGTCTGATATCTCCACTAGGCACACATAGGCGTGATCCAAACCTAAGGGTACCATCTTCGTGAATTTGCATCTCCTTCCTGAGTCCTGACTCACATTCTGCCCTAAGCTTCTGAATCCTTGGGTCCTGTGCCTGAGCTGCCTTGATCCTGTCTACCAAGTCGGATTGAACTCGTAGACTCGCCAGAATTCCTACATCACTAGGAAGTATAACCTCGATGCCCATCTCCTGAAGGTCTTCTAAAATGTGCTTCTGTGTTGTCAACATAAATGCGCCGCCTCTCCTGCTAAGAGCGTCTGCTACCACATTAGCCTTGCCTGGATGATACTGAAGCTCCACGTCATAATCCTTGATCAACTCCAACCATCTTCTCTGTCTCATGTTCAGTTCCTTCTGAGTAAAGATGTACTTCAGACTTTTATGGTCCGTGTACATATCCACTCGATCACCATATAAGTAATGCCTCCATAGCTTCAAAGCAAATACTACTGCCGCCAACTCCAAGTCATGAGTTGGGTAATTCTTCTCGTGGTCCCGAAGCTGCCTAGATGCATACGCTATCACCTTCCCATGCTGCATGAGGACACATCCAAGTCCTTTACCTGACGCATCATAATATACTGTAAAACCTCCGGGTCCAACTGGCAATGTAAGAATAGGCGCTGATATCAACTTCTGCTTCAAGGTGTCAAATGATGCCTGGCACTCTGCCGACCAGACGAATGGCACATCCTTCCGCGTCAAGCGGGTCATGGGTGCTGAAAGTCTTGCAAAATCCGATACGAATCTCCTGTAATATCCTGCCAATCCCAAGAAACTCCGTACATCAGCCACGGTCTTGGGTACTGGCCAGCTCTCTACTGCTTCTACCTTCTTGGGATCTACTGCTACTCCAGCTCCTGATATGATATGATCCAAAAATGAAATGTGATCCGTCCAGAACTCACACTTGCTGAGCTTGGCATACAACTGGTTCTCTCTCAAAACCTGTAATACTTTCCTGAGGTGGTCTTCATGCTCCTCTTCACTAGTAGAGTATACAAGAATGTCGTCAAGAAACACAACGACAAACTGATCTAAGTATGGCATAAAGATGCGGTTCATCAAATCCATAAATATTGCTGGAGCATTGGTCAAACCAAATGGCATTACTAAGAATTCATAATGCCCATACTTCGACCTGAATGCTGTCTTGGGAATATCCTCCTTCCGAACCCTCACCTGATGGTACCCTGAACGAAGATCTATCTTGGAGAAAACTCTAGCCCTGCTCAACTGATCAAATAAGTCGTCGATCCTTGGTAGTGGATACTTGTTCTTTACTGTTGCCGCGTTAAGCTTCCTGTAATCAATGCACAATCTGGATGATCTATCCTTTTTTCCTACAAGTACCACTGGTGCTGCCTATGGCGATATGCTAGCTTGGATAAACTTCTTCTCCTTCAGTTCTTCTATGTGCTGATATACCTTGGCCTGCTCTGAATCCGCCATTCTGTAAACTCGATCTGATATCGGTTTAGTTCCAAGTGCCAATTCTATACTGAACTCAATATCCCTAACCGGTGGTAGACTTGGAAGTTCTTCAGAAAATACATCCAGAAACTCTTCAACTACCTTCGGAACTTGAACTTCTTCCATTACCGTTATTACTTCCTGCTCTTGCTGAGTTGCCTCTGATCTGACTAAGGTGAATCTCTCCATGCCTGGAATATCAAAAGATACACTCCCACTACGACAATCTATTATCGTATGACTGTCTTTCAGCCAGTCCATGCCTAAGATAACGTCGAAATTTCCAATAGGAAATTCTATCAACCGGGCGGGTAAGGAATGCCCGCAAACAACAACGCTACACGCTAGAATAACTCTACTAACTCCTACGAGCCCATTGCCAGTGAGTATATTCAACCTCCCTGGCAAATTGTGCAGATATAAATGAGTGTGATGCTCCTGAATCAAACAATGCTACTGCGGGATATGAGGCGACGAGAATGTTACCTGCCACAACATCTCCCGATGCTAATGCCTCCTCCAAGGACAGAGTGAAGGCCTGCCCTCGACCTCCTTGTTGGTTCCCATGTTGCGACCTAGCCTGGTGTTGCTGCTGGCCCCTTCCTTGATGATGCTGGGGTGGTCTATGCTGGTGTTGCTGCATCGGCGGTCCCTGCTGCCGAAACATCTGAGCTTGCGGTATTAAATAACGCTGGGCCAATGGTCTCACTGCCACTGCTGGTCCTCGATACTGTCCTGCCCCTGGTGCTGGCAGAGCAGGAAACTGCTGCGCTGGTCCTCCTGACCTTGAATTCATGGGACATGTGGTAACCCGATGATCTGGATTTCTACATATCAAACACAGCCCGTTCAATGTCCGACATACATCTCTAGTGTGTCCTACCTTTCCACAATAAGTACAGCCTGCCGGGGGTTGCTGGTTCTTCTTCTGTTGCTGCTGCTGCCTGGGTGGTGTTGGCCCTCGCATCGCCACATCGTGGATGCGAATGCCAGGAGACGGTACTGTTGTTCTGGGAGCTGCTCCCCCTTCTCCTTCAATCTGACTGTGGGATCTCTTCTGACCTCCAATCCTTGTCGTGATCCTCTGAACGGTGATCTCATGCCTTCGGGTTGCCGTCAATACCTCATCAAAAGTCTGGTAATTGTGTCCCTCTATCAATTGCAAGAGCTCAAGATGAAACCCTTGCTGAAATCTCGTAGCCCTCTGGCTCTCTGTCGCTACCATCTCTGGGGCGAACCTACTCAATCAGCAGAACTCCGCTGCGTAAGAATCTACCGTCTTGCCGGCCTGCTTGAGGTTGATAAACTTCTGTTGTAGCTCAAACTGCGCCACAACTCTATAGTACTTCGTCTTGAATCTTGCTATGAAATCGTCCCAAGCAACATGACGTCTGATACCTACTTTCTCTGATTCCCACCAATCACGTGCGAGATCCTGAAGTAACAACTTCAGCTGATCCACACGTTCTTCTGCCGGCACCTTAGCCGCTGTCAGAATAGCCTCAATATCCTTAAGCCATGCATCTGCTGAGATGGCATCTTCCGTGCCCTCGAAACGACGGGGGTTGTACTTGCAAAACCTGGCCGATGCTCCTGAATCTGGCCTCGCCTCTCTTTCCAATGCCGTCTGCAACCCTTGGTTGAGTAGTACGTTCTGCTCCTGCAACTGAGCGTGCATGCGCTGCTGGGCTAACATCTGATGTTGTTGGGTAGCCATCATTCCTCTCATGATCTCCAGAAGGGCTGGTGTGTCCACTTCCACAGGGGTAGGTGGAACTGTTGTTGGTGGTGGAACATCCGGATACTGCGGTCCAGCTGCTGCTTCCACTATTACTTCTTCTTGGATGGTCTCTTGAGTTAGTACCGGCCCTTGTTGCTGACCAACATGGTCAGGTTGTCCGTGTTGCTCTTGTTGTTGTTGTTGCCCAGTCCTGACAGATGCGGACGAGGTGCCCCTAAGAAAAGGGACAAAAGAACAATCAAACGACCGGACAGGAAAAATCAATGAAGTCAAAGGATACTGGAATGTCAAGCTAGAGTTGAGAACAACGAATCATGAGATCAAGGGGGAACATGTGTGATTGAGACATCCTATAAATCAAAACACCCCACAAGTCTGAAATCAGACCTGCATGGGCCACCACTAAAACCTTGTCATGCCCCAGAACCAGAATACTGGAGAGCGGGGGAATGACTCAGCCAACTACGTATTACGGGTAGATGAATACCGTATAATACGATCAATGCTGTCTAACAAGACGAGGGGGTGCATACTACATGAAAGTCTCCCTATGGTCACTTCACATCTATTGTCTCAATCATTCAAACAAGAAACAGAAAATAGAGAACATATAAGATAAAGCAGTAAGGCGTCCCAAACGCTCAGTCAAAATGTTCTTGATATCTGGCTTTACAAAACACAGCCAGATGATGTAGTCAGTATACACAATTGTTATCAGCTGCAGCCTGACTTAGTTACAATTATGCAAAAATAGGTACAAGACAATCCGACTAACATGTCGGTGCCAAACGACAAAGTATAAAGTATTTAACAAAACGAGCGGAGAAGTAAGAAAACCCACTCGAGCCCTCCTGCGATCATCCCTCTAGTGTTGACCATCGTGGAGGTAGAAGTAAGCTGGATCCTCGGGGACCGGCTCTAAATCTGGCTATGCAAAATCAGAGAGGTTAGACCTCTAACAGCAAGTACCGCAAGGAAGTACGATATGAGGGATTAAAACCAGTAATAAGAAAATATGATAAATAGATCTCTGCTTTCTACTGGGATTCACATAGTATCACGACACTTCGAACCAACCTCCCAACCAAACAAGGACAGAAGTTGGCACGTCATGTCCTGACATTCTGATCATCTCAGTTAGGTAACAGAGGACATACAGTACACAAACAAATTAATTTAAACGGCCATTCAACTACTACGGCTTGCTACTGTGAGTTCCAAGTTATCCTGGAATTATGCAATAGGAATTCCTCAGTTCTTACTATGTGCAAGCAAGGCTAGTTTATCCAGTCAATTAATTGTGCCAATCATGAATTAGACGAGTCCCAGCAGGACGCCCGTCATCAATATATAATATACAATAGATAATATAACCAGATACCGCTCCCTGCCCGTGTGGCAGATTTGCAGTATCTGTGGGGACCAGCCGGCCTGTCGGGCACTACTAGTCCCAAGAGGGCTGCCATGTAAGAATTCGGGAATCCATTCTCTCCATGTAATCATTATTTTATTTAACTTAATAGTCTCTACGTTGAGTGAAATCCCATGCCGTGGATCATGGTCATTCAAATGAGTACTTCCGTACAAGTACGATATGCCCAACTCTACAATGATACCCGTGCGGTTAGGTTGTAGGTCTTACATAGCGTAATGCAACAATCAAAACTAACCACGGAATAATCATGCCTTGACCATAAAGTACACATGCTGCTTTTATAAAATAAATAAATTGAAACCTGTATGTGCATGTATGTCAATATTCGGGATCAGCCAGTCGATTACAATAGTTCATAGTTAATATGAACGTGTCTCATTCATTCAATTTAATAAGACGACTAGCCAGTCTCTTAGTTCCAACTAGGAACGCATGATCAATTATTAGTCAAAGTAACAGTCGGGGTCAATTCGTGACGAGGCATAAAAGTCAAATTAGTATTAAGCATGGTCGAGTCTATAACTAGCATAAAATAGTTGGTAACACATTCTTGAAGCCAAGAAAAATATCTACAACTTTTATGTTGGGAGTTGAAAGAAATTCTAGCCATAATTCAGTCAAAATAGGACATATAACAGTCAGAAACAACCAAAATAGGCATATGCGGCCTATTCTGCGACATGCATGCGGACCTACTGCGACATGCGACTCATGCGGCCCTACTGCGACACCATATGCGGCTCAACTGTGACATACAGCTCATGCGGCCCAACTGCGACACCATGCGGCTCAACTGCGACATGTGCCCCATGCGGCCCAACTGTGACACCATGCGGCTCAACTGCGACATGTGCCCCATACGGCTCATTCGCGGCATCATGCGGCTCAACTGCGACATGTGCCCCATGTGGCTCATTCGCGGCATCATATGCGGCTACTGCGACATGCAGTCTCATGCGGCCCAACCGCGATATCTATGCGGCTCTACTGCGACATGCGGCCTCATGCGGCCCAACCGCGACATCTATGCGGCTCTACTGCGACATGCGGCCTCATGCGGCCCAACCGCGACATCTATGCGGCTCTACTGCGACATGTGGTTCATGCTGCAGATGAACATAGAAGTTTGACCAAAATTGTTTTGGCCATAACTTCCTCAAAATAAATCGGAATCTAACTTTTCAAAAGCCAAACTTCAGTAGAATTAAATTCTCTACAACATGGAACCACTTATTTTCGAAAACAACAGAGTTTGATAGATCAAAACCATAAAATACATACGAAAACTAAAACTTAAAACTTAGATCTACACCCAACCATCCATGGAAATCAAGAACTTCAAGACCTAAACTTGTAGAGGATGAGAAGATGAACAACATAGACTAAAAATAAATGGGGATGCATGAAATCCCTCATGGTGTGCAAGATGTACTTGCCTCTCACAAGTGTTTTAGGGTTTGGTGGAGAAGTAAATGTGAATGAATGAAGAGAGAGAATGAAAGAAGAACTTTTATATCAAGGTCAAGTGGATCTCCACCATTCATTCTCTCCACCAAATCCAAGCCATCCATTCCTTTCCATGTTGAACCAAACCACACCAAGTTGGTTTACCATGAACCGAAATGAACCAAGAGGCAAGAAAAAGCAGAAAATAAAATGCAGGAAAATTAATAAGCACGAAATTGAAGAATTTAAATACAGAACAAATGCATGATAAATATTAAATAAATACGTATTCTGGGAACGGGAAGTGACAATTGAGTCCACGAGTCACACAGACACGACACGACACGCGTGTCAGTCGTGCCTGTGCACGCGCACAGCAGCCCGCGCGCGACAGCGTGCGACCAATGCGACCTCGATAACTCTACGGGTGGTGTACGAGACGCTCCCAAATTTTGGGAGCATGGTCATAGACGTTGCCCCAAGATTCCCACAAAAAATTAGGACACGACGTGTTCTGTATCCGGAGATACAGGGCCCGTGATGCAGGACACGGCCTACGGGCTCGTGCTGCGTGTCCACGTGTAAAAACATGACACAAATGGACACGAAACACACTACTACCTTCACAACAATTAATACACACATCTAGATCTATAAATCCATGCAATTACATTTCAAAAATACGAAAATTAATTCCTATATGGCATTTCTACAAACACCTAATAAACCAATACGATACGTGTCCGATACGGACACGAAATGGACACAATTTGTGCCCAAATCTCGTGGGCAGTTAGGTAACCCTAAAACCTAACCTATTATGCAAAGAAATCAGGAAGAAACAAGGGTTTAGGTGGTTTACCTATTGAGTATCAAAACTCAAGGAAGAGCTTCAAAGAGGGGATTCCAAATGGCAACTCCAATTCTCCAAATGGCACACAAACTGAGGTGATCCTCAAAAATTAGTAAATAAACATAAATTAGATCCTATTGCAAAAGACTAGGGTTGAAAAGGAGCTAAAATGAATTAATTAGGATTTTTGAGTATAGGGGAAAATACCTTTCCACCAAAATTAGGACAAACCTAAAAAGAGGAAAGAACACTCTTAAGAGACTAATTATAGGCAAGGGAAACCTAATAGTGGCTGCCATGGTTGGGTTAGGATTGGTCTTGGGCTTAATTCATGGGCCTATGGCTTAAACACTAGGCTAAAAATTGATAAGTCATAAGTCATTGACTTAAGTCACTAGTCATGGACTAATTCCACCCAAACTAATCCTCCCTACTTTAAAACTAATTTCTAATTACTAAAGTAGGTTAACTAGAGTTTGACTAGGGTCACCAACTAGGGTTAGTTTCTAGGTTAGGCTCCAAAGTCAACACTAGTCAAGTCTAGATTAACCCTTAATTAAATTATACCAAAAATCATATAAATTCAAATAAATCTCAATAATTCATAATAAATCCAAATAATCCCCAAAAGTTCAAAATGACCAAAATACCCCCATGCTCAAAAGTAAAAATAATTATCCTAATGCCATATCACTAGTCTTTAAATTGGTAAATCACAAGTCATGGTTTTAATAATTTTTAAAATAATCAAAAATCACCAAAAATTTATATCATGATTTAAATATCATTAATAAAAGATTAAAATTACAAAATTTCAAAATTACCCTCATTTAGAAAATTGGATGTTACAATTCCTCTATGTGTTGATATACCTTGACCTGTTCTGAATCTGCCATTCTGTAAACTCGATCTGATATCGGTTTAGTTCCAGGTGCCAATTATATACTGAACTCAATATCTCTAACCGGTGGTAGACCTGGAAGTTCTTCAGGAAATACATCTAGAAACTCTTCAACTACCTTCGAAACTAGAACTTCTTCCATTGTCGTTACTATTTCCTGCTCTTGTTGAGTTGCCACTGATCTGACTAGGGTGAACCGCTTCATGCCTGGAATATCAAAAGATACACTCCCTCTACGACAATCTATTTTTGCATGACTGTCTTTCAGCCAGTCCATGCCTAAGATAACGTCAAAATTTCCAACAGAAAATTCTATCAACCGGACAGGTAAGGAATGCCCGCAAACTACAACGCTACACGCTAGAATAACTCTACTCACTTCTACGAGTCCATTACCAGTGAGTATATTCAACCTACCTGGCAATGCCTCGAACTCCATTCCTAGTCGACTCGTAAATTGTGCAGATATAAATAAGTGTGATGCTCCCGAATCAAACAATGCTACTGCGGGATATGAGGCGACGAGAATGTTACCTGCCACAACATCTCCCGATGCCAATGCCTCTTCCAAGGACAGAGTAAATGCCTGCCTTCGACCTCCTTGTTGGTTCCCATGCTGCGGCCTGGCCTGGTGCAACTGCTGGCCCCTGCCTTGGTGATGTTGGGGTGGTCTGTGTTATTGCTGCTGCATCGGTGGTCCCTGCTGCCGAAACATCTGAGCCTGCGACATGAACGGGCGCTGTGCCAACGGTCTCACTGCCATCGCTGGTCCTCGATACTGGCCTGCCCCTGGTGTTGGCAGAGCAGGAAATTGTTGTACTGGTCCTCCTAACCTCGAATTCATGGGACAGGTGGTAACCCGATGATCTGGACTTCCACAGATCAAACACTGCCCGTTCAATGTCCGACACACATCTCTAGTGTGTCCTACCTTCCCACAATAAGTGCAGCCCGCTGGGGGTTGCAGGTTCTTCCTCTGTTGCTGTTGCTGCTGCCTGGGTGGTGGTGCTGGCCCTCGCATTGCCACATCGTGAATGCGAACGCCAGGGGACAGTGCTGTTGTTCGGGGCGCTACTCCTCCTTCTTCCTCAATCTGACTGTGGGATCTCTTCTGACCTCCAGTCTTTGCCGTGATCCTCTGAATGGTGATCTCATGCCTTCGGGTTACCGTTAACACTTCATCAAAAGTCTGGTAGTTATGCCCCTCTATCAATTATAAGAGTTCAAGATGAAATCCTTGCTGGAACCTCATAGCTATCTGGTCAATCTGCATAACTCCGCTGCATAAGTATCTACTATCTTGCCAGTCTGGTGGAGGCTGATAAACTTCTGTTGTAGCTCAAACTGCGCCACAACTCCATAATACTTTGTCTTGAATCTTGCTGTAAAATCGTCCCAAGCAACAGGACGTCTGATGCCCACTTCCTCTAATTCCCACCAATCATGTGCGAGATCCTGAAGTAACAACTTCACTAGATCCACACGTTCTTCCGCCGGCACCTTGGCCGCTGTCAGAATAGCCTCAATATCCTTAAGCCATGTATCTGCTGAGATGGCATCTTCCGTGCCCTCGAAACGGTGGGGGTTATACTTGCAAAATCTGGTTGACGCTCCTGAATCTGCCCTCGCCCCTCTTTCCAAAGCCGTCTGCAACCCTTGGTTAAGTAATACATTCTGCTCTTGCAACTGAGCGTGCATGCGCTGCTGGGCTAACATCTGATATTGCTGAGTAGCCATCATCCCTCTCATGATCTCCAGAAGGGTTGGTGTGACCACTTTCACAGGGGTAGGTGAAACTATTGGCGGTGTTGGAACCTCCGGATACTGCGATCCAGCTGCTGGTTCCACTATCACTTCTTCTTGGATAGTCTCTTGGGGTAGTACTGGCCCTTGTTGCTGACCAACCTGGTCAGGTTGTCCACGCTGCAGTTGTTGTTGCGTCCAGCCCTGACAGATGCGGACGAGGTACCCCTAAGGAAAGGGACAAGAGAGCAATCAAACGACCGGACATGAAGGATCAATGAAGTCGAAGGATACCGGAATGTCAAGCTAGAGTCGAGAGTAACGAATCATGAGATCAAGAGGGAAACATGTATGATTGAGACATCCTATAAATCAAAATGCTCCACAAGTCTGAAATCAAACCTGCATGGGCCACCACTAAAACCTTATCACGTCCCAAAAACAGAATACTGGAGAGCAGAGGAATGACTTAGCCAGCTACGTATTACGGGTAGATGAATACCGTATAATATGATCAATGTTGTCTAAAAGACGAGGGGGTGCATACTACATAAAAGTCTCACTATGGTCACTTCATATCTATTGTCTCAATCATTCAAACAAAAACAGAAATAGAGAACATGTAAGATAAAGCAGTAAGGCGTCCCAAACGCTCAGTCAAAATATTTTTGATATCTGGCTTACAAAATATAGCCAGATGATGTAGCAAGGTATACACAATTATTTATCAGTTGCAGTCTGACTTAGTTACAATTATGCAAGAATAATTACAAGACAATCCGACTAACATGTCGGTGCCAAACGACAAAGTATAAAGTAAGTAACAAAACGAGCGGGGAAGTAAGGAACCCACTCGAGTCCTCCTGCGATCATCCCTCTAGTATTGACCATCTTGGAGGTAGAAGTAAGCTGAGTCCTCGGGGACCAGCTCTAAATCTGGCCATGCAAAACCAGAGAGGTTAGACCTCTAATAGCAAGTATCGCAAGGAAACACGATATGAGGAATAAAACCAGTAGTAAGAGAATATGATATATATAGATCTTTGCTGCTACTGGGATTCACATAGCATCACGATACTTCGAACCAACTTCCCAACCAAACAAGGACAGAAGTTGGCCCGTCATGTCCTGATATTCTGATCATCTCAGTTAGTCAACAGAGTAGGTACAGTGCACAAACAAATTGATTTAAACGGCCATACAACTACTACGGCTTGCTATTGTGAGTTCCAAGTTACCCTGTAAATATGCAATAAGGATTCCTTAATTCTTATTATGAGCAAGCAAGGCTAGTCTACCCAATCAATCAATTGCGCCAATCATGAATTAGACAAGTTCCAGCGGAACGTCCGTCATCAATATACAATAAATAATATAAGCAGATACTGCTTCCTGCCCGTGTGGAAGATTTACAGTATCTGTGGGAACCAGCCGGCCCGTCGGGTACTAATAGTCCCAAAGAGGGCTGTCATGTAAGAACTCGGGAATCCATTCTCTCCATGTAATCATTATTTTATTTAACTTAGTAGCCTCTATGTTAAGTGAAATCCCATGCCGTGGATCATGGTCATTCAGAATGAGTACTTTTGTACGGGATACGGTACGCACAACTCTACAACGATACCCGTGCGGTTAGGTTGTAGGTCTTACATAGCGTAATGCAACAATTAAAACTAACCACAGAATAATCATGCCTTGACCATAAATACACATGCTGCTTTTGTAGGAAATAAATGAATTGAAGCCTGCACGTGCCGGTATGCCAATATTCAGGATCGACCAGTCGATTGCAATAGTTCATAATTCATATGAACGTGTCTCATTCATTCAATTCAATAAGACGACTAGCCAGTCTCTTAGTTCCAACTAGGAATGCATGATCAATCATTAGTCAATGTAACAATCAATGTCAATCAATGTCACTATAAAATAAGAAAAACAATAAAAAGGCAATAGTGGCAGCAATAGATGGATGCCTATCTATGCAGTCGGGTCAGTCAGGATCCTTCTATGCGGCCATGAACTAAGTGCCATGCCTCTGGGAATTAAAATCTCATACGGCTGGGAAAATCGGGTCTATACGGCTAGGGTGAAACAAGTCCCATGCGACTCGGGATGATTAAGTCTATATGCGGCTAAGAATTGACATGCCTATATGCGGCTGTCACGACCCGCTCCCGAATAATCGGATACGAGTCGGACACGCCCAGCCTTCGTCGATGGACACGACGAAGTAAGCTGTATAATACTAAGGAAAACTCAAAGTCACAATGTAATGTAAACCAAAACACAGCTTTTATAACGTTCCCAGAAATCACCAATAACCATCAAGTGTTTTAAAATACAAACTCTGCCGGAGACAAATCCGGTCCAATGAAATAATATACAATAAATGAATCTCTAAGATACAATCTCCAGAAAAATAAACTAAAATAAAAACTGCAATATCCAAGCAATCACCAGCTCCATGTAATCTTCCACTCACCTGCAACAATCTTATCAGGAAAAGAGCAAAGTACAACCCCGACTAGACAATATACAATGTAGTCTGTGATCCAGAGTACAAGATGAAACAGGAATACCAGAAAACTAGAACATGAAATGAAACTGAAACTGTGGTACCAGAAACGAAATGTAAAACTACAGGTAAAGGATGACAATCAATATGCTAGACAATGAACACGGCTATCAATGTATAAGGCAATCAATCACGACAATCAATGATGCAATTGTGACAATTTTGAAATATTAAAACTAATGTGTGACCGACTTAGGAACAATCAATCAATCAATCAATGAGTCAATTCTACATGGTACGGCTTCATCGTACGTGATGTGTACGATTAGGCTATCTTCAATGCTATATTGGATGTGGTCACACAAAAGCTAATATTTCCCCCAATCCCGCAATAACAATGACGCACAAGCAATGAACAAGAGTACAAGACAATCGTGTGTAATTCGTGTCCGATATGAGAACATGGCACATGAAGGTAAGACAGAAAACAAGGTACAAGTCAAGTCAGTGTACTTGCCTCGGTTTGGTTGCACGAGAGTAGTACTGCATGGTTGTCAATCACCTGGTAATATTTTTGTACAAGTTTGTTAGGGTTTTGAAATAATGATCATTAGCCAACCATATCACTAACTATTCATATGCTAGTTAACATAGATTGATCAAAATACGTTTTTAGTGAAAATATTCTTAATTTACATTTAACAAGAAATTATCTTTTTAAAAAAATGGTTTGCTAAAATAGATGCTTAGTAAATATCCTAAAGTTAAACTTGGAAAGTATTTTCAATAGCATTAGTCTAAATAATACAAATTTGGAAATATTATTTGAAAATAATATTTAGTTTAAATACTTAAAACCATATTTTTAGAAACTATTTACTAGCAAAACTATTTACAAGATATTGATTTATAATTTATTCGAATAATTGCTACAATTAAGCTAGTTAACAGGAATTAGACAATTAATAAAATCAGCCTTATTTAGCTAATACAGCCCAACAAAATTCAGCCTAGCCCAGCTCCTATTCTCAAGCCTACAGTAACCAATTACTGTTTTTAAAAAATCAAATAAAACAACAGTTAAATGAGCCCATTCTCCTTAATAAAACCCAGCCCAGCAACCTAACAAAACTCTCTGGCCCAGCCCTCAGTTATCAACTGATAACAACTGATAGAATTTAACTTAATTTATGTTTAAACAGTAGAGCCCACTGCTCAGCCCAGAACTTATGGCCCACTTGACCCGGCCCACACTTAACCAGTATTAAACCCATTTCTCATTCTCTCTCTTCAACCCACTCACCTGATTTCTCCAGAACCATCCGGAGTCTCGAGAGAGTTCTCGTCTTCTCCGACGAGACTCCGGCATCTCCGGCGAGAAACCTCACCTTCTCCGGCGAAGCAACCCCCTCATGTCTCTGTCTTCTTCCCCAGCCAAGAGTAAGCCCTAACCCTAAAGCTTCTCCTTCACAGTCCCCTCGTCTTCTTTCTCTAGCACTCATGGCTAGGAAAACCCTAACCCTAGGAATTTCTATCATGGCCAGCCGCCTGAACCCTAGCCCGACTCTCCTTCTCCGGCGGGCAAACCACCATTCCCCTCACAGAAAACCTAGATCCGGCCAACTCCGCCTTCTTTCCCGGCGAAACCCTAGTTTTCTAGGTCAAACATCCCCATCTACACTCAGAAAACCCTAATCCAAACCAGAAACCCTAGATCCGACCTCTTCCTCTTCCCAATCTCTGAACCTAACCCTAGGTTCCCAAACTCTAGGTCAGAAACCCTAGATCTAGGTTCGGAAACCCTATCCTAGATCTGAGAAGTTTCTCTAGTTCTCACACCCAAAACCCTAGAAAAACAAGAAGAAAAAGGAGTTCGAGTAGATCGAGACGAAGCTCACCTTGACCGGCGGGGATGTCGATTCTCGGCTCCAGGCGGCTGCTGGCGCGTCGTAACGGCGGGATCCGGCGGCTACCTCGAGATCCGGTCGTCCACAGCTTCTCGGCGGGCTCGGGAACCATAGATCCAGACCGGATCTAAAAGAGATGGTGACGTGGCTTGAGACGGCGGCTCCTCCTGCTGCTAGATCTCGACGGCGGCGGCGACTACGAGGAAACAGCGCTCCTTGGGCTCGACGCTCGAGAACAGTGCTGCAACCGAGGCGGCGCTCGAGTGCTGATGGCGGTGGCGCGCTTCTCGAAGGGACAGCGCGGAAATCGAAGCATCGGCGCTCTGCAGCTCGCTGGAGTGGCGGTGGCACAGAGATCGATCGATCAGCTTGAATGGCGGTGCACAGTCTCCCAAGCTAGCCAGTGGTGCGACAGTCGAGGCTGGCTCGATCTTCGAAGTGGCGACGGCGGCTTGGCGACGTTCCGACGAGGAAGCTCGGGCGACTGGCGGTGAAGTCGAACTCCGGCGAGCGGTGGCGATGGTCCTCCAGTGAGGAGAGAGAGAGAGGACAGAGAGAGATGAGAGAGAAATTGTAGAGAGAGAGTGAGGTGAGGCGACGTGTCAGTGAGAGAGAGGGGAGTGTACTGTGGTGTCAGTGTATTGGAAATCGTGTAAATATATAGTAAAATAATGTGTGGCATAGCTGTAATTAGGAGTAGATCTGGGGGTCTGGACAATGGCAGTGGGGGTAATTAGTTGTAGATCTGAGGGCATTTAGAATAGGTTAGTAACAGAATAATAATAACAGGATTTTAAAATTTAAATTAATTTCAAAACAACTTTCCAAACCAATTGTTCCCTCCAACATTCAAATAGTTTTAAAGGAAAACAGATTTTCAAATAAAAAGGCTCCAACAGATTTTCAAAGGGATTTTCAAATAGATTTCAAATTCAATTTTTCCAACAGGATTGAAACTAATTTTAGAAATCAAATATTTTCTTCAGTAGTTTTTGAAAAGAACAGACATCCAATTTCAGCAGGTTTTTTTCAATATTCAAACAACTAGTTACTCACAACAATTTACATAATTATTGATAACAGGAATAGTTATTAAATAATTACTTAGTAACCAATTTAGTCAATAAAATTATAGCTGCCACCATTATTAATTACGAAAATAATTATTAGCAAATCTTTCTTAACAATTCAAAGAACAAATCAAATTATTTAGGACTTCAAGAGAATTAGTATAATAATAGAAGAAATTCCTATTACTCAATATATTCAATCGAAATTAGGAATTTATGTAAGAAACAATATTTAAATTAGAAAAATCTTAAAATTTACCAAATACGATTTTTGGGAGTTACAGCGGCTAAGAAATATCATATGCGGCTATGGTTGAAACGAGTCCCATGCCGCTGAGGATGACAGGCCTCATGCGGCTGGGAAGACATGCAGCTCATGCGGCTATGAGCAACATGTGCTTATGCGGCTGAGAAAAAATATCTCATTCGGCTGGGAAGCTCCATGCGGCCGAAACAGTTCAGAGTTCATGCGGACAGAATTAAGTCATATGCGGCCAGATAGGACTCGGGTCCTTATGCGGCCAGGATGTAATGCTCATGCGGCTGGATATAAAAAGCTCATGCGGCTGGATATAAAAAGCTCATGCGGCTGGATATAAGTTCAATGCCACATGGCCAGGACTCCATGCGGCCAGCACTTCATGCGGCCAGGATACTTCATGCGGCTGAAAGAGACAGCGCTCATGCGGCTGGAAAATGACTGAATGCATATGCGGCTGAGAATCACCAAGCCTATGCGGCTGAGAATGTGTCATACGGCCAAGATTGCTCATGCGGCCGGGAGACTTGCCGCATGAAAACTCATGCGGCCAAGTACTGTTCTTCTTCTCTATTTTCGAGAACAGAACCATGGAAGCCATTGTTTCCAAGCTCTCTAAATCCTTAATTCCAAGCCCAAATCTGGACTTCCATAGGTCAAAATAGGGTAGAACGAAATCCTCTACAACATGGAACCATCAAAACTTTAAAAAAAAACAAAGTTACTAGATCAAAACCTAAAAAATCCGAAAATACATTAAACATAGATCTACATGAAGTAAGCCATGGAAATCGAAAATGCTAAACACTAAAGAGACTTAAGATCAAGTAAGGAAGATGATGGAACAATAATACTGGGGTTCCATCATGAAGCAAGTTGGCACTTGCCTATGCGGCTAGGTAGGTGGGAAGAGTTATGGAGGATGAAGAAGAAGAGTAATGGAGAAGGAGTAAATGAAGAGAGAGGAGGGTTTTGGGATTTTAAATGAGGGTGGTGGTAGGTGGGTTCATGTTGAGCCACCCAATGCTGGAAAATAAACCAACTCGGGCCGAACCCAAAAGCGAAGCAGAAAGTAAAATGCTGAAGGTAAAATTGCAGAAAAATTAATTAACGTAAAATTAAAGGAATTTAAATACAGAAAAATATATGATAAATATTAAATAAATATATTAAAGCAGTACATGCATTTAGAATACGTATTCTGGGAATGGAAAGTGACAGTGCATCCCTGAGAAATAGATAATACCACATCTTTTACTATCCAAATATAATAACAAAAAAGTTATCTTATCATTCGAAGTTAGTTTGTTATCATCCAAATTATTTGTGCGTTGCACGTAAAATATTCGTTCTTCTTTCTAATCTTATCAAAATATAATTTAAATATTAAAGTTTAAATTATATATATATATATATATATATATATATATATATATATAGAGAGAGAGAGAGAGAGAGAGAGAAAGAGAGAGAGAGAGAATTTGAATATTTAAATTATATTTTGTTATATTTATAAAATTATCTATTTGTTATATATATTTCTATAGATAATATCATATTTTCTGCACATGATAATAAATTATATATTTTCTATCTATATAATATTATCTAAAAAGAAACACAAGTAGATATTTTTTACATAAACCAAAACAACAATAAAATAAAAACCCAAACAAACCAACTATATTATTAAATAAAACCAACTAGACCAAACCAAAGTATGTAAAAAAAAATAGATGTTTGATTTCCGCCAGACGGTCTGGTGGAAATTGGACATGTCCAATTTCTGGCGAAAAATACATTTACTTGTACTTTTCAGATATTTGTTACCCTATGCGTAATTTAAGTAAAACTGAGTATTTTACAGCAATTTTTCTGTTTTCATATTTGTAATGGGAGGCATTTGCTAAAATACCCCTTTATTATAAAGTAATGCTATGCTTACAACCATTATTGGTTGTAAGCTTTACAACCGTCTATGTGACATCTATTAGTTGGAGGAGAGGGGGGAGAGTGGGACCCATGTTAGTGGGGGTGTGGGAAGGAAGGGCACTACTAAAATATGCTCTATTAGCGACGTCGTTTAGCGACGGAATGAAATTACGTCGCTAACTATATAATATAGCGACTCCTTCCTATTCACGTCGCAATACGTCGCTGAATAGCGACGTTCGGCGACACTAGATAAAGTATGTCGCTAAATAGCGACGTTCAGCGACATATTAAGAAAATATGTCGCTTATATTAAAATTATTGTGACGGTTAGCGACGTCAACAGTGGACGTCGCTAACTTTTTTACTTAGGGCACATGACTCCCTTTTCCCCCTCACTCGAAAAATCGAAACTCGAAATTTTTTTCCCCCTCTCCCCCCGGCGACTCCCTCCCCCGCGGTGACTCCCTCCCCTCCCCCGTCGACTCCCTCCCCCCCCCCCCCCGTCGACTCCCTCCCCCCCCCCGTCGAGCTCCTCCTCCTCCTGGAGCTCCTCCTCCTCTCCGGCGGTAAACCCTAACCTAATTCCTCCTCCTCCTTCTCTCCCACACACACACCCACCCACCCACACACACACACACACACACACACAAACTCAAAATTTTGGACACTGACACTGTGTGTGCGTATTTTGGACACTGACACTGACACGGACACGACCCTTGGACACTGACACGATCCTTGGACATGTTTTGGGTTTTCCCTTACAGCTTGCGTCTTGCATTTAGAAAATAAAAGATTTCCATGTGCATTTCATACTACTCGGAAAGAATAAACAACAATCTCTCTTTAATTTTTTTTCTATATATAATTACCTACTTGTCCATTTTAAACTTAATGAACAATTTTACTCAGTAAACATAAACAAGGATATGTTTGGAACAAAAAAAATATTACGGTGAAGCCTCAACATTTCTTATTATATAGTAGTATAGATAGAAAAAATCCTTGAGATATGAAACGTAACATAATGATAGAATGTGATCGGAACTCTGGACCTTAGCAAAAATGCATTTCAATCACAATACCACACCTTTTCTTGGAATTATAAATGACTTAAGCTGCTATTTTCTTGATTTTCTTAAACTATATATATATGCTCTAAATTAGGTCTGGAAGATGTGAAGAATCAAAGTATGCCTAAAACGAGGGGAGAGATAGTAGCTGAGAAAGTGTATTTTTAATGTGCATGAAACCAATATCAAGAAGAATGTCATTAGTCTAGAGTCCTAGACAGATTCTAAATATACATGACAAACAAACAGAGATACAGGAAAATAAAAGATTTCCATGTTTTGGACTAGTGTTTTAGAAACGCCAATTTGATATAAAAGTCCATCCGGAATGTAACTTGCGTCTTGCATATTTCACACATAATAGAACCCCGAATGAAACAATTAAACAGTAGCTATGGATGAATGTCACATGTTGGAAATTCGTACCATGTATATAGGGTTGCTTATAATTTGGACACCTGGAATAGTCCCAAATGAATAGAGTGTATTATTCAAGTATAGTTTCCATTGTGGTTTGTGGGAGGAGAGCCATTTTTTTCTTGGAGCTCTCGTTGAACTAGCTTTGGCTGGTTTGAGCCAAAGTCATCCAGAGGTGTAAGTGAAGTGTAGTCTAGTAACTGTCCATTGTCGGTATAGTATCGGAACATGCCAATGTCGGTATCGGCCTGTTGGATAATATCATTGTTATTAGTAACTGTCCAATGTCGGTATAGTATCGGAACATGCCAATGTCGGTATCGGTCTGTATAGTATCGGTATCGGAACATGCCAATGTCGGTATCGGTCAATATTTGGTATCGGTATCGGTCTGTATAGTATCGGAACATGCCAATGTCGGTATCGGTCAATATTTGGTATCGGTCTGTATCGGATCGGAACATGCCAAACCGTATCGGTATCGGTCAATATCATTGTTATTAGTAACTGTCCGCTACTAATGTGTGTCCCATAATAAGACATTATATACGAATTTGTGCCTGTTGGATAATGTGTGTCCATCTTTGCAGAATTATTTTCAAATGGATATGAATTACTACTTGCGGAATCGTTCATGGATGTACAATCGTCGTCCTGATGATATGTGTGGTGTGCGGGATGAATACATAGCGGGAGTAGAGCAGTTCCTGCAGTTTGCTAAGGCGTTCCCTCAGTACATGGACGGCACCAAAATTAAGTGTCCGTGTGTGAAATGTCATAACGTGAAATATTATCCAGAAGTGGAAGTGACATATCATTTGTACTCGAGGGGTTTCACGCCTAATTACTATCAGTGGACCGCACACGGAGAACTTGTGTCTTTAGCATCAGAGCCGGAGCCTTACGTTGAGCCGTATATATATGCGGGACCTAATTTTGTTTCAGATAATCATGCATACGACGACGGGTGCGTGAACATGGTTTTCGACGCTGCGGGGCCTAGTTTCGTTCATGATGCACCTGAGGAGGCACCGAACGCCGATGCTGCACAGTTCATGGAGTTGCTGGAGAATACAAGGACTCCATTGTATCCTGGTTGTGAGGATCATTCACCGTTGGAGGTGGTTACAAGACTGTTGAGTATTAAGTCAGATTTTAACATGTCGCAAGAATGCTACAACCGAGTGTTGGAGTTGATTATAGAGATCTTGCCGGCGGGTGCTAAGTTGCCTAAAGACTTCTACCGGTCTAAGAGGATGGTGAGATCGCTCTGGATGGGATACGAGAAAATCGATTCCTGTCGCAATGGGTGCATGCTGTACTACAAAGACGACAAGGACGCAGATGTGTGCAGATTTTATGGTGCTGATCGCTATAAGACAACTAGTACAGGAAGGTCTACCGGTGCAAGAAGACCGACTGATTCAATACACTACTTGCCTTTAACGCCGCGGTTGCAAAGATTATTTATGGTGAAAGAGACGGCCGAAAATATGAGTTGGCACATGCGAGAACAGATTGAAGGAGTGTTGGAGCACCCATCCGATGGAGAAGCGTGGAAGCACTTTGATCGAGTGTATCCAGATTTTGCTTCAGATCCGCGAAATGTCAGGTTGGGACTATCTTCTGACGGTTTTACTCCTTTTGGTCTTTCGGGATCCCAGTAATCGTGCTGGCCTGTGATTGTTACTCCGTATAACCTACCGCCTTGGATGTGCATGAAGACTCAGTACATGTTTCTAACCGTTATAATTCCTGGTCCGAACAATCCCAAGAGGAACATTGACGTGTACTTACAGCCTTTGATAGATGAGTTGAATCAGTTATGGGAAGTAGGCGCTAACACGTACGATGTTTCCAGGAAGCAGAATTTTCAGATGAAGGCAACCCTTATGTGGACCATCAACGACTTTCCGGCCTATGGAATGTTATCTGGATGGTGCACTCATGGCCGTCTCTCATGTCCGTATTGCATGGACCGTAGTAAGGCTTTCCGCTTGAAACACGGCGGAAAGCCGTGCTTCTTTGATTGTCATCGGCAATTTCTGCCAAAAGATCATCCGTTCAGAAGGAACAGGAATGCTTTCCGTGTCGGCGTTGTAGAGAAGGGTGATCCACCGCCAAGGTGGTGCGGAGACACGATATGGGAGGAGGTTAAAGATTTTCCAAGTGCTATCGAAGATCCTACAACTGGGTACAAGTGCGATGGATTTGGTAGAGTTCATAACTGGACAAAGAGGAGCATATTCTGGGATCTGCCATACTGGAGTACCAATCTGATCAGACATAATCTTGATGTCATGCATATTGAGAAGAATGTGTTTGATAACATAATTAATACTGTGATGGACGTAAAGGGAAAAATGAAAGACAATCCCAAGGCCAGGTTGGACTTAAAAGAAATATGCAAACGCCCTGCGTTG
The DNA here is from genome assembly GCA_029216955.1 of Iris pallida. Taxonomy (NCBI): domain Eukaryota; kingdom Viridiplantae; phylum Streptophyta; class Magnoliopsida; order Asparagales; family Iridaceae; genus Iris; species Iris pallida. The sequence continues at coordinate 13,496,350 of JANAVB010043419.1, read as the reverse complement.
CATTTGATACAGCAGAATGGAAAACAGTTCCTTCCGAAGTCAATTTTTTCGCTGGACAAGGAGGATAAAGTGAGACTTTGTCGGTGGATCCAGGGCCTAAAATTTCCAGACGGATATGTGTCAAATCTGAGAAGATGTGTCAATCCGAAGGAAAACAAATTGACGGGTATGAAGAGCCACGATTGTCACGTATTCATGGAAAGGTTAATTCCGATTGCATTTCAGAAATTCTTACCGCAGGCAGTTTGGGATCCATTGACGGAGCTTAGCATATTCTTCAGGGATCTTTGTTCTAAGAAATTGCTCGTTGATCGTCTAGAAAAGCAAGAGAAGGACATTGCGGTAACACTATGCAAGCTAGAGAGGGTATTTCCTCCTGGATTCTTCGACTCTATGGAGCATTTGCCGATTCATCTATCCTATGAGGCACGTGTTGGTGGACCCGTCGAATATCGATGGATGTACCCGTTCGAGCGACATTTGAATCACCTAAAAAGAAAGGTGAAAAATAAGGCACGGGTCGAGGGTTCTATTTGTGAAGCCTATGTTCTCGAGGAGATTACAAACTTTTGTTCGATGTATTTCAAGCCTCATATTGTAACTAATAGAACGAGAGCTTCCAGAAACGACGAGGGAGATCATGAAAGTAATGATACAATACTGAAGGTATTCAATGCTCCAGGAAAGCCATCGGGTAAGATGAAAAAGAGATATCTGAACGATGATGAGCTAAGGGCTGCTGAGGTGTATGTATTACTCAACTGCGACGAGGAGGAAGTAGAGAAACTGGAGGGGTAAGTAATTAATACGTCTATATTATTTTAATAGTGTTAATTATTATACTATTACATTAATTAAACGATGTTGTTTTCAGCATATTTAATGATGATGTGAGGTCGGGTAGGCCACACATAACAGAAGAAGAACTAGAACAAGAAATGAGGCATTATTTTCTATCATGGTTGAGTGCATATGTAAGACTTGAGAACTCTGTAATTACCTTTTTGTATATGCACTTGATTGAGAATGAGCTTAATTGCTTCTTTCGTGGTATTTAGGTCGATCGTCCATACGCAAGACTTGAGAATGAGTCTATTAGAACGCTAGCCAAGGGACCAATTTATGCTGCAAAAATATGGCCAAGCTACTGTGTTAATGGGTTTAGGTTCAAGTCAACAACTTGCCCGATCAGAGACAACTTTGTGGATCTCGATTCCACCAAAAACAGTTGTTTGTGTATCAGATCTTCGAACTACAAAGATGTTGATGCGGGCAACGATTTCTATGGCGTGTTACGGGAGATTGTGGAGCTGACATATAGTTATGGAATAGAGCCTGCTAAGATTGTGTTATTCAGGTGTGATTGGTTCGATCCGATTGAAGGTCAAGGTTGGAAAGTAGACAAGCACGGTCTTGTTGATATAAACTATCGGCGTCGATATCAAGCCTATGAACCATTTGTCCTATCAAGTCAAGCTCAGCTCGTGTACTTCACAAGTTATCCTAAACGGGAAACAACAAGGTCGGACTGGTGGGCAGTATGCAAGACCAAAGCTAGAAATACCTTTGAGGTTGACGATATAGCTTATCAACAGGATGAACTACCTCTTGTAACAAATATTATAGAAGTGGACACGACGGAAGTTTCCTATTACACATCTAATTGTGTAGAAGAAGTAGAATTATCTGAAGAGGAAGATGCAGATGAAAGTGAAGATGTAGAGGAGGAAGAAGAAGAAGAAGAAGAAGAAGAAGAAGAAGAAGAAGAAGAAGAAGAAGAAGAAGAAGAAGAAGAAGTAGATGAGCTAAACGAACTAGATGAATTTTCAGAAGAGGATTAAATCTGTACGTTTGTTTTATAATCATATTTGACACCTTAGTGACACTTCTATCATATAAATCTGTGACACTTCAGTGACACTTTATTGACACTTTTATTGACACTTCAGTGACACTTTTTGACTATGATATTTTTCAAAAATCTGTGATGTCTATCATATAAATATGTTTTTTTGTTTTTTTGTCATATGTTTTATTGTCAGGTATGACTAGACCATCTGGATGACGCGGAGGATTATATATTAGGCAGCCCCGTCAGCCTCGGGCTGGGGATGGAGAGGGCAGTTCCGTACCCTCATCCTCATCTCCGAGTACGCCAGTGTACCGTTCTGTTCCCGGTCCATTACCGGGACAGGGCAGTTCTAGCAGGTTGGCGACTCCTCCCTCGTCGTCCAGCCTTCCTGTTCCCGGTCCATTACCGGGACAGGGCAGTTCTAGCAGGTTGGCGACTCCTCCCTCGTCGTCCAGCCTTCCTGATCCCGCGTCCAGCATCCCTGATCCCCCGTCCAGCATTCCTACTGTCGACGGCTCTATGGAGGGAGCCCACGCCGATCATATGGAGGACGGCGATCAGACTGATCCTGCCCAGGCAGGAGGTGAGAGCGACCCTCCATGCGCTCCCCCGGGCGAGACGCGTATGGAGATTTGGACGGACGGGCCTATGAAGTAAGTTAATTAATTATTATATATTTCTCAAATGATTATATGTACATATACATTCATGAAAAATTATTATTGTATAGATATCGGCCTTCTGCAGTACAGAGACAGCTGGGGACATTTGTGAGACAGAACTATGGTGGGCCTTGGCTCAACTACTCAGATGCTCCCGCAGATAGGAAGGCCTTTTGGTTCGCCCACTTCAAGGTAAAAAATTTGTTTATTTTTAAATTTTAATAATCATTTGTGTATATTATACAACTTTTGTATTTTACTTCTTGTAGAGGACCTATTTCTATCCACCACACCGGGCGGCGAGGATCGAGGGCCAATTTCCTGCCGTCATAGCCAAGCTCATCCGTGATGCGATCGACGACCAGAAGCGTCGTGATCGCGCCGGACGTCCGATCCAGGGTTGGATTACGCCAGAGCAGTGGACTGCGATGAAGGCTAGATTCAGCGAGCGCCAGTACCAGGAGCGGTCTGAGAAGGCCAAGGTGGCGCGGTCGAGCGCCGGTAAGTGGTGTGGCGGCTCCATTCCGATGACGGAGCATTTTCGTCGTCTGGTACGTTTCCTATGACGGACATTAATTTATATATAGTTCGATATAATGTTTAATACTAATAATAGATAATATATTTTAACAGGTAAAGAAGGGTGAGGACCCGAACATGGTGACCGTCTTCCTGGTCACCCATCGGAGGGCTGGGGACTTCATTGACGAGAGGGCGACGCAGGCATATGTAAGTTCTATTCAACTAATATTAACTGACTATAATTTAGAAAACAGGAAAATAGATATCAATATAGACTTTAGTAAATACTTACACGTTAGCAAACATGTTCTAGGCCGAGTTTGTTCGGCTACAGAAGGAGGCGGCTGATGCTGCTGCTGCTGCTAGTGCGCAAGCAGAGGGAGGGGCTGGTACTTCCTTCCAGCCGCCTGCAGAGCCATCGCCGGACGAGCTCTGGATGACCGTCGTTGGCGGTCTTCAGAAGGGTACGTACTACGGTACGGGATCCTACGGCGCGTATTTGGCTTCGGAGTCATCCCGGGCCCCCTCTGTCAGTGCGCAGTCTCCGGCTACGCAGGCGTCATCACGAGCTGAGGATGTTCATCGTCAGATCGAGGAGCTACGTCGCGAGTTGCAGCAGCAGATTTCTGATACGGTCGAGCGACGATCCGACCCTCCGATCGTCACCGGACGATTTGATGCGGTCGGGCGCAGTATACAGGAGCTGATGAGTCTGCATCAGGCTGCAGCTGCCAACTTGCAGACGCTCACCGAGTCTACGCAGCGCACGGAGCGTAGACAGGTCGAGCTGGACGGATCGCAGAGGAGCCTTTCTCTCTCAGTCGCTCAGTATACTGAGAAGGTGGTGAGTGCCCTTGCTGCGCATGGTGAGCGACTGCGAGAGCTAGAGCAGGTACGTCCTCCGGGTCCATCGACGGCGCCGACTCCAGATACTGCACTGCCTCCGGCGCCTACTCTAGACATTGTACTGCCTCCTACTGCCCCTACGGTACAGCTCACCCAGGAGCAGTATGACTACATTCTATTCCAGTTGCGCGGCAGGGATCCGCAGTGATTTTATTAGTTTTTTTATGACTTGTATGTATTGGCCCTATGGGCAAATGTTTTATTCATACACTGTTGTTTATACACTTGGTGGGAGACTTTTTATCATCTTCCATTTTTATTTGACTCTATTGGATGTTTGTGAGGATGTGTGTCTTTGATATTTACTTTGCACTGCCTCCTATTTTTATTGTGATATTTACTGTGATATCTGCGACGGGATGACAAATATACCTACGTTGGGTTATAAGCGATGATCTGATATACAAAGGAGATGCTGCCGAAATTTTAAAAAAAATATATTGTGTATTTTTGTTATGATGTGTGTCTGTGTTTACAGTGAATGTGAAATACAGTGTTCGAAACCATCGACAGTTTCGATTACTGTTGTATGTTTTATCTTGGATAGAAATAGCAACAGTTCAGGGTGCACTTCTGAGAGCTTCATTTTCACGTCCTTCACTTTCTCGGACGTCGTAAAGGTTCCCGAGAAGGTGAAGGACGTGAAGAGGAAGCTCTGAGAAGTGCACCCTGAACTGTTACTCTTTCTATCAAAGATAAAACATACAACAGTAAGCGAAACTGTCGATGGTTCGAACACTGCACTTCACACACACTGTAAACACAGACACACAGCATAACAAAAATATCAATTATATTTTTTTAAAAAAAATTTTTATATTAGCGACGTATAGAGACGTTCTGCGACGTACTGCGACGTCACACAGACGTCGCTATACGTCGCTAACTAGCGACGTTACGTCGCTCGACGTCGCTAATATACGTCGCTACGTTGCCCACGTGGCCACGTGGATGCCATGCCTCGTCATCATTTATAAACTTTGAAGCGTCGCTAGTGGTCGCTTTACGTCGCAATGTTGGCGACGTACTTATACGTCGCTCTCTGTCGCTCATTTTGCGACGTCTAGAGACAATGGACGCCGCGTCGCAAATAGCGACGTTCGGCGACGAAATTACCATCTGCGACTTGCCTATAAGCGACGTAGGTTTTTCGTCGCTAAATACGTCGCAAATCATTGTTAGCGACGTACTGCGACGTATTTAGCGACGTCTCCTGACGTCGCTAATCTGGGTTATTTTAGTAGTGGGGGTTGTAAGAAGGTTATAGGCATTTGGTAGTAAACTTAGCATTTTCCTTCGTTATACTCTATTATAGAGAATTTGGCATTGGGACAATATATATATATATATATATATATATATATATATATATATATATATATATATATATATTGGGAAGGGGGGGGGGGGGGGGGGGGTGGGTTGGTTTATACTCTATTATAGAGAGTTTGGCATTGGGACAATATATATATATATATATATATATATATATATATATATATATATATATATATATATATATATATATATATATATATATATATATATATATATATATATTTTTTTTTTTTTTTTTTTTTTTTTTTTTTTTTTTTTTTTTGGGGAGGGGGGGTTATATATATATATATATATATATATATATATATATATATATATATATATATATATATATATATATATATATATATATATATATTATTGTGGGGGGGGGGGGGGGGGGGGGGGGGGGGGCGGGAATCTTGTATAATATTAAAATTTTACTTTTAACATAGTCCCAGAAATATCATAGTAGTATTTGGGTCTCGTTCCAATAGTTACTTTACCAACCGTCCAAGATGGAGGCCTAGCTGAACGTAAATTTTAAATATTATACGAGACTCTAAAATTAAATAAAAACATGTGAGGGATGTGTGACTTAAATTATTTAACTTTGCATGATGGAATTATGTGACTTTGATTATTTATTTTTTATCATGGCCAATCGAGGATGAGATTTGTGACATTGTTGTTTGTTTCTATCATGATTTCAACAGCCACACAATCCTCATGACGATAGTTTCGATGGCAATAACTTTATGGACATTGTGTATATCGTATGATATCTTTCGTCCCGATCGCATTGTTGAATAGTTGTAACTCAAAAGTACTGAAGAATTGTATAGCCGTTGAGATCATAATATAAGCAAACAATAGTGTCATAAGTCCCATAATCCAAATAATATAATATTTACACATTTTTGTTTAATTTTATGATATATAATAATACTCAAAATTAACATTTATGTCTCCACTTTTTGGACGTTAAAACTAAATAACAATTTTTTACATATATACACCGCCCTTGCTTAAGTCCCAGTGGCGGTGGGGATCTGGTCATTTCAATCCGAGGATCCAGCCTCGGCCGCGCCATTGCCTAAGCGCCGAGCTCACCTAGGCCTTAAGACAGGACAAGAGTATGATCAATCGGGTCCGTCAGTCAATTCAGAGCCCGTTTGGTTCACTGTAACGTAATCGTAATTGTAATATAATCAAATAAAAAAAATAAGTCTCTTTGCACGAACATCCCATTTCATTCACTTTGTAGTCGGCTTCGGCTAGACAGGTGGTGTCGGTTGGATGTCAAAGTCAAGAGACCTTTTCATTCAATCTTTTTCGTCTTCCGGTAATGACTAATGGGTGGTTTCGGTCCTTAAAAAGGGTTTTTTATAAGGGCACTACCAAGTTTACTTGGGGGCAGCCCAATTTTTTTGCAAATATTACAAGTTTGCCATCAATTTTTTTTACTTGGGGGCAGCCCAACAATAGGTATAAAAGATAACTTTTCTAATTTTTTTCTCTCTCCCTCCCTCTACTCTTTTCCTCACTCCCTCAACTCTTTTCTTCACTCCCTCTACTTTTTTCTTCTCTCCCAACATTTCTAGGTCATAGAATTAAGCCCTAGTCCAAAAAAATTTACCAAATTTTTCTTCCTTTTCTTTCCGAGAATTATCTCCAAAAAAATTCTCATATCTCAATCATGTTTGGCACAAATTTTTTCCCAAATTTCAATCAGCTACCAAAAAATGTTTCCACTCATACTCAAAATCAGAAAACATAAACATAAATATTAGGTTTAGAATCATTATAGGGTTCATGAATGAATTTTTCGAACATGGTAATTCTCACATATTTCTTGAAACCCTAACCCTAGAACACGACAAATTGTTGTGGTCGTTCGGCTGCTACAGTTTCAAATAGGACTGCAAGGAGCCTGGCAGTCCTACATTAGTGTAGGACTGCCAGGGTGCTGGCAGTCCTAATTGAAATTTGCCATTCTCCGTGTAATTTAGCACGGAGAATGGCTATCTGATCCAGTATTAGGACTGCCACCCCCCCTGGCAGTCCTACATTGAACTAGGACTGCCAGGGTGCTGACAGTCCTAATTGAAACTTGCTGTTACAGCAAGTATCAATTAGGACTGTCAGCACCGTGGCAGTCCTATTTGTAAGTCATTGAATTAATATTTGTTTGCGATTCTAAAATTTTGACAAAAGTGCTAAAACGGAGGTCCAAACATCATTTTTTTGCGATTCTAAAATTTCAGAAGGTCGTCCAACGGTAAAACGGTTGACCTCAGCCTCCTCAAAGATACGCTCATTTTGCGACAAATCGGGCCTCGTTTCGACCTCCCAATCAAAATTTATGGCCCTCCAAAGTTTCAACTGACCATAAAATACACCGGAATGACCATTCTCCGTCTTAATTTACACGGAGAATGGCTATTCCCAGTATTAAAATGTAGGTGAATGACCATTCTTCGTGTTAATTTACACGGAAAGAATGACCATTCTCCGTGCTCCGTGCTAAATTACAGAGACTTACAAATATGACTGCCCCCCTGGCAGTCCTACATTAAATTAGGACTGCCAGGGTGCTGGCAGTCCTAATTCAATGTAGGACTGATAGGGGGGTGGCAGTCCTGATACTGGATCAGATAGCCATTCTCCGTGCTAAATTACACGGAGGATGGCCATTCTCCGTGCTAAATTAAGAGTTTTCAGTTGAGGAGCTCCTCACAGAGTTTGACAAGTAGGACTACCACCCCCTGGCAGTCCTATACTGAAGTAGGACTGCCAGGGTGCTGGCAGTCCTAACTCAAACTTGTTGTTGCAGCAAGTTTCAGTCAGGACTGCCAGCACCCTGGCAGTCCTACTTTAGTGTAGGACTGCCATGGGGCTGGCAGTTCTACTTATCATACTCTGTGAAAGAGTTTTCAGTTGAGGAGCTCCTCACAAAGTTTGATAAGTAGGACTGCCACCCCCCAGGCAGTCCTATACTGAAGTAGGACTGACAGGCTGTTGGCAGTCCTAACTCAAACTTGCTGTTGCAGCAAGTTTCAGTCAGGACTGCCAGCCTCCTGGCAGTCCTACTTTAGTGTAGGACTGTCAAGTGGGTGGCAGTCCTGATAATGATACTCTGTACATAAAAAACAATAATTCATCACAAGTACATAAACAACAATAATTCATCACAACTACATAAATATTTCACATCCAACTTAAGATTCATCACAATAATTCATCACAATAATCCAACTACAATAATTCATCCCAATAATTCATCACAACTACAATAATTCACCACAACTACTTAAGTTTCAAACATTCCACATCCAAATTAAGTTTCAAACAAGTACATAACTATTCCACATCCAACTTAAGTTTGAAACAAGAAAATATCCAGATCCAACTATATATCATGCCGGGCCTTTGAACGAGACTCCCTATTGTTCATGAAGGAGAAGTCGACCACGTCGTCGATGCGATCAAGCTTGTTGGCGACCGCGACACTAGTGTCACTTTGGCAACTTCTCTGAGCTTCGGGCGCCGGTTCAAAAATTGTTATCGAACGTTCGAGAGGACGTCCCGCACGTTCCTTCCGCTTTGATGCGGTGGGCCGTATTCTTCTGTTAGCGGCCGGTGGACTGCATGACAAAATACAATTATTAAATAATAGAAACAGCATGCATTACCCAGCCCCATATGTCATAACAGTAGGACTGCCAGGTCTGTGGCAGTCCTAATAAAAATTAGGACTGTGGCAGTCCTAATTTTCAATAGGACTGCTACAGGCCTGGCAGTCCTACTGTTATGAGACCCGAACTGCCACAACGACATGCTAGTTTGTCGTGTTTTAGGGTTAGGGTTTCAACATAAAATGTGGGTTTCTTGTATTCGAAAATTAGGGAAGAGAACGTGAAAGAGATTCTAAACCTATTTTATCAAAACTTTTTCAAGAATTAAAAATATTCTAGGGTTTCGAATAGAATGTACAAAATTCTCGAATAAATTAGGGAAGAACGTACCTGGATTCCGGTTGCTTGAACTTGCATGTCATCTCTTTGAGAAGGTTGTGGAAGAAATCTTGGTGGAGGAATTGGGAGTGGAGTGGTGGAGAAGAAGAAATTAGGGTTTTAGGAGAGGGAGAGGGAGAGAGCTCTTTTTTTCTTCTTGAGGAGAGAGAGTGTAGAATGAAAATGAAAGTGAAATGAAGGGTTTGGGGGGTTGGGCTGCCCCCTAGCAAATTTTGGGTGCCCCCTAGCAAATTCTCCACCTTCTTGGGCTGCCCCCAAGTAAGTGATGTCCCCTAGCAATTTTGGTAGTGCCCTTAGAAAAAACCTTAAAAAGTAGACCTGATTCTCAGGATGCAGAGAATTCGAGTTTTTACAACAAATCTCATCCAAATCGAACTCAAAAAATTCCATGACCGAGTATTCGACAGGGTTCAGCGTGAAATCGATGGATGCAATGCATCTATCTATTTGATCTTAAAAAAAGGCTAATTATAAGGACAGCACATTTTGATCGGGGCTATCCAAGTATTAGTTTTTCATTATTTACAAATTTGCCACTGGAAAAATTACTCAGGACTATCCAAGTGGTAGGTATAAAAGATAAGTCTTATAATTTTTGTTTTCTTCCTCGCTCTCCATTCCTCAAAAGAAGAAAAAGAAGAAGAAGAACAACAACAAAAAGAATAAAAAGAACAAGAACAACAAGAATAAGAACAAGAACAACAATTTTTGCAAACCTAATTTATTTTGATTTTTTGCTCTCTTCTAATTTCTCAGATCTCTTTCTCCAAACCCTACTTTATTTTTCTTCTTCTTGTTTGGGGATTATGGATGAAACTCTAGTTGTAGAAGAAATTGGGTTATCAAATCTATCAAATCTATTAATCTATTAGTTTATTAACCAATTTTTCTTTATTAATAGAAGAATTATGCATGAAATTCTAGTTGTAGAAAAAAACTATGGAAGAAATCATAGTTGTAGAATAATTGGGTTCATATCAGGACTGCCACAATTTCTAACAGTCCTAGAAGTATTGAGGACTGCCAGAAATTGTGGCAGTCTTGAAATAGACTCGATGTACAACAGGACTGTCACAATTGCTGGTAGTCTAGAAGTAATGAGGACTGCCAGGAATTGTGGCAGTCTTGAAATAGACTCGATGTACAACAGGACTGCCACAATTTCTGGCAGTCCTAGAAGTAATGAGGACTGCCAGAAATTGTGGCAGTCCTGAAAGGGACATGGTCTACAGCAGGACTGCCACAATTTCTGGCAGTCCTAGACATATTGAGGACTGCCAGAAATTGAGGCAGTCCTGAAAGGAACTAGGAACTTGCTGTACAGCAAGTTCCTTTCAGGACTGCCACAATTTCTGCCAGTCCTAAAGTCGAAATTTCCGAATGAAAAAAACATGTTAGAGTTTATTTCAATCTTGATAATAGAGTGAAATATGCATTTTAGGATTTATTTTCATGCATTATTTGTGAGGAAAGAAGTATTTAACCTTTATTTCCTGTCAACCCCTTGGCCAAATTTTCTCCTATATTTTTTTATTTTTATTATTTGTCTCACATATATAATTGTTATGCTTTATATTATTTTGTTTTACTTAAATATCCATAGAGGGTGCAAATGGGTAATAAAGGAATGGGGGTTCCATGCGACTAAGATTTCAGCTAAGGGTTTTTATGCAAAAAATCTATATTTGAAACTTCTGTTTAAACGGATCAGAGCAAATTCTATACTACCACATTCGAACATAGCCTCTGAGGATTAAATCCAGATTTTTCCTTCCAAACCAAATATGATTTAAATTCAGATTTGTGCTATCCCCCTTGCGTGATTCCTGTATAAGACTTTTCCACAGGAAGAAACCCTAAGTATTTTACACCTTCGGTCGCCAAGAAGACGAGGAGGAACGAGGAAGCACTCGAGCATCAGGCAACAAATCTATTAGGTACGAAACCCTTCAATTTTCGATTTCATGATTTCAGGCTATGGGTATTCGAATTTATGCCTGGGGGGGGAGATCATAGTGGTAGGTTGATTGGCTGATATCTGTGGACTTTTAGTGTAGCAGAGGTATTGGCGAATACAAATGTCTAGAGGATAGTTGCCTCCAATACCATAATAGAGATGAACATGGTACATTAGATATCAGTTGGATATAGGAAGCAAGAGAGGATTTCGTACTACCCTCGATTTCCTATAGGTGGATATTCATCGATGGACATCTATCCTAGATGTACATGCATAACTTCCCTAGGCTGCAGTAGGTAATAGCTTCCTGAAACAGCGAGCAGGGTGTTAGAAGGTTGTATCAATAACCGAAGCTTGTTTAAACAGAGGTATCATCAAGTCCCTAAACCAATACTGATGGTAAAAGAGTTGTATAGGCGGGCTATATGCGGCAGTTGTAGCCATCTGGGTATCGTAGTTGGTATACTTGTCTACCAAATTAACAGACGATACACGAGGAGTAACAATTGATACTCGACAAGTATCAGGGCACAGTAGTATAGCTTCTACTAGGTGCCAGATGGTACCTTTCAGATGTAACTATTTTTTCATAAAAAATGGAATATAATTTTTACACTTTAGAAGGAAAGAATATGTATACACATTAGAAGAATATTGTTTGATATGCACAGCGACTTCTAACGTTGTTCATGTGGATAAAGAGAGAAACCACCAATCTCTCTTTTGCATGTACAATCTGTTGAAAGTGTTCTCAGAGGATAAATCTAAATAAGTTATATGAATCGGCTTAATCTTGTAACCAGCAGATTGAGGGAAATTTTGACTGAAGTTTATATCAATATCCACAGGTGGTCACCTAAACACTTGTACCATTTCATCGCCTAGTCTAAGTTGTTCCAAGCTACGCTGCTGCCTAGTATTTGGACTAGCACTTGTGCAAATGCTTTATTGAAAGCAGCGTATAAAATGATATATATAATTATATATGTCATAATAATATTATTGTTACTTTGCCATCTTTTCACTCCTACAACTAATAGAAACTGCACCAGGCAGTGGTGAGTGAAGTATGTTAAATTGGCAGCAGTCCTGAGGACAGAGCCTTGTCCATAATGTTTGCAAATACAGAACAGTAGGATACCAGTCGAGGGTTTTGAGTTGGATATATGGTAGGTTAATAAGGAAGGGGAAATTGGGGTGTTCTTGTGTCAGTGGATAAGAAAACAAAACTAGGTTAACAAGGATTCCAGTCTTCACTGGAAATCCTAGTTAATAACAAGCCTGTGGTATCAGAACAAGGAACAGATACGGTTACTGAACGCCGAGTTTTTCGACTTTCCTTATGGTTCTGTTTGGTACTCCTGAAAGTCCGACTTCCTTACACGTGATGACTGTAGGAGAGTTTGGCTTCCTTAGGAAAATCAGCATAATGACCAAGTGGTTTAAATCAAAGAAAAGAACCCGACATTACACTGATTCTTGTGGCAGGAGTGCAACCAGTGGGCACTATAGGCTAATTGAGTGCTGGGGTACCCTATTTTTAGCTGATTGTACCTTGCTTGTATCCAAGAGTCTCAGAAAAACCTTGGCAAACAACGAGTGCGTGATGCAAGTAACAACTATGATCAATACTAGTTGTATGTTTTCTACTTTGGGCATTTAACAAGTATATGATATATAACAAGTATATGATATATGAGATGATTACTGTTTGCCAACTCTTATGTCTAGGCATATTCTTAGGAGAGCCTGGTGTTCGAATTTACCTTACCTATGACAGTTGGCAAATGCATTAGAGTTCATTTTGTATTAGCCTCCTTGGTATCATGAGTTGGGTTGTGAATATTAAACAGGACAGTAGACCCTTACATTCAAGAGCACTTATGCTCGGTTAGTAGTAATCTACAAGATAATTAACAAGGGTATGTGTATCAGTTGCAAATTAGTGCATCCACCCTTAGACTAAGTAGGTACCATAGCAACTTCCCTTGGGAATCTAACACAACTTAGTAGCAGTACATGGGAGAGGAGGTTAGAAAATGAGAATTAACCATATTGTGAATACCCATAGTATCTATAGTAATTAGAATTATTACACATATAGGAAAATGTAGGGGACAGGGAACCAAATCAACCTAGTAAATTAGGAAAAACCAAATCAAAGGCTTAAAGACCAAGTAGATAAGATCATTATTGATTTCAAGCTATTTATTGGCAGTGTAAATGTATGAAATAGGTACTTGGACCTCGGTTCGGACTTAACATTTACATCAGCTCGGGACCACAGGCAAGTATACCTTGTCTTCCTCTACAGTTTTACTTACATGCATTTCCTTTCATTTTTTTCAGTCATTTGATTGTTATGGACATGTGCTTTTCGTGTTATATTCTGTAGAGTTGTTTTTATTGCATATAGCCGTGTTCATGTTTGGCCTTGTGTTTCATGCTTGGAGTTCTCACCAGTACCTTGCTTGAGTCGTGTCATAGAACGAGTGCGTGTAGTGAACTGCCATAGCCTTGATTATCGTTTTACACGACCAGAGAGTTCACACTCGGGACGAGGGTTGTTTGGTGCACCAGAGAGTCCACACTCGGGATGAGGGTGTTTGTCGTGTTCATTGGCACCAGAGAGTCCACACTCGGGACGAGGGTTGACCAATTGCACCAGAGAGTCCACACACGGGACGATGGTGCCTTACCGTGAGCTAACCAGAGAGTCCACACTCGGGACGAGGGTTAGTGCTTAGTTCAAATCCGTGAGTCCATACTCGGGATGAGGGTTTGGTTCTTCCATTGATCTCGTGATTATCGTTCATCTGGCAGTTCATTTATGCGTAGTTGTTCTAGTATTCGTGTGTTCGTGTTCATAGTCACTTGTCGTGTTCTTGTTTTCTTGTTTATTTTCTCACGCATGATAAAACTGTTATATAGGCATGTATATTATGTATCTTGCTATATCCTCTGAGGATCTGATGATCTCTTCAGGTTAGCCGAGTTTGAGTCAGGTGCAGACGAGCAGGTTGAGACAACGTCAGACCACGGTGTCTTGCAGTTGAGGTTGTCTTGATTAGCAGTTGTATTCAGTTAGTATATTTCATGTATTTTCTCTATTTCCGTCTATTGGTAGTGGATTTGTGTCCACCGGACGTGACATTGATTCTTGGATATATTCAGTTTATATTCATTATTGCTTAGTTTCATGGATATTCATTGATCTTGGTTGTGTCTTGATTATTCTGTGGATGAGATATAGATTTTTCGTGATTCTAGATTGCCGTGATTTGTGAGTATAGACAGCGTTCTACCGCCGACACTGCGGCGTAGGCTGGACTTGGACACGCTTCGTATCCGAAAAGCGGGTGTGGGTCGTGACATTTCTATGCATTTTAGGGTTTATTTAATTTTTTTGGGTGCCATCGAAATTGGAAAAAAGAAGGAAACTAGGGTTTTGATGGAGATGGTGATGATGAAAATGGTGGAGAAGAAGAAGATGATGATGAGAAAAAAAACTAGGGTTTTGATGGAAATGTGAGAATGGAAATGGTGGAGAAGAAGAAGATGGATAGAAGAAGAAGAAGAAGAAAGCTAGGGTTTGTGAAGAGAGAGATAGTGAAATTTAGAAATGAGAGTGATTTTTGGGGTTTGGGGGGGGCTGTGAGCTTTGGACAACCCCCTGAGTGAAATATTTGATAGCCCGAGTAAAAGTTCCTCAAATCCTGGCTAGCCCTAATTCTGGCTAGCCCCGATCAAAATGTGTTGTGCCCTTATAATTAGCCAAAAAAAAGGGCTGGAACGAACGCCTCCTTGGAATCCTGAATATCTAGCCGTATACAAAGCATATAATGATGATACGAGTCCAATGTTTTGTTCCGGAATGTCCACCAAACCCCACAGCCCCCTGCTAATGTGGGCCCCACCCCTTGTTACAAGATATGTTAAAAAAATTGATCAAATATTCGTCAAAAGAAAATATTGAGGTTAGAAACTTCATATACTTAAACATGGGGATCAAATTTGGTTAATTAAATATGTTGCCACTATGTTGTACAAAATTTGTCAATAATTAGAAAGAAACACGTTTAAAATTTCACATGCTTAAAATTCGCATACTAATCCGAAGCTTTCAAAAGTACATAAGTATTATACGTTTATGAAAGATACGAAACAATTCACATATAATATGAGTTTTATTCACTGCTAACAAGGTCCCCCCCCCCCCCCCCCCCCCCCCCCCCCCCCCCCCCCCGGGGCAAATGGGAATGCGTAACGTGGCGCAGTTTCGGTCCAAAACTCCTTCCCTCTTCTCTCCTCGGTCTGTCTAGAACGATTCTTTTTGTCCACCCACCAAAACTTGGGTGATGTTCATAATTCCACTCAATGGTTATCAAGTGTCAACCTAAAACCAATTTTCTATTATTATAAAGTATGAGAAATTAAATTAAAATTAAAAATAATTTTAGATTGACAAGTAACAACCATTAAGTGGAATGATGAACATCATCTAAATTTTTGTGGGTAAAATGGTATGTTTCTGATAGAACGACTAGAAAGGACGGGATGTCACTAATTCTAACTACCAATGTCTCATGCCCCAACCTCCACTCCTGGGGGTGTTTGGATGAAAGTTTTGTATTCCTAGGAATCTAATTTTTATTTCTTTTCCATGGGAAATGAAGTTTGGTTAGGTTGAAAATATGTAGGCCGAAAAATTCAATTTTTTACATTCACATGTTTGTTTAATATGAAAGTAGGAATCTTAATTTGTTTAGTTTTCCATTAATACTCTTTCTTTAATTTCATAATTGTTCTATTATCTAAACTTACATATTTGGATAGAAGTTAGAAATTTGAAAGTAAAATAAGGATATTACCGTCAAAACAAAATATCCAAACAACATTCGCAGGAAAGCAAAATTATTCCCCAAGGGACATTAGGTTTTACTTTCCCACAATAATGAAAAATATGAAACCCCTCCTAATTCCCACCCCGGATGTTCTATAAAGATCCTTTTCCTCACTAGTCATAATTAACTAAACAAAGTGGAGATATATGCCCAAAAAATAATTAGAACATAAGATGCAAATATTGACAAGACAAAGCGCTAGGCGGATTAGTCGGTTTAATATATTCAAGGTAATGCTAATCATAATATGACTCCACGATGAATATCGAAGTGCTGTGCTATACCTGCTGCTTACAAAACCTCATATCTGCAATATAAAGAACATGCGCTATAAATACCGATATTCAAATCTTTGCTGCGGTCCTGAATCCCTCCATTTTAAGCTTTATTCTACAAACTGTCAATACATGTTAAAGAGAATTGTACAGGAATTTGCCTGTTTTATTGAACAGGTTTTTCTCTCATGTGCATCTGGGGAGAGGGTGAGTGATGGGGGGCAAGGGTTAAAAGCTCAAATGCTACAAAGCTGCCATCACCTGGTAATACATGAAGAAACTAAATCACATTTACAAGACGCGAGCTTCATTTTTTAACTTATCAAGGAGCTCATCCACAGAAGAGACGATGACGCCAGCTTTTCTCTTGGGAGGTTCCGTGACTTGAACTACTTCCAGATCTGATCTGATCTCCACATTCAGTTCTTGTGGGGTCATTTTCTTGATGACCTTCGATTTTGCTTTCATTATGTTGGGAAGTGTTGCGTACCTTGGCTGATTCAATCTCAAATCAGTGCTGCAGTAAACAATAAACCATGTTTAAGATCAAACTGATTCTGATAAATAAGATGTAGAGCTGGAATAGAATTGTGTTGAAGCAAGGAATTATGAAGGATTTTACTGTAAAACTACTAGATAGACCTCATTCTTACTGCTGGAAGCCTTCCATTCTTAAATTTGAAAAGAAGCTAGCATCTTTGAATTGTGAACTCCTCTCACCTCGGTAAATTGACTCCCCTAAATTATGTTCTCAGGCCTCCCTTCACACTTGTATCTTCCTCGAAGAAAACTTACTTTTATTGAAGTTACCAAGTTTAGGAAACGAACAAATTACTGGGGTTTTATTTGAATTTGGTCATTAGCGACCCGGTCCCACTATTCCATGTTGAGACAAACCCCAAGTGTGTGTTATCTCAATATTTGAGCTTTCATTTATTGTCTTACACACATGATGTGTGTTAGCACAAGTGGTTTGTATGGTGGTTTTTCTAGTGGAACAATGTTCAAATCGCACAACAAATCTTTGTTTTTGTCACCATTTCTTGGATGGATTCCCTTTTGGAGCTAGGCCCTCGGACTCGGGCATGGACGACAAAGGGTGAAAAGTGGTACTTTGATGGCGCACTTTGCATTTCGCACATACGCATAGCACACGATTACACTGCGATAACTTCGTATGGTTCCGCAAGTACCGCTGTGCTCCCGCGGAACTGCTGCTTCTGCAGACTTTCTGCTCATTGTTGCGATTTTGTTGTTGTTGGGGTTGTTCAGTTTTCTATGTGTCCCATCTATAGGGAGTTATTGCTGGTAAGAGCCCACATTAGTGGAATTAATTCCCTGGTTTTCCGCCTACGTTGTTAGTGGACAGTTATTGATGCACTTGTGCATATCCTAGACAGAAGAGAGAAGAGAGTGGCAGCAACATCAACTGACTGCCTAGTTCGTGCATTGTCCAATGTCTAGTGAGGTACCAAGGAACGTTCCAAAAGTTCTACCGAACATGTTGGTTCCTAGAAGCGGATCGACGATAAGGGTCGAATTCATTTTCTGCAACGGTGATCTTCATCACCCCAGCAATGGCGGCAACAACTTCCTAGAAGTTCATCACTACGGACAAGAGCTTTGCTAATTACTAGTAATTTTGTTGCTTTCTTTCGACAACTTCACAACTTGCTTTCTAGCAGTTCTCACCGATGTCACCACTTTCGTGGTTATTAGCAAGTTATCATGTTGTTTCACCATTTCCATGGTCTCAGTACGTTCAAGACTTGAAAAGATTCTGCGGAATTTCAACAACACACTCATTCTGCAAAGGCTAAATATCCATGGAAGGGTTTCACTGATAGTATAGACAATTCCAGCAATGGAGTAAGGTTTGCTTGTCCAAGAAAGAAACTGATTTTTGTATTGAACCAGAGTTGTCATAGGATCAGTGCTTTTTCCATCATCCAAGTCAATCTCCAGCTTCCTTCTTCCTAAAGCCCCTGCTCCTTTCCATTTCTCTTTGCATACAATAGGGGATTTGGAGGACCAGCGAGAGCCATCTCAAATCTAACAAAGAAATTAAATTCCAGATTCAACATATGCTATTAATATTAACACTTGTATTCCTTTTGTAACATCCTAATCATTGACGCCTGAAGCCTGTTTATCCAATTTATGGTCTCTACTTCTGAGACAGCAGCTGTGTATCATGTCACTGGACAAGTTTAAGTCTTCTCTGTAAAATTTTCTTGTTGCGAGTTTTCTCCTTGTAATATGACACTGAAAAGTACAAGTTACTCCAGCAATCGCGTAACTGGTAGGCATAAGGTTAGTTACCCACAAATAGTTGGTGACTGATATGGAGTGGTTCTCACTGTATCCTCTAAATCAAAACTAATACATTGGTTTGAGAAGGGCGTTCTAATACTCTTTTAGTAAGAAACAGGAAAACAAAACAAATTAACAGAAAAGATTGCAATTTGCCCAGTACTTAACAAAGGGCGGGTTTCAAGTTGGCAAACATCTTCCATCCTAAATGTCAAGGTTTCTTTTCGAGGATGGGGTTTTAATACAACCTTATGAATTTCCATCGTTGGTAATACCATGCCTTCTACATCTGAATTTCTATCGTCAGTAATACCATGCCATCTACATCTGAATTTCTCATCTTTAACCCTAACTGCACAAACAATGCATCTCCCCATTTCCAGCAGCGGTCCGGGATTAACTTAGGGTCTAATTTCCTTAAACTTCATAGAATCAACATATGAATCTAGCTTTGGGAAACATAGGACTAAGTTGCACGTAAGCAAGAATATTATCTTGCACTGGCAACTCACAAGAATCTATCAAAAGATGATTTGGTATAGGAATATGATGAGAAGGCACGCTTATTTTACATGACTATACTAAGGGCTTTTAAAAAGGTTTCATTAATCTGATAGACGGTCGTATACAGACATCAATCACCATATTCATGAATGCTAGTAGCTCAGAACTTCGATTCATACAATGCTGCAAGAAAAATGACAATGAAGAGAGTGTCTGATAGATGAAGCCCAACAAGAACAACAGAACAAAGCTCTTCACTATCATAGATCATTTTAATGTCAATCAGATGACGACCATCTATTGTACATAATGTAGAAAATCAATGATAAAAAATTAAGCCTATGCCCGGAAGAATCAGCTATTGAAAGATGTAATCATTCAACTCAAAAGATTAGTTATGCTGCCTCAGTACACGGTAATCATAAAAAATGTTAACAGCTGAATAATAATGAAGAAGAAAAGTTACGTGATAACTGCTGGTAAGTCTACACAGATTGTCTCTAGGCCACCATCAACCTCTCTTTCAACTGTTGCCACTTGTTTCTCCTTGTCTAATACAACCTACTAAGAGAAAAAGTAGAAGAAAAAGTTACATATGCATAAGCTCTTGCAGTAGAAAAGGATTCTTATATTTGTTAAATAAAGGTTATAGAATCGAGAGGAAAAACAAGAAATAAAGGGAAAAAATAGTGGATTGCAGAACCATGAGGATTAGACAACACATAAAACAAAAGTTGATAAGCTGATAATTTACTGGTAACAAGGAATCTGTTTTTCCATGAAACGGGCCTCTAAAACCTATGGCAACAACATAATGAAGAAACTATAAAATCAATGTATAGAAGTAAAGGACATCTAGTTGCAAATGCGTACCAAAACTAACCAAGAACAAGAATATTCCAAGAAGTTAGATTTAACTTTTCCAAATCTTGGATTAGAGATGAAGTGGGTTGTCAAAATCACGTTTTGCTTATGGATACCGTAGAAGGCTGACATCAGGTTGACAACTAGTCATAAAAACTTCGTCAAATATTTTATGAAACTTTATTATGCACCACTCCGGCCACATTCAGATGGGAGAAGTCTTGGATGATGATGATGAACTGATGAAGTAAAGAATGTGGTGCATTGCAAACTCCCGATACGGTCCATGCATAAACTGTATGAGATGCAAGGTGGAGACATATGGTATTCTATAAAAATGACTATGCTAAAAGATGAATCAGTATATTGAAGGATATGTGCAATGTCTATGACATACAAAAATAATGGACATCTGGTTGCACAGGAGTATCTTTAAACTAACAAGAAGTTCCTTTCTGTTAATAAACACTAGATTTTTTTACAAGATATTAGATTTAACTTCTCCAACATTCTGGATTTGAGGTGAAGGCTCTGTTGTTGTCGTTATTGCATGTTTTTTGCTTATGAATCTCCTTTTGTTTGCGTTTCATTAGTTATAGTTAAAGCTGAAAGCGGTGGATTCTAGCAATGGCAAGCTTCGACTAGCCGACAGGTTGTTCCAATTTTCTTTGAGAGTTTGTATCTCTTAGTTCCTGGATTTGTCTCCTTCTATTGTGTCGTTTTTCTTTTTATTCTCTTAGCAATGTAGCTAAGAGTGCTTGGGATAGTGCAATAATCAAGGCTGCTACAGGTGTACAAATCTTTAATACAACTTATATGTTTTCAGTAAGTGGGTTGAGTCACTGCTCCTGTTACTGTTGAAGTTACAGCGATTTACTAGTTCTTTTGCACGCTACAGTCACCCACTTGACTGAAAGAATATAAATTATATGAGGTAATATAACTTTAAGAATTAAGATGAAGATGACGTAGTTCCAACTCCAAGCCTCAAGATAAGAACATCTTTAAATGTGCATTTTTATATCTGACCTTTGATGCAAAGGTTCCTTGTGGCCATTTGAGCAAGCCAGCAACCATTTGTCCTGTTTGGTTACAGTCATCATCAATAGCCTGGACAAACAAAGTATGAAGTAACAATGTGAGAAATAATAATACTGATAGGGCTCCTAAGGAAACAAAGTGGAAGGAAATGCTAGTACCAATAAGAGGCACAACAGAGTCATCTGTACTTCAGTGAACTTCATTAATGCTAAAGTAAAACTTTAACTCGACATTTTAAAAAACATATTAGGCACGCCAATGTTGCACCTGATTCTTAGTACCATATGATGAAGTGACCAAAGAGCTGATATTACCCAAGTTATTTTTTTTTTAGATACATTTTACAAATGTATTTTCGAAACATTGCTAACTAATAAAAAAAATCTTTACAGCGTTGTTGGCTGAAAAAACATGTGTACACTTCATACCCTAAAGAGCCTTTATTTATCTAAAATTAGATATCTTAAAAAAACGAGGTATTCTGCATCAATTTAATAAATACAAATATCAGCATTTTCTCGTAAAATATCATCTCACTTTAAGCAAAATAAAACTAGGCTTAATAACTTCACTTCATATTCACAATACAAATGATTGTGGGAAGAAATGACAAGTAACAATAACCTAATCCCAAAAAAATGTCATGAATCCATCTCTAAAATTAGATATTTCTACTGGATCGAGCAGTTCACCACCAACAAATAGAACCACAATAGACAAAAGATAGGAACATAGTACCAGGAAAGAACCCTAGTCATAGACACTAATTTCCTTCTCCTAGGAATTCAAGAATTAGGCTTAATTTCCAAGGTTCACAATATCGGTATCGGTATCGGACTAATCCTACGAGTATTGGTATCGGCGATATCGGTAGTATCGGCGGTTTCGGATCGGAGTATCGGATTTTTTGGTATCAAAAAAAATAATTATTAATAAATTATTTACATTTAAAAACATATATTTTATACATTTAGGCATAATTTAAGTATTCTCAGTGTTATTTCGTAGTACTTTTGAAATTAAATAACATTGTAATCACCCTTAGCGATTGGTTTACATATAATAGATTGATTTTCTTCTTTTACATGTTTTTACAATCTTATTATGCTTTAAACCCTTGATGATTTGTCTTTTTCGTTTAATTTTCTTTGCCGAAAAAGAGACCCTCAATGTTGGTACCGGTAAGTATCGGGTATCGGTCGGCATCGGATCGGGACATGCCAAACCGTATCGGTATCGGCCGATACTTTAAACCATGCTAATTTCCTTCTCCTAGGAATTGGCTAACTTCTTTCTCATCATATGGCAAGTGGAGAACTGGTAGAATATTATGCTTCTAAGCAACATATAAATGGGCCTCGTATGCTGACTAAAATGCTCTCAAAAGAATCATAATTCCTTAATTAGGATCAAACCTTCCTAATTCCCTTTGTTTAACTTCTAGTGAATGTTTAGTAGAGGATGGAATTTGACAATTACGACCGACTCTCGAGAGGAAAAAAAAAACGGTAGCCTAATCCCTAAGGGTGGATTGGGTCACTAGGAGTAGGGGATATACAAGAAATTATGTCGCAAAACATCCATGGGATTGCGACGTGTATATCCTGTGTTTAATTTGTGTACGTGGCAGTCCTGCGGTTGATGGACCACGACAGGATTTCCTTATATCCTTCGGGACCCGAACCGCTGTTAAACTTCATGGATGTCAAATTGGCTTTTGGTTTGAGGAATTCATGAATTCAGTAACTAGGCTGAATTCCACCTCTAGGAATTAGCTAATTTCTAGATTACCCAATTCCTCGACCAAACTTTAAGCGGAGAACTAGTATTTGAAGCATAATGTTTCTTAACAACATATAAATGGCTCTCACCGCTGACCAAAATACCATCGAAAGAATCATAGTTCTTTGATTCACATCGAAAGCTTCCAAACTTCCTTGTCTAGTTTCAACCAATATTCAAACTAGAGGATAGACTTGGAAAATTAGACTCCCGAATCCCCAAACACAAGGGAAGACCTAATTCCTAGATTCGTAAAGGTTCACATTATCGGTATCGGTATCGGACCATTCCTATGAGTATCGGGATCGGTGGTATCAACGGTTTCGAATTGGAGTATCGGATATTTTGGTATCGAAAAGCAAATAATTATTAATAAATTATTAACATTTTAGAAGAAATATTTTGTACATTTAGGCATAATTTTAAGTATTTCCTATGTTGTTTCTTAATAGTTTTGAAATTGAATGAAATAGTAGTCACCCTTGCCGATTGGTTTACATGCGATAGATAAGTTTTCTTCTTTTACATGCTTTTACAACCTTACTATGCTTTTACATCCTTGTTGATTGGACTTTTTCGTTCAATTTTCTTTGTCGAACTGACGAAAGAAGAGACCCCCAATGTCGATATCGGTTAGTATCGGGTATCGGTCGGTATCTGATCGGAACATGCCAAATCGTATCGCTATAGGCCGCATCGGATTGGTATCAGCCGTTACTGCAAAGTATACGTAAAAATTGATGGATGTCCTTAGTGTTTGGTCGAGGAATTCGTGAAATCAAGAACCGGGCCTAATTTTGTCCTCGGGAATCAACTAGTTTCTAGATTCCCCATCCGAACAATAAGTGGTAGTTTAAGCGCAATGTCTCGTAGCAACACACAAATGGGTCTTCACTGCCGACTAAAATACCATCGAAAAAGAATCATAAATTCTTCGATTCACACCAAAACTTCCAATTCCTTCCTTCTCCCTGTCTAATTCTCAGCTACAAATCCATGGGCTGTCGAACTAGTGTTTGGTTGACGAATTCGTGAACTAAAGAACTTATAAATTAAGTCTTCAGCTGCTGTCTAAAAATTAGGTTAACGAACCATGCACAATGTCTCGTAGCAACACACAAATGGGTCTTCATTGCCGACTAAAGTACCATCGAAAAGAATCATAAATTCTTCGATTCCTTCCTTCTCCCCGTCTAATTCTCAGCTACTAATCCACAGAGTGTCGAGCTAGTGTTTGGTTGACGAATTCGTGAACTCGAGAACGTACGCCTAAATTGAGTCTTTTAAAAAAAATGCGGTCAGCGAACCACGTACCTGCTTGCCGAGGATGATGAGCCCCGGGCGCTCGGCCTCGGCGAGGGCGCGGATGATCTTGGCGACCGAGAGCGGCGCGATGCCGGCCTCCCCGCCGGAGTCGACGTGCACGGCGCGGTCGGCGCCCATGGCGAGCGCGGTGCGGAGCGTGTCGGCGCACTGGGCGGGGCCGACGGAGACCGCGACGACCTCGGCGGCGGCGCCGGACTCCCTGATGCGGAGGGCCTCCTCGAGGGCGATCTCGCAGAAGGGGTTCATCGACATCTTCACGTTCTTCGTCTCCACTCCCGTCTGCAAAAAAAGAGGGATTTAGTGTGGGCCGTTGGATGAGGAATGAACGGTGGTGCGGGGGGGAGACCTTGTCGGACTTGACTCGGATCTTGACGGCGTAGTCGACGACGCGCTTGACGGCGACAAGGATCTTCATCCTCTCTACTTCTGTTCTGATGATGATGAATGGGGAAGAGGGGAGATTTTGGGTGGCGTCTGAATTTGGACTGTTGGGAAAGTAGAGGCAGTTTGGTAACTTACAATTTGAGTCCATTTTTGTTCACCCACCAAAACTATTATGGACCGAGCCGTTCAACCATTGGTTAACCTAAATGGTCCAAGTTCATTTTCTTTTGGACACTAACTTATATAAAAATATTCATTTACAACTATTTTTTTTAAAAGTAATGGGTTAACATTGGTCCGATCCGAAAAAAAACTATCAGTTTATGGGTCAACGATTGAACTAACTAGTACGGTCCGATTTTTAAAACACTGACCATTCTACTCAAGAATTATCTCGTGTCAAATCAATGATCAAAAATAATATTAATGTTCACCAAAAATTAATTTTATGTTTCACAAAATGAGATACAAAATAAGCTTTAAATGAAATGAAGAACATCCATCCAAACTAGTTTTGGTGTGTAAACAAAAATATACTCCTATAAATCGACAATTTCACCTTTTTGTGTCTAACTATATTTATTGACTGAAAAAAATTACAATTATAAAAATATATATAATATATATAAAATATTAGATTTATTTATTTTTAATATTTTTAAAAAAACTCCCATCTCAATTGAGAACAACAAATTTTGTCAAGAACATCACACTTTGTGCAATCATATACTGTTAAAATTTTGACATTCATATGCAAAAAAATTGACTATTATGTGGACTATCAAAAAATTTGGCAATCAAGAGCTACAAAAAAATTGACACAGAAAAAGTTTTTTCTGCAGTCTGACTATGCACAGAACTGCAAAAAATGACAAGTCTTTTAACTACAAATGTATTAATGAAGTGCCCTTGGCATCAATGACCTTACGTTTGGTCAATTTATCAAATGTGGGTTAATCAAAACTCCATTTCAAATTGAGATTTAGAAACAGCAGAGCCAACAATACAGTCAAGTTCTTGGTCGAAAGTAACTATTATTACCAACAATACGCCCTTTATTCCTTTTACAAAGCTATGCTGATGATGAAGCGGAGATAAACAGAAAAGTAACCCTTCAGTCATTTGGCCACTATAACAAATCCACTGCTGTACTTCGACGATGATCAACATGAGGGAGAAAAAGGCATACAGTCCAATCCCATTAAGTTAGATAAGTTAATTTCGCTAATGCTGGTGAGCAGTCTGAGACTTTGAGGTGCATGTTTGAAAACTTTCTACAGGTTGTTGCAATCTTTCTTGGTGATAAATCCAGGACTTTGAAGAAGATCATCTCACTCAGCTTCTGCTAGTCTTTGTCGAATCTCTCCTGAAGTTGATATTTTGTTGACACTGTAGAAAACATGGATACAACACATCAGCAGTTGCCTGGACAGAAATTTAATCTTCCTAATCTTAGCAGTAACTCATAACATGCTGCAGAAGCCATTATTTTAGAACGATGTTCTACTGAGAATGAAACTTTTTGTTGAGCCTACTTAGCATTTCATTCAAAACATTTTGTTGAGACGTAAGAAACAAAAAAGCAGATGCTGATACAGATTCTTATAAGAAATTTTCATACAGAGCAATGAAGTTTTAGTAATTTTGCACGAGAAGAATAAATTTTGACAAAATTCTACAGGAAGAAACCAAAAGCCCATAGTAAGGATGTTATTGTTGATTCCTTCCTAAACCGTATCAAACCCCCTTACCCACTAAACATATCAGAAACCCACTAAACACGGCCAGAAAAAAAAATTGAATAAAAATGTCCTTGCTAATAAATGCTCCTACTAAGGGAGCTTCTCTCCATTGTTGCAAGAGAAACCCCCTTAGTAAGGGTGTTGTTTATATAAAAGTTGGACGTACTTCTGGAAATGTTAAGGTGGGTTTAATTATGAAGCTCGATGAAAGCATTGTGTAAACCAGACCAACTTCTTAAGTCTTCTTTGTTTTTCTTTTGATAAATAAGGATAGCCTTCTGTCTGCTCGTATTTACCATCAAAGCTCTTGGCAACCCAGTATACTCTTCTTTATACCTTCTTCATTTATTGGTGAATCTAGGACTAGTTCTGATTCTTTTGTCGAAAAATATTGCTTCGAAGAAGTCATTTGAAGGGTTGCCTTCATATAGACCAACTTGTATTGAAGAGAAAAGGTATGAGAGTATATTAAAGAAAGCTTACCGACAGAGAATGTCTCCGCTGGATGCTATCTTTTCTGATATCCAGTCAGGAACTAGTTCTTGCAATAGTTTCAACTGCTCTTCCACCTCACCTGGAATTCAAACAGAGTATCAGCTTCTGGACAATAGCTTGAAGTAATGTCAAAAAGCTTTGGGCAATTTCTAGCGGGGAACTTGGTCTTACCTCTATCAACTATTTTTGAGTTGTTAACAACTATCTTGTAAATAAGGTCTTGCTTCGTCATGACTGAATGCTTACTTGACTGAAAGATTAGAAGAATTATGTCAAAAATATTAGGCAAGCCGGCTATTAGCTTTTGCCTCCTCTTTGCTTCTACGACACCTGCATCCTTCTCCTCCAATGCTTTCTTCTCCTTTTCCCTTACCTATACAGAAGTAAGCACCATTAGACTATCACACGACAGAAAATGCACACAAAAGAATTTTTTCCTAATTCAACCATAGGTTTTGAAACCTCCAACAACATTAAGAACAGCAAGCTAAGACCAAAAAAAAAAAACAAGATTAAATGTGGCAAGGATACATACCGATTGCAAGAGAGACTCTGGTAGAAAACTGAGAGTATCATCAACTGAAGAACCTTTCACCCTAGTCTCTTGATCAACTTTTATTACATTCTTCGTTGGAGTTGTAAATAACTGAGTTCGAGTCGATCGTCTCATTGATTTATTAGGGGGTGAGGAGTTGAAACCCATGGGCGGGGAATTAAACTCCATGGTTGAGCGACATCTCTTAGGTGTTTGCATTTCTGGTGTGGCAGCCATTAGCCTTGACGGAGTAGTTACTAGTTTGGCTGGAGTTCCATCAAAAGTGTGCAATTTCTTCTGACACTTGTCATCGGACATTGTGGGCTTCTTGGCTTCCTCTTCGTGAGTTGCAAGAGTGCAGGATGATGGTAATGGTGCAGGGCAACCGAGCAATGACTTCCTGTTAAGAGGCAGCTTCATGGTATATTTTATAGGAGATGGAGCCACATAATCAAGCGGATCGCCTTCAGGAAGTGTTTTGCTGTAGCATGCAAGAGGAGTTTTCTGAGAATCAGGGGTGGGAAGCTTTTGAGAAAACCTCCTTTTAAAAGATCCCGACATATGAGAGGGAGCTGCAAGTTGCTGGCAGGGAGAAGTATCCGAGGATGGTTGAACACTTGGAGAGTAGCTATTCAAGTGTATGCTAGATTCTGTTTGATTGGAAGGACCTGGCAGTTGGGCTTCTGGAACATCATCTCCCTGTAACCGAAGAGGCAGTGGATCATTGATAAATTTCACTATCAAAATATTCAAGAAATGAAATCAATACCAATTAACAAATTGATCAAAGCATAACTGATATTTACGAATAGTCTAATATTTGTATGCTACAATATTGATACTCAAATAGCTCAGTTTTTTTTCAAACTCACATTAGAATCACAAGTAAAACATCCTAAAACAGCATTAAGTATTAAAGTAAAATTACAATACTCGGGCTCTCTACAAAGAAAAATGCCTCAACTCTTGACACACGAGTTAGGGATTCAATGCTATGTACCTCGGGGTGTTCTTTGGAGAAATTTGCAAGCCTTTCTCGAAACACCCTCCTCAAAGCAGACCCACTGTCCTCTTTTCCCTTTGCAATGTCTCCTATTGCTTCAACTTGCAGCGTAACATGAAGCTCTGGTTTCCAGCCGGTAACATTATCGCCCAAAATCACTTTCCTGACTACAATGGCTTCCGGTAATATGTACTTCAGTTGTAACAAATGCTCATGTGTGAACCTCCTAGAAGTACCAAATGTCAAAAACATACGAAATAACAAATGAAATTAGAAAGAAAAAAAAAAAAAAAAAAAACTCAAGTGTCAACATGAATTGTTCAAGACAATTGCATGTAGGAGCTAGAGAGAGGAAGTACCGATTAGTTAAATTCTCAACGCTGGCACATATATTCGGAAATATTGGCGACATTCCCTTCATCCGAAGTAATCTAATTGAGCTCGCCATGAAATCAAAGATTTTTGCCAAAGTCTCATACCTGACCATTCAACGAAATGCAAGGAAAATTAAATTTAGCACATTTATTAAATAATCTTCTAACACCACACTAAGAAATTAAGAAGCTATGTGACCAAATATACAAGACAAGAAACACAATGCTTATTTTCTAATAACCCTGACAACATAAATCATATAAATCCACAATTTCCAGACATACTAACACAAATTATACATTGGAAGGGAAGAAACGCTATAAACTACTGAAGAACATTTAAACAACATCAAATTAGCCAAAACCAAATTCCTAGTAAACCCTAAAAGTCTAGGAAGCACGGACACCCCAAAGATCAATGTGAGATTTTGGCATCTCACAACTGGCCACATCCTGTTGGATACGGTACACGACAAATAACACTCCAAAATATACTGGGACACGCCAAAATCAATGTTGGTGTCTGTGTCACCGTGTCCACGTCGTGTCATACTCGTGTGACTGTATCAGTGCGACGCTAGGAAAGGGCTTTTATTCCCAGAACATTTATTTAACTCCAATTGTGATATAGCTACCATAAGTGCTACAATAAACCATTAGAAATACTAAAAGCCCCATGTCCGACAAGACACAGACACTCTAAAGATTACTAGGACACGCCTAAATCAATGATGGGTCCTCGTATCCGTGTCCGTATATAATCCAACAATCAATTTAACCTCAGTTCATGACAGATCTACCATAAACCATCCACTAAATGCACCAAACCCTACAAATACTGAAATTAAAACCGAGACTTTCGTTCAAAGGTGCTCACTTTTCCGGCAGCTCTACCGGGACTCTCGATCTCGAGGGCCTCGGGGCCTCCTCCGCAGGAAGGAGATCCAGACCGGATCTGTCGAGACCCGACGGGCCCGGGCCCTTCTTGCTCCTCTGGAGCTCCTCGGCGGCCCTCTTGACCTCCTTCACCGACATCGCCACCCGGCGGC
Source organism: Iris pallida (assembly GCA_029216955.1). Lineage (NCBI taxonomy): Eukaryota > Viridiplantae > Streptophyta > Magnoliopsida > Asparagales > Iridaceae > Iris > Iris pallida. The sequence goes on along the minus strand of JANAVB010043419.1, from coordinate 13,466,503 downwards.
GGGTCCGGGGCTGGGTCGGCTTCTCCGGCGTCGCGATGTCGTCGGAGACCGAGGAGGCGGGGGAGGACTTGGACGGCTGGGATTTGATCGGAGTGTCGGCGGCGGCGGCGTTCTTCTTTGATCGGGAGAGAGGAGCCATTTTTGGAGAGAGGTGGAGTGATGGAGGTGGAGGAATGGGGAAAGGGGATGAATGGGGATTATATGATGGGGGAGGAAGGACAACCGCTCTTTTTAGCGGGAAAGATTTGGCGCGAAGGAGATGAGTACGCACACGTGGCTGTACTAGTTTCCCGCGGCAGTGGTGGCTGCTGTATGCGTTAGGGCGGGGTGATAGTAAAATGACCAATGTACCCTCTGTAAACTTTTTAGGGCAGGGTAGGGTATGGGTTTCCTGGATGAAACCAACCATAACCCGTTAATCATATACGTTGTCTACAACCTCAAGTACAATATAATCATATACACAATATTACATCCACAATAGTACAAAGAATATATTAAACAATGGGCCTAAATAATCGTCTGACTATTAATTAGGAATAGCATGAAGAATGAAAATATATCACTTCAAATTATGAGTCCAATGGAGGAGGAAGGAATACAATTGTATCGTTCTCATCGCATAGCATATAACAGTTACATGTCTGTCAACATTATACAGTCACAATTGAAACAAGTACAACAGTACAATAAAGTTACACAATATGACACATGTACTATTTGAACATGATCAAGAGTGAGAACTATAATGTAATATGGAACTAGAATATACCATGTGAGAATAACAATAATACTAGCAATATGCATCTCTAAGAGACCGATACAAGACAATCACGAGAATAATAGTAACAGTGTATTTTAGAATACAAGTTTTCTTTTTCCGCATATAGACGAATTTAGACATGGCATTTGTGATGTAAGGTGCAACGACTAATATCAACATTCTATTACATTACGGATTTGTATATTGCGTATACAGGGCCGGTCCTGAATAATTGAAGGCCCTGTGCGAATTTCAAAATGTGGCCCTATAAATTTATTTATATATTTTAAATGTATTATTTTTTGTCGTTATCAGAATCTCTCGAAATATTCTTGATTGTATATTATAACTGAATCTATAAATAGTTACGAAACAAACTAACCAAAGCTCAAATTATCTGTATTCAAGCACATTACATAATATAATAAAAATATTTTAGATAGAAGATACACTGACCGCTAAATTGTCAAACTCTGGCCTCAAATTCTTCTTTTATCAATCTGTTGATGAGAACATATAAAAATGAATAATGATCAATACCCAAATAAGAAGTAATCTATAATCATACAATAAATAAAACTAAAAGTATAGAACAATAAAATTACCTGACAAAACTTTTTCAATGGATCTTCAATAATAAATTGAAACTATTACTATATTACCAAGAGAACCCAAAAAGATAACAGCTAGTGCATTACTGCTTTTTGAACATTGATCTTCTTGCATTCTTAGAAGCAAAATCATCAATTAAACTTTCATGATCAATATTTTCCAAAAACTCATTTTCAATTGAAACCAAAGCCAAACTATTTAATATTTCTTGCGACATAGTTGATCGCAAGTAAGATTTCAATATTTTTAATTTTAAAAAACTTCTTTCAGCCGATGCAACTGTAACAGGAATGGTCAACAAAATTCTATATGCAAGACAACAAATTGGATAACAATTCATTCTTTTCAAAAAAATTAGTATTGCACTAGCTGTATCTTTTTCTTCTGGTAAATGTTTTTGTAATAGTTGAATTCATTAAATAAATCCTCACCATCGATGTCTGAAATGTGATCATTTTCTAACTTCTTTTCAAGATTGTTGCAGCTTGTCTTCAGTTCATCAGCATCCAATGATTTTAACTTCTCTGTTGTAAATAAGAAGCCAAATGTGTCTTCATACTGCTGATATTGCTCAAACCTTCTTTCCAATGAACCGATTGCTTGATCAACTATGTATAAGAAGTACTGAATTCTGAAGGATTCTTGAGTTGATTCTTCATGGACCGGTTCAGAAGACTCGGTAGCAATCTCATCAAAATGTTTTTTTCTACGAATTATTCTCTTCTGGTTCTTTGGAAACACCGGATCAATATCCAATTCAGTAGCAATTTCTTTAGCACAATCCAAAGCCTTCTCAAACCCAACTTCTCGGTACTCTTGAAAAAAAAGCAATCAGAGCCTTCACACTATCCATTGCCACATCAATACGCATATTTTTACATTGTAATTCTTTGCTGACTATATTAACTTTAACCAAGATGTTATACCAAATAACTATACCCACAATGAACTCAAAATTTCCAAGTTCGTATTGTCACCCCCAGTTTCCAGAAACATGGATATTTTTGTCATTTTTCATTTTTAAATTATTTTGAAATTATTTATTTATTTACTGTAATATTTTGGGGTTATTTGAGTCGGGTTCGAATTTCAGCTCATTCCGACTTGTATCGGGGACCCGGTGTCACGTCCCAGAACCAGAATACTGGAGAGCGGGGGAATGACTCAGCCAGCTACGTATTACGGGTAGATGAATACCGTATAATACGATCAATGCTGTCTAAAAGACAAGGGGGTACATACTACATGAAAGTCTTGCTATGGTCACTTCACATCTATTGTCTCAATCATTCAAACAAGAAGCAATAACAGAGAAAATTTAAGATAAAGCAATAAGGCGTCCCAAATGCTTAGTCAAAATGTTCTTGAGATCTGGCTTTACAAAACATAGCCAGATGATATAGCAACATATACACAATTGTTATCAGCTGCAGTCTGACTTAATTACAATTATGTAAAAGTAAATGCAAGACTATCCGACTAACATGTCGGTGCCAAGCGGCAAAATGTAAAGTAATTAACAAAACGAGCGGGGAAGTAAGGAACCCACTCGAGTCCTCCGGCGATCATTCCTCTAGTATTGACCATCTTGGAGGTGGAAGTAAGATGAGTCCTCGGGGACTGGCTCTAAATCTGGCCATGCAAAACCAGAGAGGTTAGACCTCTAATAGCAAGTACCGCAAGGAAGCACGATATGAGGATTTAAACTAGTGAATAAGCGAATATAATAATAGATCTCTGCTTGCTACTGGAATTCACGTAACATCACGACACTTCGAACCAACCTCCCAACCAAACAAGGACAGAAGTTAGCCGGTCATGTCCTGATGCTCTGATCATCTCAGTTAGGTAACAGAGTAGGTACAGTACACAAACAAATCAACTTAAACGGCCATCCAACTCCTACGGCTTACTACTATGAGTCCCAAGTTATCCTGGAATTATGCAATAAGGATTTCTCAGTTCTTACTATGGGCAAGCAAGGCTAGTCTATCCAATCAATCAATTACGCCAATCATGAATTAGACGAGTCCCAGCGGGACGCCCGTCATCAATATACAATATACAATAATATAAGCAGATACCGCTCCCTGCCCGTGTGGCAGAATTACAGTATCTGTGGGAACCAGCCGGCATGTTGGGCGCTAATAGTACCAAAGAGGGCTGCCATGTAAGAACTCGGAAATCCATTCTCTCCATGCAATCATTATTTTATTTAACTTAGTAGCCTCTATGTTAAGTGAAATCCCATGCCGTGGATCATGGTCATTTCAGAATGAGTACTTCCGTACAAAGTACGATATGCTCAACTCTACAACGATACCCATGCGGTTAGGTTGTAGGTCTTACTGTCACCCTCATTTTCCGTATTTCGTATTATGCTCGTATTTGGATTTTGGCACGTATTTTATTATTCTCGACTTGTGGATTTTTGAATTCTTGTAATTGGGTTTTAGACCATGGCTTGGTTTTATTTTGGAGATTGGTTTGGTTTGGTTTGTCATGATGGAACACCATAGCCTACACACCACCTCCATTACACCACAACACCCTCATTATAACCCACCTACTTTCTCTCTCCTCCATAATTTCTCCATTAATTTCTTCTTCTTCTTCTTCTTCTTCCTCCACCAACACCCATAGGCAAGTGCATCTTGCCATTAAATAAGCACCACTTTTATTTGTTCATTAGCTAGATTTGGACATGGAGAACAATATTAGAACTTGGAATTTTGTGATTTGGAGTCTCCATTGTTCTAGATCTAGGTTTTAACTATTTTCGGATTTACATGGTTTTGATCTATTTTAGTTAGATTTTATGGGTTTTTGATGCTTCCATATGGAAGAGAATTCAATTTTACTCAAGTTAGAGCTTTGAAAATCTCGATTTGGTTTTGATTTGGCTAAGTTATGAAGAATTGAAGTTTTTGGGTTGGGTGTTCTTCCTCTCGGACAGAGGTAGGAGAAGAACATAGCCTTTCCCTCTTGTTGGCCACGCGGCTCCCGCGTACGGCCTCTGCGTAGAGCTCCTGCGTAGTGTTGCTTGCGTAGAACCCTTGCTTAGGGTCTTCTGCGTATTGCACCCTGCGTATTGCACCCTGCGTATTGTACCCTGCGTATTGCACCCGGCGTATTGCACCCTGCGTATGCTGGCCTGCGTACTGTGCATTGCGTAGTGGCTTGCGTACTGTGCATTGCGTAGTGGCTTGCGTACTGTGTATTGCGTATTGCTTGCGTAGTGACTTGCGTAGCCCCTGCGTATGCTGGCCTGCGTACTGTGCATTGCGTAGTGGCTTGCGTACTGTGCATTGCGTATTGCTTGCGTACTGCTCACCTTGCGCAATGTAACCCTTGCGCAAGACAACTCTTGCGCAGCCTTGTATGCGCAGTCTATACCCTGCGTAGCCCAACCTTTGACCCCCTTGTGCTACCTACTTGTTTATGATGAATTTGTTATTTCTTGGTCTTGGCTCTTTTATGATCCTATATATATTGGTATTGTATCAGGTATTTTACACCCATTTTATATCCTTACGCCTTTTGTCATGAACTTGATTTTACTTGTATATTTGGAATAACTATTGTATATGGCCTGGTATGACAATGAACTAGCATAACATGACAGCGACCCGTAGTGGTGCACTCCTGACATGACCCGACCTGACATGATAGTGGCCCGTCGTGGCGCACTCCTGACAAGTACCCTGACATGAATTATCTTGATAACTTGATAGTGGCCGTGGCGGCGCACTCTTAACTTGACTTGACTTGATAACTTAACTTGACTTGCCTTGACACCGTGGGTGTTCCTGCTTGCTTGCTTGTACAATCCACTTGTCTTGTCTTGCATCATGTCTAGGACGTGACTTCCTGGGTACCACGGCCAGGGACTCGCGCTAAATTGGACTAGGCTAATGATTAGATCAAATTAGAACATGGAGAATTCCCGGTCACAGGCAGTCTCGTTATCTGGAGGCATTAATGGACTTGTAGCTTGCCGACGAGTAGAGCACATTTCCAGCACACTGTCATGTGTTGCACCCTCTAAGTCACCTAAGGGTACATTTGTCTCCCGGGCGATGTACCCACCTATAACTCTCAACCCGCGGAAGGATAACTGGATGGTCTGCAGGGCTTGGGACTGGGAGTTTCTCACTTGCATCTTGTTAGTAATTAGGCTTGTGATAACCCTAGTTAGTTAAAGTAGTAAGCCGTAGTACTTGCTTGGCCGATTGTGAATGAATGGTGTCCAGCTCTGTCTAAGTCTTCTCTAGCCCTTGTACCTGGAACTCTTGATCATGATTGTTTTACTTATCTCTAACGATAAATGGGTAGAGACAGTGAACTATTCAGGCGAAGGGGTACAATCCCGGTCCTTGTTTGGTTTAAGGATTGTAACCTGGCTCCCGGAATGGTTCCACGTCCCTAGTCGTTTATCGCTCTGCGTACTTTTATTACTTGTACCTTCTTTTATTCTTTATGTTCTGATATGCTGGCTTTTGTTCTTATTTGTGGCCTCCTTGTGGCACTTGCTCTTTCTGGGGTTTGACCCAGCTGGTTTTGTGTGGCCAGATTTCGGAGCAGCTCCCGAGGATCTACCAAGCTTCCAGCCCAATGGTGAACACTAGACGGAACCCGGGCTACGAGTGGGTTTTCCCTTTTTTTTTGTTTCACCCACTTATATGTAAATTTATTCTTTTGAGGCGTTTAGCCGACGAGCACCTGTTAGCTCGATGCACATTTACTTACTGTCTGCCTACGGGCTGTAAACATGATTAACAAATCCTAGGGTTGATCATGTACGACTGAACTCTTGCTAGTCCTATTATTTTGTACGACTAGCTTCATGATCATCCAATATGTAATATTTGGGACGCCTTATATATATATATTTGATGCTCTAACATCTTGCAACTCTGTTAATTGCTTGAGATTGAGACAATAGGCTTGACCTTAAGAGACTGCTGGCTTGTAGTAAACCCTCATATCTAGACAGCCGTGACCGTATAGTTGAGATGTATTCTATTTCAATATACGTAGCTGGCTGTGTCCGCCCCCGCTCTCCAGTATTCTGGTTCTGGGGCGTGACACGGTTTAAGTGGTGGCCCATGCAGGTCTTGTCAATCAAGAAATGTGAGGGTTTACCCATAGATGTCTCAATCAATATTCGCCCTTGATCTCCACCCGTATTTTCAAATCCCTGAGATTCTTGACCTGATCACATGCTTGTATCATTGATCTGTCCTGGTCCTTTCCTTATTGTTCCCTATGTCGTCTTCTTCAGCGGCATTACTCCCGGACCTGCCAACCAGCCAGAGGAAGCTCGACAAGCACCCCAGCGCCAGGAAGATCAAGTTCAGCACTCTGGAGTAGCCTCCCGAGTTATGCTTCCCAGAGGCTCAGAACCTCTAGTTCAGGAAGCTCCGCCCGTTCAACCAGCTAGACAGGATGAGGGACCTTTGGTAGGGCTTATCAGGGAACTGCTTGCATCCCAAGATCGTCGAGGCGACGCCTTGCACCAGGAAGTTCATGATGCACTAAACCGAGGAGGTCCCCAAGGAAATCAAGCGGCCAACAGTTTCAAGCGCTTGAACCCTCCCTTCTTCGACGGCAGTGAAGATGCGATTGCCGCGGACGCTTGGCTTCAGGATACCGAGGTGGTTCTAGAAGCAGCTAGGACACCTGAAAATGAGAAGGTGGCGGTGGTACGCCTACAGTTGTTAGACTTGGCTCGCGATTGGTGGGCAGCTCAGGCCATGGGATTAGCAGCACCAGTCACTTGGGCGACGTTCAGAGAGAGGTTCCAGACGAAGTACTTCGATGCGGTGGCACGGTACGACCTGCAGACCAGATTCACCAACTTGAAGCAAGGAGGCAGGACGGTCGATGGCTATGCGACCGAGTTTTCCAGGCTGAGTAGGTTCGCCCCCACCTTGGTGGCAACCGAGTTCGATAGGGCTCAGCGGTTCCAGCAAGGGCTGCACTTAGAGATATTATTAGCTGTGGAACAGTTCGAGCACCAGACGTTCGATGCAGTATTGAAAGCAGCAAGGAGGCATGAGTATACCTCCCGGAGAATTGTGGACAGGACCGGAGGCAGGAAGCGGTCCCATAACCAGATGCACCAATCTTCAGCTCCAGCCCCGGCAGCTAGGGGTCTAACCATTGGAACTCCGAGGCGGGCGGCCTCAGTGACGTCGGTTCAGCATTCGACCCCGACGTACCCGCAGCAGCAGAGGCAGAAGCAGTCTTCCGCGGTGGGATGTTCTCATTGCGGGAAGCCGGGCCATGTAGTGGCAGAGTGTCGTAGGGCACAGGGATTGTGCCTGGTTTGTGGAGGAGCAGACCACCAGATAGGGACCTGCCCTAATAGGGGAGGTCCATCATCATCCAACCTTTCTAGTTCTTCAGTGAGGGGACCAGCCCCAGTTCCAGTCCAGCAGCAGTACCCTAGGCCATTGTTGCCTCAGGCCCAGGCCTTTCAGCAACAGAACCAGCAGCAGTTCACCCAGGCTCCAGCACAGAACCGACAGAGGGGTTTCCAGCAGAGGGGACCCGCAGCTAGAGGTCAGGCTATGATGATGACCATGGAAGAAGAAGTTGCACCAGGTGAGGTAGTGGCAGGTACTATCCTCGTCAACACCTTTCCAGCATCTATATTATTTGATTTTGGTGCATCGCATTCATTCATGTCTGCACGATTCGCGACACGGATAGGATTGGAGCCCGAGTCATTATCAGTGAGGCTCAATATACTTACTGGTAATGGTCTTGTGGGAGTAGATCGAGTGTTTTCCTCGTGTCGAATCGCAGTTAGCGGTAGAGAGTTCCCCGCTAGATTTATAGAATTTCCTATGGCAGACTATGATGTAGTCCTAGGCATGGATTGGTTGAGGAACCATTATGCTAGGATAGACTGCCATGTTGGCAGAGTTGTCTTTAGTATTCCCGGAGAGTCAGAGTTTTCATTTTCCAGAGGCACAGTAGAGCCACCTCCTCCAGTATTGCGGATGGCAGTAGCAGCAGTGCAGTTGCCCCGGATAGTTGAAGAGTTTCCAGATGTCTTCCCAGAGGAACTTCCAGGGATGCCACCAGAGCGGGAGATCGAGTTCACCATCGACTTGATTCCCGGAACAGCACCAGTATCAGAGCGAGTCTACAGAATGGCGCCTTCAGAGTTGGAGATTTTGTACAAGATGATTGAAGAACTTAGAACCAAGGGATTCATTCGTGCTAGTGGATCGCCTTGGGGAGCCCCGATGCTTCTTGTGAAAAAGAAGGATGGTACGTCTAGGCTATGTGTAGATTATCGTACCTTAAACTCAGTGACAATTAAGAACAGATACCCTCTTCCAAGGATAGATGACTTGTTTGATCAACTCAAGGGGGCTTCAGTTTTCTCGAAGATAGACTTGCGGTCAGGATACCACCAGATCAGAGTCAGAGAGCAGGACATCCCGAAGACGGCGTTCAGATCTAGGTACGGGCATTAGGAGTTTCTAGTTATGCCTTTTGGAGCGACCAATGCGCCGGCAGTGTTCATGGACCTCATGAACCGTATTTTCATGCCTTACTTAGATCAGTTTGTGATAGTATTCCTTGATGACATCCTGGTCTACAGCAAGTGTGAAGCAGAGCACGAGCAGCATCTCAGGATCGTCCTTCAGACGCTTAGGGAGCACCAGTTGTACGCCAAGTTCAGTAAATGCGAGTTCTGGCTCGATCGTATTTCTTACTTGGGTCACATCATTACTAGAGGAGGAGTGGAAGTTGATCCCCAGAAGATTGTGGCTATCGAGGCATGGCCAGTACCCAGCTCAGTGGCAGAGGTTCGCAGCTTCCTTGGATTGGCCGGCTACTACCGGCGGTTCGTCTCAGATTTTGCAAGGATTTCAGCGCCGATGACCCAGTTGACCCGCAAGGATGTGCCGTTCGTTTGGACAGCAGAATGTCAGGAATCATTTGAGAAGTTGAAGCGAGGTTTGATAACGGCTCCCATTCTCACACTTCCAGATGGGACCGGAGGATTCACAGTTTATTGCGACGCTTTAGGCAGAGGATTGGGATGTGTTTTGATGCAGCATGGGAAGGTAATTGCTTATGCGTCACGTCAACTCCGTGATCATGAGAAGAATTACCCGACCCACGACTTGGAGCTAGCAGCAGTAGTGTTTGCACTTAAGTTGTGGAGGCACTACTTGTACGGGGACAGAGTGGAGATATTTACTGACCACAAGAGCCTGAAGTATGTTTTCACCCAGAAGGATCTTAATATGCGGCAGAGAAGATGGCTCGAGCTACTTGTGGACTATGATGTGGACTTGCAGTATCACCCAGGGAAGGCCAACGTGGTAGCAGATGCATTGAGCAGGAGAGCCGGAGTCTACCTCCTAACAGCGCAACCAGAGCTATTGTCAGATCTTCAGAAGATGGGAATTGAAGTGATTCTTCCTTCCAATGTGGCCTTGATGGCCAGCCTACAGATTCAGTCCACCATAGTTGAGAGGATCCGGACATCACAGTTAACAGATTCCAAGATTCAGCGGCTCAGAGCAGAGTGCGAGGCAGGAAGAAGGCCAGAGTTATGTATTCATAAAGATGGTACACTTCGACACGGCACGCGTCTTTGTGTACCCAGTGGAGATATCAGACAGGAAGTCATGGCAGAGGCTCACAGTTCGCAGTACTCCATTCACCCAGGCGGCACGAAGATGTACAGAGATATTCGTCAGCACTTTTGGTGGAATGGTATGAAGAGGGAGATAGCCCGGTATGTCTCTCGATGTTTGGTTTGCCAACAGGTCAAGGCTGAACATCAGAGGCCAGCTGGACTTCTCCAACCTTTACCGATCCCAGAATGGAAATGGGAGCACGTTACCATGGATTTCGTGACTGGATTACCCAGGTCTCCGGCAGGTAGAGATGCTGTTTGGGTCATTGTGGACAGGCTTACCAAGGTGGCACACTTTCTTCCATTTAGAGTTGGACAGTCAACGGCACAGCTAGCAGAGATGTATCTCAGGCAGATTGTCAGACTTCACGGAGTGCCAGTCAGCATAGTATCAGACAGGGATACGAGATTCACATCGCACTTCTGGCGCAGTCTTCATCAAAGTTTGGGGACTCGTCTCAAGTTCAGCTCAGCGTATCATCCGCAGACAGATGGGCAATCAGAGCGTACTATACAAACTCTCGAAGATATGTTGCGGTCATGTACCCTTGACTTCGGTGGTTCATGGGAGGATCACCTGCACCTGGTGGAATTCTCGTACAACAATAGTTTCCAGGCCAGTATCCAGATGGCACCCTTCGAGGCTCTGTATGGCAGGAAGTGCAGATCTCCGTTAGCATGGGACGATGTCGGAGAGAGGCAGATGCTCGGTCCAGAACTGATTTCTCAGACGGTTGAAGTGGTCAGGAAAGTCAGAGATCACCTCCGAGTTGCTCAGGATCGTCAGCGCCATTGGGCCGATGCTCATCGGCGTCCCTTAGAATTTGCCGTCGGCGACCATGTATTCCTTAGGATCTCGCCTACCCGCGGCGTCATTCGTTTTGGCGTACGGGGAAAGCTTAGTCCTAGGTATATAGGGCCGTTCGATATTCTGGAGCGAGTAGGCGACGTGTCCTATCGTCTCGCTCTTCCGCCGTCGCTAAGTGAGGTACATGATGTATTCCATGTATCCCAATTAAGACGGTACATCCCGGACCCGAGCCATATCCTAGATCATTCGGAATTAGTTGTTGGTACCAACCTTTCGTATGAGGAGAGGCCCGTGTCTATATTGGACCGGAGAGAAAAGACGCTCAAGAACAAGACTATTAACTTAGTCCGTGTTGCTTGGGGTCATCACTCTCTAGGTGAGTCAACATAGGAGCGTGAGGACGACATCCGATCGCGATATCCCTACCTGTTTGACTCGTGAGGTATAATGTCTTTCTTATACCTTACGCTTTCCCTTCCTTGCTTGCATTGTATGATTGTATGATTGGACTGCTTAGTGTAGCTTGTCTGTGCTTAGTATAGCTTGTCGTGGCAATCTCTAGCTCCTTGATTTAATTCCGAGGACGGAATTCTTTGAAGGTGGGTAGAGTTGTCACCCTCATTTTCCGTATTTCGTATTATGCTCGTATTTGGATTTTGGCACGTATTTTATTATTCTCGACTTGTGGATTTTTGAATTCTTGTAATTGGGTTTTAGACCATGGCTTGGTTTTATTTTGGAGATTGGTTTGGTTTGGTTTGTCATGATGGAACACCATAGCCTACACACCACCTCCATTACACCACAACACCCTCATTATAACCCACCTACTTTCTCTCTCCTCCATAATTTCTCCATTAATTTCTTCTTCTTCTTCTTCTTCTTCTTCCTCTACCAACACCCATAGGCAAGTGCATCTTGCCATTAAATAAGCACCACTTTTATTTGTTCATTAGCTAGATTTGGACATGGAGAACAACATTAGAACTTGGAATTTTGTGATTTGGAGTCTCCATTGTTCTAGATCTAGGTTTTAACTATTTTCGGATTTACATGATTTTGATCTATTTTAGTTGGATTTTATGGGTTTTTGATGCTTCCATATGGAAGAGAATTCAATTTTACTCAAGTTAGAGCTTTGAAAATCTCGATTTGGTTTTGATTTGGCTAAGTTATGAAGAATTGAAGTTTTTGGGTTGGGTGTTCTTCCTCTCGGACAGAGGTAGGAGAAGAACATAGCCTTTCCCTCTTGTTGGCCACGCGGCTCCCGCGTACGGCCTCTGCGTAGAGCTCCTGCGTAGTGTTGCTTGCGTAGAACCCTTGCTTAGGGTCTTCTGCATATTGCACCCTGCGTATTGCACCCTGCGTATTGTACCCTGCGTATTGCACCCGGCGTATTGCACCCTGCGTATGCTGGCCTGCGTACTGTGCATTGCGTAGTGGCTTGCGTACTGTGCATTGCGTAGTGGCTTGCGTACTGTGCATTGCGTATTGCTTGCGTAGTGACTTGCGTAGCCCCTGCGTATGCTGGCCTGCGTACTGTGCATTGCGTAGTGGCTTGCGTACTGTGCATTGCGTATTGCTTGCGTACTGCTCACCTTGCGCAATGTAACCCTTGCGCAAGACAACTCTTGCGCAGCCTTGTATGCGCAGTCTATACCCTGCGTAGCCCAACCTTTGACCCCCTTGTGCTACCTACTTGTTTATGATGAATTTGTTATTTCTTGGTCTTGGCTCTTTTATGATCCTATATATATTGGTATTGTATCAGGTATTTTACGCCCATTTTATATCCTTACGCCTTTTGTCATGAACTTGATTTTACTTGTATATTTGGAATAACTATTGTATATGGCCTGGTATGACAATGAACTAGCATAACATGACAGCGACCCGTAGTGGTGCACTCCTGACATGACCCGACCTGACATGATAGTGGCCCGTCGTGGCGCACTCCTGACAAGTACCCTGACATGAATTATCTTGATAACTTGATAGTGGCCGTGGCGGCGCACTCTTAACTTGACTTGACTTGATAACTTAACTTGACTTGCCTTGACACCGTGGGTGTTCCTGCTTGCTTGCTTGTACAATCCACTTGTCTTGTCTTGCATCATGTCTAGGACGTGACTTCCTGGGTACCACGGCCAGGGACTCGCACTAAATTGGACTAGGCTAATGATTAGATCAAATTAGAACATGGAGAATTCCCGGTCACAGGCAGTCTCGTTATCTGGAGGCATTAATGGACTTGTAGCTTGCCGACGAGTAGAGCACATTTCCAGCACACTGTCATGTGTTGCACCCTCTAAGTCACCTAAGGGTACATTTGTCTCCCGGGCGATGTACCCACCTATAACTCTCAACCCGCGGAAGGATAACTGGATGGTCTGCAGGGCTTGGGACTGGGAGTTTCTCACTTGCATCTTGTTAGTAATTAGGCTTGTGATAACCCTAGTTAGTTAAAGTAGTAAGCCGTAGTACTTGCTTGGCCGATTGTGAATGAATGGTGTCCAGCTCTGTCTAAGTCTTCTCTAGCCCTTGTACCTGGAACTCTTGATCATGATTGTTTTACTTATCTCTAACGATAAATGGGTAGAGACAGTGAACTATTCAGGCGAAGGGGTACAATCCCGGTCCTTGTTTGGTTTAAGGATTGTAACCTGGCTCCCGGAATGGTTCCACGTCCCTAGTCGTTTATCGCTCTGCGTACTTTTATTACTTGTACCTTCTTTTATTCTTTATGTTCTGATATGCTGGCTTTTGTTCTTATTTGTGGCCTCCTTGTGGCACTTGCTCTTTCTGGGGTTTGACCCAGCTGGTTTTGTGTGGCCAGATTTCGGAGCAGCTCCCGAGGATCTACCAAGCTTCCAGCCCAATGGTGAACACTAGACGGAACCCGGGCTACGAGTGGGTTTTCCCTTTTTTTTTGTTTCACCCACTTATATGTAAATTTATTCTTTTGAGGCGTTTAGCCGACGAGCACCTGTTAGCTCGATGCACATTTACTTACTGTCTGCCTACGGGCTGTAAACATGATTAACAAATCCTAGGGTTGATCATGTACGACTGAACTCTTGCTAGTCCTATTATTTTGTACGACTAGCTTCATGATCATCCAATATGTAATATTTGGGACGCCTTATATATATATATTTGATGCTCTAACATCTTGCAACTCTGTTAATTGCTTGAGATTGAGACAATAGGCTTGACCTTAAGAGACTGCTGGCTTGTAGTAAACCCTCATATCTAGACAGCCGTGACCGTATAGTTGAGATGTATTCTATTTCAATATACGTAGCTGGCTGTGTCCGCCCCCGCTCTCCAGTATTCTGGTTCTGGGGCGTGACACTTACTGTAATGACCATTGTTTGTATTACGTATATCGGTATACGTGTACGTATTTAGACCCGTCTTGCATGTCTCCTTGGTTGGTTCGGCCCAACTTGACTTGGTTCGGCTTGGTTTGCATGGTTCGGTTTTATGTGAACCACTTTCATTAAATATCCCACCTACCACCACTCTCATTAAATATCCTACTAACATTTCTCTCTCTTCATTACTTCTTCTTCAACCACCAGAGAGAGATAGAGAGAGTGGAAGAGCTTAGGCAAGTGCACCTTGCTTCATGGAAGAAGTCCATTTTTATTGTTCCATTGTTTTTCTCATGTGTTTCTAAACCACTTTAGTACTTGTCATTTTTCATTTCCATGGTTAAATTTTGTAGATCTAGCTTGGTGGTATTTTTGGTTTCCAGGACTTTTGATCCATCACACTTGCATATTTTGCTAAGTTGATGATACCATGATTGCAGAGAAGTTCGTAGGGGCCAATTTGACCTATGGGAATTTTGCATGAGCCGCATGGGCATTGTAGCACTCAGCCGCATGGCCCTTGCACAATTTTATCTTGGCAGCATGCAAATATAAAAGAGCCGCATAGGCTTTATCAGAGAATGCAATAAATGCGTTCACACTAATGTATTATAATAAAGCATTTTCAATCAATTAGCAAGTGCTTGGAAAACCGAGCGGTAAGGATGGATGCCTCCCAAGCATCCACGTGTCCTGGACAATTAATGTCCTAACACCTATGTACTTGCTTGTGCATTGCTTGGGTCACCAATGCATAGTCGCATACAGCAAATCCCAGCCGCATGCACTGGAGAATACAAGCATGCATTCTTTCCTGAAAGCACTTCTGCATGAAAAATTTGCACATTCCAGAGAGCCGCATAGCCCCCCCAATGAATGCATGTAATGCTTGTCTTCTCCTAATGCATTTGTTTGCATTGTCTTTTCCTGGAGAGAGCCGCATACTTATTGCTAAAGCACTTTAAGCATTAACTAATGCTTGACTTTTTATAAATGCACTTTCTTTATTATTTTTCCCAAATGCCTTCCCTGGAACATGAGCCGCATTAGAATGTATTAAGTGCATTTTGCATTTAAGTCCAAGCCTATAATACGTGAATGAATTAAATACATTCTTTGCATTTAAGCCCCTTTGATGCATTTTAATGCATTCAAGTCCACAAGTGTATAACACATCAGCCGCATGAGAATGGACTAAATACATTTTATGCATTTAGGTCCCTTTAATGCATTTTTGCATTTAAGCCCCTTTAATGCATGTAATGCATTTAAGTCCCTAGAATGCATTAAATGCACTTAAGTCTTTAAGAATGCATGTAATGCATAAGTCCATAAGCATGTAATGCATTTTTCTTACTGTAATTTCTCTAGCAAGCCGCATATGGCTCCCCTCAGCCGCATGCATATTAATGCAATATTTTAATGCATGCTAGCATACATTAATATATAATAATATATCATTTAGCGTATATTAATGTAATGTATATTAATATATTTTGTACATTAGAATATATTAATATATTATTAATGCATTACATTAATGCATTATATTAGTGTATTAGATACGTTTTCCTACTAGCATGCATGTTTATAGATTTTGCTCAAGCCGCATATGGCCAAGTGACAGTCGGCCGCATGGAAATTTTCCGAGCCGCATGAGTCCCCCCGCGGCCCTTGTCCCTTCTAATAATTAATTACTAAATGTGTACTTGTGCTAATTAATTGTTCTCTGACACGATGGTGACCCGTAATGGTGCACTTTTGACATGACATGATAGTGGCCCGACACGGCGCACTCCTGACAGTGAACATGACATGACAAGATTGAATGGCATGGACACCGTGGATGATTGTGTTTGTACAATTAAACCGTTAATGTTCGCATCATGTCTAGGACGGGGATCTCTGAGTACCACGGTCAGGGGTACCCACTGTAAATGGCTAAAACTAATAACTAGAATAATTCAGTAGTCATGAGAGATTTCCCCAGCTACAGGCGATTCCGTTATCCCGGCCACCATTGTGGGACTTGCAGCCTGCCGACGAGTAGGGCACAAGTCCAAACTCATTGATATATGGAAAGAACAATGTACTGCTTAATGAACCCAAGTCGCCTGGATAACCTGGATTAGCTGCAGGGCTTGTGGCTGGAGGAATATCTCACTGCATGTTGTGACAAATCTAGTTAGCTAAGATAGAAAGCCGTAGTCACTGATTGGCCGAGAATGATTGTATGGTACAGTTTTAGTGCTCGATTATTGCAAGCTTGATCACATGATTGTCACTCTTAACAATAAAGATCAGAGGCTAAGTTCGGTTCAGGCGAAGGGTTACAACCCCGGTCCTTGTTTGGTTTAAGGGTTGTAACCTGGCTCTCGGAACAGTTCTAAGTCCTCTCTTCGTTTATTGCATTATTGCACCCCACGTCATGCTTGTAATGATTTACCTTACCAACAAGATTGGAGACGGAGTTCTATTCAAGTGAAAGGTTACAACCCCGGTCCTTGTCTGGTTTAAGGGTTGTGATCCGGCTACTTGAATGGTTCCCTCGTGCTCCATTTTGATGTTTGTTATTCCTTTACCTTCAGTTCTTTTATTGCTTTAATATATTTCTAATGTGCTGGTTTTAGTTCTTAAGTGAAGCCTCCTTTGTGGCACTTGCTCTTTTTGGAATCTGACCCAGCTGGTTTTGTGTGGCCAGATTTCGGAGCTACCTCAGAGGATCCACCGACTTTCCAGCCTGATGGTGACCATCAGTCGTGACCAGGGCAACGAGTGGGTTTATTTTTGCTCTCCCACTCTATTGTAAAAATTATATTCTGAGGCGTTTAGCCGGCGAGCACCTGTTAGCTCGTATTACATACCTTATTATTGTCTGCCCACGGGCTGTAACATGATTGACAGATCCTAGGGTTGATCATGTATGACTAAACTCTTGCTAGTCCTCACATTTTGTAACGACTAGCTTCATGATCAGCTGAATATGTAATATTTGGGACGCCTTATTATTGTATATGTGATGATCTTACATCTTGTAACTTTACTCGCTTGCTTGAGATTGAGACAATTAGGCTTGATATTGACCATAGGAGACTGATGGATTATAGTTAAACCCTCATATATCTAGACAGCCGTGACCGTATAGTGGGATGGATTTCATTTCATTATACGTAGCTGGCTATGTATGCCTCCGCTCTCCAGTATTCTGGTTCTGGGGCGTTACATGGCTTAAGTGGTGGCCCATGCAGGTCTTGTAAATCAAGATATGTGAGGGTTTACCGAATAGAGGTCTCAATCAGCACTCGCCTTTGATCTCTGCCCGTATCTTCTAATCCCTGAGATTCTCGACCTGGTCATATGCTTGTATCGTTGAATCTGTCTTGGTCCTTCCTTATTGTTCCCTATGTCGTCTTCTTCAGCGGCATTGTTCCTGGACCTGCTGATCAGCAAGGCGAAGCGCACCCTGTGGACCAGCAGCAACAAGAAGACCAGGCCCAGCACTCAGGAGCAGCCTCCAGGGCCATGCCTTCTAGAGATCCAGAACCCCCGGTGCAGTCAGCCCAGCCCGCGAGGCAGGATGATGGAGCCTTAGTTGGACTTATCAGGGAGTTGCTTGCATCGCAGGATCGTCGAGGAGATGCCTTGCATCAGGCCGTGGCAGATGCTCTGGGCAGAGGTGGACATCATGGGAACAGTGCAGCGAACAGTTTCAAGCGCCTGAACCCTCCATTCTTCGATGGCAGCGAAGATGCTATCGCTGCTGATGCGTGGCTTCAGGACACCGAGGTGATATTGGAAGCAGCAAAGACCCCAGAAGATGAGAAGGTGGCCGTGGTGCGCCTGCAGTTATTAGATCTAGCCCGCAGCTGGTGGGCGGCTCAGGCCATTGGATTGGTGGCGCCTATAGCCTGGGCAGTATTTCGAGAGAGGTTCCGGACCAAGTACTTCGATGCGGTGGCTCGGTACAATCTTCAGACCAAGTTCACCAATTTGAAGCAGATGGGCAGGACGTTCGATGGGTATGCGGCCGAGTTTTCCAGGCTTAGTCGGTTTGCTCCCACCTTAGTGGCGACCGAGTTCGATAGAGCCCAGCGATTTCAGCAAGGACTCCACCTGGAGATTTTGCTGGCGGTAGAGCAGTTTGAGCATCAGACTTTTGATGCGGTATTGAGGGCAGCTAGGAGGCATGAGTACACCTCCCAGCGGATAGTGGACAGGACCGGAGGTCGAAAGCGATTTCACGGCCAGATGAATCAGTCGTCAGCCCCAGTCCCGGCAGCCAGGGCTTTGACTATTGGAGCTCCGAGAAGGGCAGCTTCAGTTACGTCGGTTCAGCATTCAACACCGACGCTCCCTCAGCAGCAGAAGCAGAAGCAGTCTTCCTCTATGGGCTGCTCTTATTGTGGGAAGCCTGGACATGTTGTTTCAGAATGTCGCAAGGCTCGAGGATTGTGTTTGCTTTGTGGAGCGCCAGACCACAAGGTAGGGTCCTGTCCGTTCAGGACTGACTCATCACCAGTCAGGACCAGTTCATCAGTGAGGGGACCGGCCCCTGTACCAGTTCAGCAGCAGCAGTTCCCATCCCCGAGGCCGTTGCCGACGCAGACCCAGGCTTTTCATCAGCAAAGGCCTCAGCAGTTTGCCCAGGCGCAAGCCCAGAATAGGCAGCGAGGATTCCAGCAGAGAGGGCCGGCACCCAGAGGACATGGTCAAGTGTTGGCTTTGACCATGGGAGAAGAAGAAGTGGCACCAGGTGAGGTAGTGGCAGGTACTATTCTCGTCAACACATTCCCCGCTTCAGTGTTATTTGATTCTGGTGCATCGCATTCATTCATTGATTCTGGTGCATCCGCTACATATCTTCGTAACTGAGATACATGAAATATGTCATGCACCTCTCGTAACGAAGGTGGAAGGGATAAACGATAAGCAACATCGCCTATCCTATCAAGAATAACAAATGGGCCTACGTACCGCGGACTCAACTTCCCGCGAACGCCAAACCTAATGACCCTACGGGTAGGTGAGATCCGCAAGAACATGTGGTCCCCAACAGAAAACTCTAGCGGCCTACGATGCTGGTCCGTCCAATGACGATGCCGATCCTGTGCAACTCGAAGTCGCTCTCTAATTCCCTTAACCACTTCAACGGTCTGGACAATCATTTTTGGGCCTAGCATCTTCCTCTCCCCGATATCATCCCATGCTAGTGGCGACCTATACTTCTTACCATATAGTAGTGCTTCAAATGGCGCCATCTGGATACTGGCTTGATAACTGTTGTTGTATGAGAACTCAACTAAGTGCAGGTAGCTTTCCCAAGATCCTCCAAAATCCAGAGTGCAAGCTCGCAACATGTCTTCCAAAGTCTGAATTGTTCTTTCTGATTGCCCGTCTGTCTGGGGATGGTAAGCCGTGCTAAATCTTAACTTGGTACCCAGGCTATGATGTAAGCTCTTCAAAAAATGTGATGTAAAACGGGTATCTCTGTCTGACACAATACTGACAGGAACTCCATGCTGCCTGACTATCTGTTGCATATACAATTCTGCCAACCTTTCTGTAGATTGTCCTACTCTGAAAGGAAGAAAGTGCGCCACCTTTGTAAGCCGATCTACTATCACCCAAATAGCATTTTTACCACTTGGTGATCTCGGTAAACCGGTCACAAAGTCCATTGTAATATGTTCCCACTTCCATTCTGGGATAGGAAGTGGTTGCAATAACCCAGCTGGCCTCTACTGCTCTGTCTTCACTTGCTGACATACCAAGCAACAGGAAACGAATCTAGCTATCTCCTTCTTCATCCCGTTCCACCAGAAGTGATTCTTGATATCTTGGTACATCTTGGTCCCTCCAGGGTGTATGGAATACTGAGAGCTGTGAGCTTCTGCCATAACCTCCTGTCTGATATCTCCACTAGGCACACATAGACGCGATCCAAACCTATGTGTACCATCCTCATGGATTTGCATCTCCTTTCTGAGTCCTGACTCACATTTTGCTCTAAGCTTCTGAATCCTTGGGTCTTGTGCCTGAGCTGCCTTGATCCTGTCTACTAAGTCGGATTGAACTTATAGACTCGCCAGAACTCCTACATCACAAGGAAGTATAACCTCGATGCCCATCTCCTGAAGGTCTTCTAAGATATGCCTCTGTGTTGTTAACATAAATGCGCCGCCTCTCCTGCTGAGAGCATCTGCTACCACATTAGCCTTGCCTGGATGATACTGAAGCTCCACGTCGTAATCCTTGATCAACTCCAACCATCTTCTCTGCCTCATGTTCAGCTCCTTCTGAGTAAAGATGTACTTCAGACTTTTGTGGTCTGTGTACATGTCCACTCGATCACCATATAAGTAATGCCTCCATAGCTTCAAAGCAAATACTACTGCCGCCAACTCCAAATCATGAGTTGGGTAATTCTTCTCATGGTCTCGGAGCTGCCTAGATGCGTACGCTATCACCTTTCCATGCTGCATGAGGACACATCCAAGTCATTTTCCCGACGCATCACAATATACTGTAAAACCTCCGGGTCCAACCGGCAATGTAAGAATAGGCGCTGATATCAACTTCTACTTCAGATTCTCAAATGATGCCTGGCATTCTGTCGACCAGACGAATGATACATCCTTCCGTGTCAAGCGGGTCATGGGTGCTGAAAGCCTTGCAAAGTCTGATACAAACCTTCTGTAATATCCTGCCAATCCCAAGAAACTCCGCACATCAGCTACGGTCTTGGGTACTGGCCAACTCTCTACTACTTCTACCTTCTTGGGATCCACTGCTACTCCAGCTCCTGATATGATATGACCCAAAAATGAAATATGATTCGTCCAAAACTCACACTTGCTGAGCTTGGCATACAACTGGTTCTCTCTCAGAACCTGTAACACCTTCCGGAGGTGATCTTCATGCTCCTCTTCACTAGTTGAATATACAAGAATGTCGTCGAGAAACACAACGACAAATTGATCCAAGTACGGCATAAAGATGCGATTCATCAAATCCATGAATATTGCTGGAGCATTGGTCAAACCAAACGGTATTACCAAGAATTCATAATGCCCATACTTCGACCTGAACGCTGTCTTGGGAATGTCTTCCTTCCGAACCCTCACTTGATGATACCCTGAACGAAGATCTATCTTGGAAAAAACTCTAGCTTTGCTCAACTGATCAAATAAGTCATCGATCCTGGGTAGTGGGTACTTATTCTTCACTGTTGCTGCGTTAAGCTTCCTGTAATCGATGCACAATCTGGATGACCCATCCTTCTTTCCCACAAGTACCACTGGTGCTGTCCATGGTGACACGCTAGCTTGGATGAACTTCTTCTCCTTCAGTTCCTCTATGTGCTGGTATACCTTGGCCTGCTCTGAATTCGCCATTCTGTAAACTCGATCTGATATTGGTTTAGTTCCAGGTGCCAATTCTATGCTGAACTCAATATCTCTAACTGGTGGCATACCTGGAAGTTCTTCAAGAAATACGTCCAGAAACTCTTCAACTACCTTCGGAACTTGAACTTCTTCCATTGCCGTCACTACTCCCTGCTCTTGTTGAGTTGCCACTGATCTAACTAAGGTGAACCGCTTCATGCCTGGAATATCAAAAGATACACTCCCTCTACGACAATCTATTGTCGCATGACTGTCTTTCAGCCAGTCCATGCCTAAGATAACGTCAAAATTTCCAACAGGAAATTCTATCAACCGGGCGGGTAAGGAATGCCCGCAAACTACAATGCTACATGCTAGAATAACTCTACTAACTCCTACGAGCCCACTACCAGTAAGTATATTCAACCTCCCTGGCAATGCCTCGAACTCCATTCCTAGCCGTGTCGCAAATCGTGCAGATATAAATGAATGGGATGCTCCCGAATCAAACAATGCTACTGCGGGATATGAGGCGACGAGAATGTTACCTGCCACAACATCCCCTGATGCCAATGCCTCTTCCAAGGACAGAGTGAATGCCTGTCTTCGACCTCCTTGCTGGTTCCCATGCTGCGGCCTAGCCTGGTGCTGCCGCTGGCCCCTGCCTTGGTGATGCTGGGGTGGTCTGTGCTGGTGTTGCTGTATCGGCGGTCCCTGCTGCCAAAACATTTGAGCCTGTGGCATTAACGGACGCTGGGCCAATGGTCTCACTGCCACTGCGGGTCCTCGATACTGCCCTGCCCCTGGTGCTGGCAGAGCAGGAAACTGCTGCACTGGTCCTCCTGACCTCGAATTCATGGGACATGTGGTAATCCGATGATCTGGATTTCCACATATCAAACACAGTCCGTTCAATGCCCGACACACATCTCTAGTGTGCCCCATCTTTCCGTAATAAGTGCAGCCCGCTGGGGGTTGCTGGTTCTTCCTCTGTTGCTGTTGCTGCTGCCTGGGTGGTGGTGCTGGCCCTCGCACTGCTACATCGTGAATGCGAATGCCAAGGGATGGTACCGTTGTTCGGGGCGCTGCTCCCCCCTCCTTCCATCTGACTGTGGGATCTCTTCTGACCCCCAGTCCTTACTGCAAGCCTCTGAATAGTGATCTCATGCCTTCGAGTTGCCGTTAATATTTCGTCAAAAGTCTGGTAATTGTGCCCCTCTATTAATTGCAAGAGCTCAAGATGAAACCCTTGCTGAAACCTCATGGCCCTCTGGCGCTCTGTTGCTACCATCTCTGGGGCGAATCTACTCAATCTGCAGAACTCCGCTGCATAAGCATCTACAGTCTTACCGGCCTGCCTGAGGTTGATAAATTTCTGTTGTAGCTCAAACTGCGCCACAACTCCATAGTACTTGGTCTTGAATCTTGCAGTGAAATCGTCCCAAGCCACAGGACGTCTGATGCCCACTTCCTCTGATTCCCACCAATCACGTACGAGATCCTGAAGTAACAGCTTCACTAGATCCACACGTTCTTCTGCCGGTACCTTAGCTGCTGTCAGAATAGCCTCAATATCCTTAAGCCATGCATCTGCTGAGATGGCATCCTCCGTGCCCTCGAAACGACGGGGGTTGTACTTGCAAAACCTGGCTGATGCTCCTGAATCTGGCCTCGTCCCTCTTTCCAATGCCGTCTGCAACCCTTGGTTGAGTACTACGTTCTGCTCCTGCAACTGAGCGTGCATGCGCTGCTGGGCTAACATCTGGTGTTGCTGAGTAGCCATCATTCCTCTCATGATCTCCAGAAGAGCCGGCGTGTCCATTTCCGCAGGGGTAGGTGGAACTATTGGTGGTGGTGGAACATCTGGATACTGTGATCCAGCTGCCGCTTCCACTATTACTTCTTCCTGAGTAGCCTCCTGAGGTGAGACTGGCCCTTGTTGCTGACCAACCTGGTCAGGTTGTCCATGTTGCTCTTGTTGTTGCTGCCCAGCTCTGACCGATACGGACGAAGTGCCCCTAAGAAAATGGACAAGAGAACAATCAAACAACCGGACATGAAGGATCAATGAAGTCAAAGGATACCGGAATGTCAAGCAAGGGTTGAGAATAATGAATTATGAGATCAAGGGGGAATACGTGTGATTGAGACATCCTATAAATCAAAACACCCCACAAGTCTGAAATCAGACCTGCATGGGCCACCACTAAAACCTTGTCACGTCCCAGAACCAGAATACTGGAGAGCGGGGGAATGACTCAGCCAGCTACGTATTACGGGTAGATGAATATCGTATAATACGATCAATGCTGTCTAAAAGACAAGGGGGTGCATACTACATGAAAGTCTTGCTATGGTCACTTTACATCTATTGTCTCAATCATTCAAACAAGAAGCAATAACAGAGAACATTTAAGATAAAGCAATAAGGCGTCCCAAACGCTTAGTCAAAATGTTCTTGAGATCTGGCTTTACAAAACATAGCCAGATGATATAGCAACATATACACAATTGTTATCAGCTGCAGTTTAACTTAATTACAATTATGTAAAAGTAAGTGCAAGACTATCCGACTAACATGTCGGTGCCAAGCGGCAAAATATAAAGTAATTAACAAAACGAGCGGGGAAGTAAGGAACCCACTCGAGTCCTCCGGCGATCATTCCTCTAGTATTGACCATCTTGGAGGTGAAAGTAAGCTGAGTCCTCGGGGAGTGGCTCTAAATCTGGCCATGCAAAGCCAGAGAGGTTAGACCTCTAATAGCAAGTACCGCAAGGAAGCACGATATGAGGATTTAAACTAGTGAATAAGCGAATATAATAATAGATCTCTGCTTGCTACTGGAATTCACGTAACATCACGACACTTCGAACCAACCTCCCAACCAAACAAGGACAGAAGTTAGCCCGTCATGTCCTGATGCTCTGATCATCTCAGTTAGGTAACAGAGTAGGTACAGTACACAAACAAATCAACTTAAACGGCCATCCAACTCCTACGGCTTACTACTATGAGTCCCAAGTTATCCTGGAATTATGTAATAAGGATTTCTCGGTTCTTACTATGGGCAAGCAAGGCTAGTCTATCCAATCAATCAATTGCGCCAATCATGAATTAGACGAGTCCCAGCGGGACGCCCGTCATCAATATACAATATACAATAATATAAGCAGATACCGCTCCCTGCCCGTGTGGCAGAATTACAGTATCTGTGGGAACCAGCCGGCCTGTTGGGCGCTAATAGTACCAAAGAGGGCTGCCATGTAAGAACTCGAAAATTCATTCTCTCCATGCAATCATTATTTTATTTAACTTAGTAGCCTCTATGTTAAGTGAAATCCCATGCCGTGGATCATGGTCATTTCAGAATGAGTACTTCCGTACAAAGTACGATATGCTCAACTCTACAACGATACCCGTGCGGTTAGGTTGTAGGTCTTACATAGCGTAATGCAACAATTAAAACTAACCACGGAATAATTATGCCTTGACCATAAAGTACACATGCTGCTTTCGTAAAATAAATAAATAAATTGTAGCTTGCATGTATTTATGTCAATATTCGGGATTGGCCAATCGATTGCAAATATGAACGTGTCTCATTCCATTTAATTCAATAAGACGACTAGCCAGTCTCTTAGTTCCATCTAGAAACGCATGATCAATAATAAATCAAGATAACAATCAATATTAATTAATGTCAAATTCGGGAAATAAAATTAGGAGATAAATAATGATCGGGAAATAAATAATCTCATGCGCCTGAGGAATGATTCATGCGGCTGTGGAAAATGATTGGGAAATAAATAATCTCATGAGCTGAGGGAAATAATTGGAAAATAATTAATCCATGCGGCTGTGAAATAAGATTGGTAAATAATTAATCCATGCGGCTGAGAATGTGCGGCTGTGAAATGAGATTGGGAAATAAATAATCCATGCGGCTGGGAAATGAGATTGGAAAATAAATAATCCATGCGGCTGAGAAATGAGATTTGGAAATAATTAATCCATGCGACTGAGAAATGAGATTCTCATGCGGCTGTGAAATGAGATTGGAAAATAATAAATCCATGCGGCTGTGAAATGAGATTGGAAAATAAATAATTCATGCGGCTGAGAAATGAGATTGGGAAATAAATAATCCATGCGGCTGAGAAATGAGATTCTCATGCGGCTGTGAAATGAGATTGGGAAATAACAAATTCATGCGGATTGGGAAATAAATAATTTCATGCGGCTGAGAAATGAGATTGGGAAATAATTAATCCATGCGACTGAGAAATGAGATTCTCATGCGGCTGTGAAATGAGATTGGGAAATAATAAATCCATGCGGCTGTGAAATGAGATTGGGAAATAAATAATCCATGCGGCTGAGAAATGAGATTGGGAAATAAATAATCCATGCGGCTGAGAAATGAGATTGGAAAATAATTAATCCATGCGGCTGAGAAATGAGATTCTCATGCGGCTGTGAAATGAGATTGGAAAATAATAAATCCATGCGGCTGTGAAATGAGATTGGGAAATAAATAATTCCATGCGGCTGAG
Organism: Iris pallida; assembly: GCA_029216955.1. Taxonomy (NCBI): domain Eukaryota; kingdom Viridiplantae; phylum Streptophyta; class Magnoliopsida; order Asparagales; family Iridaceae; genus Iris; species Iris pallida. The sequence goes on along the minus strand of JANAVB010043419.1, from coordinate 13,440,330 downwards.
AAATGAGATTGGGAAATAATTAATCCATGCGGCTGAGAAATGAGATTCTCATACGGCTGTGAAATGAGATTGGAAAATAATAAATCCATGCGGCTGTGAAATGAGATTGGAAAATAAATAATTCCATGCGGCTGAGAAATGAGATTGGGAAATAAATAATCCATGCGGCTGAGAAATGAGATTAGAAAATAAATAATCCATGCGGCTGAGAAATGAGATTGGGAAATAATTAATCCATGCGGCTGTGAAATGAGATTGGGAAATAATAAATCCATGCGGCTGTGAAATGAGATTGGAAAATAAATAATTCCATGCGGCTGAGAAATGAGATTGGGAAATAATTAATCCATGCAGCTGAGAAATGAGATTCTCATGCGGCTGTGAAATGAGATTGGAAAATAATAAATCCATGCGGCTGTGAAATGAGATTGGGAAATAAATAATTGCGGCTGAGAAATGAGATTGGGAAATAAATAGGCTTAATTGCTAATTGCTACCCTCAACTATCACACTTTTTCAAGTTGATACCCTAAACTTTTTTTCGTAACAGATTGATACCTCAACTATTTTTTTTTTCAACTTAATACCTAACATTTTAAAAAACCCCAAAATGCCCTTATCCTTTCCCTCCCTCCATCCCCTCCCCCACTCCGGCCCCCCCCACCCCGCCCTGCTAGCTCCGGCCGAGGAGGGCGGCGCGGGTGGCGAGGACGAAGCCGGCGCGGGGGTTCCTGGAGGCCGCGGGGCCGCCGGAGCCGTTGAAGCGGACGACGGCGAGGGAGAACGCGGCGGCGGCGTGGGAGCCCAGCGCCGCTCGCGCCATCAGAGCCGCGCCGGAGCTAGCAGAGGGGGGGGTGCAGGCGAGGGCGGCGGAGGGGGATGGTGCAGGCGAGGCGGGGCGGGGGGGGGAGGAGGGGTTCGGAGGGGAGGGGGGGTGGCCTGGAGTAGAGGGGGGGTGAGTGGTAGTTTTAAAATTTGGGTAAGGACATTATTGTCCAAAAAATTATCTGGGTATCAAGTTGTTACAAAAAAAAGTTTAGGGTATCAACTTGAAAAAATATAATAGTTGAGGGTATCAAGTAGCAATTAAGCCAAATAAATAATCCATGCGGCTGAGAAATGAGATTGGGAAATAATTAATCCATGCGGCTGAAAAATGAGATTCTCATGCGGCTGTGAAATGAGATTGGAAAATAATAAATCCATGCGGCTGTGAAATGAGATTGGGAAATAAATAATTCCATGCGGCTGAGAAATGAGATTGGGAAATAATTAATCCATGCGGCTGAGAAATGAGATTCTCATGCGGCTGTGAAATGAGATTGGGAAATAATTAATCCATGCGGCTAAGAAATGAGATTCTCATGCGGCTGTGAAATGAGATTGGAAAATAATAAATTCATGCGGCTGTGAAATAAGATTGGGAAATAAATAATCCATGCGGCTGAGAAATGAGATTGGAAAATAAATAATCCATGCGGCTGAGAAATGAGATTCTCATGCGGCTGTGAAATGAGATTGGGAAATAATAAATCCATGCGGCTATGAAATGAGATTGGAAAATAAATAATTCCATGCGGCTGAGAAATGAAATTGGAAAATAATTAATCCATGCGGCTGAGAAATGAGATTCTCATGCGGCTGTGAAATAAGATTGAAAAATAATAAATTCATGCGGCTGTGAAATGAGATTGGGAAATAAATAATTCCATGCGGCTGAGAAATGAGATTGGAAAATAATAAATCCATGCGGCTGAGAAATGAGATTGGGAAATAATAAATCCACGCGGCTGAGAAATGAGATTGGAAAATAATAAATCCATGCGGCTGAGAAATGAGATTCTCATACGGCTGTAAAATGGCCCATCTTCTCAGAAAACCTGAGAAGGATGGTCATGGAACCCTTGGCTTCCAAGCTTCATAAAACCTTCACCGTAAGTCCAAATTTGGACTTCCATAGGTCAAAATGGGGTAGAACAAAATTCTCTACAACATGGAACCATCAAAACTTGAAAATAACAATGTTAAATAGATCAAAATCCAAAAAATCTGAAAATATTATAAACTTAGATCTAAAAAAATTTATCCATAGAAATTGAAAATGCCGAGCACTAAAGTGTCTTAGAATATTGAGAGGAAGACAATGGAACAACAAAAATGGAGATCCATCAAGAAGCAAGTTGGCACTTGCCTATCTCTTCTAGGTTGGTGGGAGAGTTATGAGGAAGAAGAAGAGTAATGGTGAAGTAATGAAGAGAGAGAAAGGGGATGGGCTTTAAATGGAAGGGGTGGTGGTAGGTGGAGGTTTATTTCGGTTCATGATGAACCAACATAATTAAACCAGTCTGAGCCGAACCCATAGCAAAGCTAAAGCAGAGAGTAAAATACAGAAATAAAATTACAGGAAATTAATTAACATGAAATTAAAAGAAGTTAACTACAGAATAATACATGATAAATATTAAATAAATACGTTTAAACAGTACATACATTCTAGAAATACGTATTCTGGGAATGGGAAGTGACACCCGGGGTAGTGTTGACCTTAGCGGGCCCACACACTAGTTAGCCATGGCCCACATGTTAGATATTTTAGTTAGTGACTAGGCTAATTATTTTGGTTAGGATTAATTTGGATTAGTGGTTTTAGGAATGGCTAAACTACCCCCGACTTAGAAGCCCTTCCATGTATTAACTAATAGATTAGTGTAGGGGACTTTTTGACCTTTCTTAATAGGACAAAACCCACCATTATGGATGGCCACTTTTGGCATGGATAGGCACAAGTCACTTTATTATTTCCCCTTTCATTTCTCTCTCTTATTCTTTCCTATTTTTTTAGAGAGCTTTCCCTAATCAAACCATCACCAAATCCTTCCATTTCTCCACCAAATCTTCTTCCTTCCCTCTTCATTCAATCCAAGGAAGGAGCTCCTCTAGTTTGGGAGGATTCGGAGCTCGTTCGTGTCCTTTTGGAATCTCTACGTGTCGGTGTCGAGTCGGGAAGCTTTTTCCTTTGAAACTCTCTCCCGGAAGGTATAATCTCTCCTCTTGTCACGACCCGCACCCGCTAAAAGGGTACGTGACGCGACAACGCCCAGCCCTCACCGAAAAATCGGCGTGGAACGCTGTAGATTTTTCTACTCTAAACAGTTTATATATATAACAAAAACCTGTCGAGAATATGGTCAACTCCGAACGGAGGACAAGCAATGAATATATATATATATATATATATATATATATATATATATATTAGTACTCAATCACGACTCTAAGATAACAAAGTAAAGACTGAAAGTTAAGGACAACAAGACGATAATAAAATAATAACCTGTCAAGTCCAACACAAGAATATATACAAGTCCAAGTCTCTAATACAGTCCATAATAATAACAGTCTCAAAAGTAGCTGGAGACAAAGTCCAGTACAAAAGACCTACTCTAACTAAGCAAGGGGTAAGGTCTCGCCAGGCGGAGCTAAGCCATGCTGGACCAAAGTCTCCAACTCTATACCCACTACGTCATCCGGACCGTAGTAGGTGCAGTAGTCTCCCTCATCTGCATCTGTAATATTTTCAACATATCCTGTCAGGATGGAACGAGTACAATCTACTAACAACAGTTCACAAGATATGACAAAAGCTATAAGACTGTAAATAGAGAGTATATACAAGAAAATCATAGAATGTACATGTGAGTATCATGGCAAGGTAAGCTGTAAAACTAGAGCTAGAATAAGGCAAGTAAACTGATCATGGCATGTACAAGAATCAAGAATCATATCTCTAGGTGTGTGAGTACTAGCTATAATATGTGGCCGGCTTGGGTCTGCACAAGGTCTACAGATCAGCCAATCATACGTGGAGTGTAGGATTGGTAGCATTCAAGGTCTACAAGAATAAACAAGGTGGATAATGACCACACATCTACACTAGTACTCCCCGTCCCCGACTGGTAGAGTGGATCCAAGCAAGACACGTTATGACACGGGATTCTACGAGAAGGAAGCAAGTCTCCTCGAGAATCGGTGTCTATATACTGCACAAGAACTACAAGGGGGCTTACACAAGATATACCAAGATAACGAGGAATAACATCTCATGTCGGGATCCATGAATACCAATCCGTGTGACCAATGTGTCGAGAACAAGCATATCCACACTAATTACATGAATCATAACAATCATTATAAATTAGAAAAGTGTCAGAGAATGTACTCGCCTGTAATATAATATGGTATGTCAACTGGAGCAAATGCAGCGTATCGAGGACCTATAGAGAACAAGACGTATCAATACTATGCTTAGGAAATAAAGTCAAGACAATTTAAATCCTATTTAGTCATTCTAGGTCAAGACACATCAAACTAGACTGTACGAGGTCAATCTAAGTCATATTAGGTCTAGCTAGGTCATACTGGGTCAATGCAAGTCAAACGGAATTAATCTAGGTCGATTTGAGTCAACAGTTGACTTTCGGTCAACCGGTCAACTTTGGTCAACCGTGGTCAACTATGGTCAACCCTAGGTCAACCCTAGGTTACTGGTGACTAATAGTTGACTTTCGGTCAACTACACAAGTTTAATGGAATTTGGGACTAAATTGGGTAAAGTGTTGACCCATAGTTGACTTTTGGTCCAAAAAGTCAACCGGGGTCAACCGGGGTCAAGACTAGGTCTAGGCGACTATTTTTAATCATTACCAACCTCTACAACCCATATCCAAGTCCATCTTGGACTTCGAAACTCATATCTTGGCCATAGGCCAATTACCTATTTTACCCTTAAAAGGGTAAAATTTTACCTTCGGCGATTATCTAGTTAGCCTACCTACACTTTATATTTTGATCCGATCTCCCCAGGGTAGTATGATACTAGCCTATACATATATTACCTACCAAAATACTGAAGTAAAGTAGACGTTTAGTCCATGATACGGCCCGTTGCCAAAATCTTGACTATTTTAAGATACGCACTGATACGGCGCGATACCGGCGCCCTACGACCCCGATTTCCACTCGGGAGCCTACCCGCAAAATCTAAATCACGTATTTGAACTCTATGCCAAGTTCCATCGCGTTCCGATACTCCGGGCTCCGTTTCACCCTCTAACTCGCTTTCCTCCAAAATCCTTCTCTAGCTCTCACTCTAATTCCTCTTCTAATTTCCTCTTCTAACTTCTTCTTCCCATTCTAATTCTCCTCCTCCTTACTAATCACTATTCTCCCTTCTTATTCTCTTCTAATCCTCTTCTCATTCTTTTCCTAACTTCTTCTATTATTCCCTTCTACTTCTCTTCTAACTCTTCTACTTTTTCCCTTCCTCTTAACCTTTCTTCTTCTAATTTCTTCCTAAACTTCTTCTAATTCTCTTCTCCTATTCTCTCTAATTCTAACTATCTTTCAACCTATATATATACATATATATATATATCTATATATATACATACATATATATATATAATGGGGGGGTCAATGGGGCTTAAAGGGGGTGAAGGGGGGGGGGAAGGAGCTGCCATAGCAGCTCCTGCTACTGCTGATCCTGCTACTGCTGCTACTGCTACTGCACATGCTGCTGCTACTGCTGCAACCTGCTGCGGCTGCTGCAGCTGCTGCATCTTATTCTCTTCATCTCCTCTTCCTCCTACTTCTTCTCTTCCTACTATATATATATATATATATATATACTCCTATCTATCTATATATCTGTCTATATATCTATCTATATATATATATATCTACATACAAATGTATATATAATCTAATATCCATCCCTCTATCTATCTAACCTTCTCTCTCTCTCTCTCTCCCTCTCACTCTCTCTCTCTCTATATATATATATATATATATATATATATATATATATATATATATATATATATATGTATAGACACACAAACACCCTCATATCTACATAAATATATACATACATACACACACACATATATATATGTATATAAATACACACACACACATTTAGATATATATACATATAGACACACACTCTCACAAACACTCACACACTCACACAAGCACACTCACACTCTCACACCACTCTCATGACACAAACACCACCACCACCATTCTCTACACACACACACAAATACATATATATAATACATACACATATATATATATATACATATATATACATATATAAATACCACTCTCAAACACACACACCACCCTCTCACACTCTCTCACACACACTCACACAAAGACACACACACTCACACACTCCCTACCACTCTCACACACCACCACCATTCCTCATAACACCAATACATATCAATATACATATATACCTACACATATATATCTACATATATATATGAATATACTACTCTAGTTAGAAAACCCCCAAATAAACCTCTTAACCTAGATTTTAGGAAACCTAATAAATTCTAGGGACAAAGTGTAGAGAATTTCATCCTCTCCAATTATTGTGAAGACCTTAAATGGTAAAGAGGAATAAATGGAGATTTATGAACATACCTAGGTTGGTTTTCTTGGAGGAAAGGAAGCTTGGGAAGAAGAAGGAAATTTTAGAGAGAGAGAGAGGGAGAGACTTTGTGAAGAAGAAAAAGGGGGTTGCCTCTTGTGGCCGGCCAAGTGTGTGTGGGGGGGGGGGATATTGGGTTTGGGTGAAGCCCATTAAGCCTCCAAACCCAATAGACTTAGTTTGGGTTGGTTCGGGTTTGGTTCGGTTCGATTTGGTCAAATTCTAATCAACTAATTAAGCTCTAAAATGACTAATTAAGCCATGGAAATAGGGTTTATGGTTTCTACCCTAATTAGGATGGTATGTGGGCGAAGCCCTGCTAGTATGTGGGTTCCACTAGGGTCCAGGCTACCCAGGTCTCCAATTTGAGTCCGAATTGGATAAAATCCAAACCAACCCAAATAAATCCCAAAAAATCACATAAAATAAATAAAAATTCCTAAAAATTATAAAACTTGAAAAATGACAAAAATACCCCTAATTCGAAACCTGGGGGTAACAAATCTACCATCCTTAAAAAATTTTGTCCTCGAAATTCAAACGGTCGTACTCTTCTCTAGGTCAAGCACCCAACAATCAAGGTCTACTAAATTTTATCCTAAGTTATATAACATGTAATCCAGGAAATCAGAACACATACATGGTTTTAAATCTCTACAGTATCGTGTTATTGTAGTCTTCATTGGGGTGTTCTATTTATCTAGCATGATCATCACATACGCAACTAAAGGTACTAAGAAAGCAATCAACAATCAATGGATGGAAAGAAACAGGTAAAAAGAAAGAGCAAGACCCTACCTCCTAGTCCAATGCGTGCAGGATCCTCAACTGTCATCGCAAAAGCCCTATCCTGGCGGGGTATATCCCGCTGCTGGTGGAGGGCGTGATGCGGTGCCATATGTGGCCTACCCTGTGCTCCTTGAGCTGCACGGCGATGGTTCGTAGGACAATCTCTCAACTGGTGTCCAGCCTCCCCGTAATAGAGGCACAAGCCCAGCCTCTTCCGGCAGACCTCCCAGATGTGACCGGGCTTCTTGCAGTAGCCGCAAGGAGCCCCATGTTGAGCCTGCCTCTGCTGAGTGTGCTACACCTGCTGTTGAACCGGTGCTCTGGCCTGCACCTACATCTGGTGATGCTGGAAAAAACGATGCTGAAACTGAGGGCGCTTAGCAGCCCCTACGCTGCTACTAGCCCCCGAGAAAAGATCACGCTCCCTCTTCGGCTTCAAGCCCCACTCCCGCTCAACCTTGCGGGCTTCCGCGTAGATCTGGGTATAAGTCTCATAGAAAGAGGGAATGTGGATCTTAATATCCCAAGTGAGCCCCTCCCTGAAATGGCTTGCCCTGATCTTCGGGTCTCGAACCATGTACTCTGCGTATCGGCTCAGACGGCCGAACTCCGCTGCGTACTCCTCCACAGATAGACTGCCCTGCTGCAGATCCTGGAACTGTCGCACCAGGTCAATCTTGTCCGTGGAGGAAAATAACTTCTCCTTGAAGAGGAGCTTGAACTCTGCCCAAGTACGGCCCTCTCCAGCTAGGGCTGACTCGTTTCTGAACCAGGTGCATGCAATGTCTAGCAACTGCAAACCTACCGCCTCGACCTTCAGGTCGTCAGCTAGGCGGGAGGCCCTCATCTGCCGCTCGATATCCTCGAGCCAATCATCTGCATAGACTACACCCTCGATCCCGCTAAAGTCATGGGGCCCGAGCTTTTTAAAGTCCTGGATATCTCCGTACCTAGTACGCGTCCCCGGATGAGGATCCCTCTGCTCCACGGCTGCAAGGGCCAACTGATGGGCATCCTCCATGCCCTGACGCATCGTATCTGTCTGCCTCTGCTGAGCCTCGGTCTGGGCTCTCTGAGTCTCCAGCATCTGCTGGAGGAAGGTAAGCATCTGCCCCATATCTGTAGGCAAAGGAGGTGGAGGTGGAAGTACGTCTACAACTGGCAGAGGAATCCGCTGCGCAGGAGGAGGAAGAGCGCCCACGATAGCTCCCGGCACTACGGGAAGAGCACCCGCAACCCCAGGAACTGTCATCGAGGTAGCTGGAGGAGTACCTCCGAGAGCCCCAACAGAAGTCCCATCTGCGGGAGAAGTGACCGGAGCCTGCCCGCCAGAGGTGGCAGACCTCTCCGTCTCCCCGTGCTCCTCGCCAGGAGAATGAGTCATCACTATCCTGGAGACAAATTGAAAAGAAGATATCAATATGGCACATGAAGGCAATATCAAAAGAGGACAGCTAGAATGCAGTAAATCGATATCAAAGACGGTAAGCAAGATAAGCAAGGAAAAATCCTACTGTGATTGAGTACTCTTAGCCTATAGCCTATCCTAGATACGTACCGCAGGCTCGTAATAGCATTCTAAGTCGAGCGCCACTACGACATCGCACTAATTGCGACTACAGGACCTGCGTGGGCCACCACTAAAACGTGTCACGACCCGCACCCGCTAAAAGGGCACGTGACGCGACAACGCCCAGCCCTCACCGAAAAATCGGCGTGGAACGCTGTAGATTTTCCTACTCTAAACAGTTTATATATATAACAAAAACCTGTCGAGAATATGGTCAACTCCGAACGGAGGACAAGCAATGAATATATATATATTAGTACTCAATCACGACTCTAAGATAACAAAGTAAAGACTGAAAGATAAGGACAACAAGACGATAATAAAATAATAACCTGTCAAGTCCAACACAAGAATATATACAAGTCCAAGTCTCTAATACAGTCCATAATAATAACAGTCTCAAAAGTAGCTGGAGACAAAGTCCAGTACAAAAGACCTACTTTAACTAAGCAAGGGGTAAGGTCCCGCCAGGCGGAGCTAAGCCCTGCTGGACCAAAGTCTCCAACTCTATACCCACTACGTCATCCGGACCGTAGTAGGTGCAGTAGTCTCCCTCATCTGCATCTGTAATGTTTTTAACATATCCTGTCAGGATGGAACGAGTACAATATACTAACAACAGTTCACAAGATATGACAAAAGCTATAAGACTGTAAATAGAGAGTATATACAAGAAAATCATGGAATGTACATGTGAACATCATGGCAAGATAAGCTGTAAAACGAGAGCTAGAACAAGGCAAGTAAACTGATCATGACATGTATAAGAATCAAGAATCATATCTTTAGGTGTGTGAGTACTAGCTACAATATGTAGCCGGCTTGGGTCTGCACAAGGTCTACTGATCAGCCAATCCTACGTGGAGTGTAGGATTGGTAGCATGCAAGGTCTACAAGAATAAACAAGGTAGATAATGACCACACATCTACACTAGTACTCCCCGTCCCCGACTGGTAGAGTGGATCCAAGCAAGACACGTTATGACACGGGATTCTACAAGAAGGGAGCAAGTCTCCTGAGAATCGGTGTCTATATACTGCACAAGAACTACAAGGGGGCTTGCACAAGATATATCAAGATAACGAGAAATAACATCTCATGTCGGGATCCATGAATACCAATCCGTGTGACCAATGTGTCGAGAACAAGTATATCCACACTAATTACATGAATCATAACAATCATTATAAATTGGAAGAGTGTCAGAGAATGTACTCGCCTGTAATATGATATGGTATGTCAACTGGAGCAAATGCAGCGTCTCGAGGACCTATAGAGAACAAGACGTATCAATACTATGCTTAGGAAATAAAGTCAAGACAATTTAAATCCTATTTAGTCATTCTAGGTCAAGACACATCAAACTAGACTGTACGAGGTCAATCTAAGTCATATTAGGTCTAGCTAGGTCATACTGGGTCAATGCAAGTCAAACAGAATTAATCTAGGTCGATTTGAGTCAACAGTTGACTTTCGGTCAACCGGTCAACTCTGGTCAATCGTGGTCAACTCTGGTCAATCCTAGGTCAACCCTTGGTCACTGGTGACTAATAGTTGACTTTCGGTCAACTACACAAGTTTAATGGAATTTGGGACTAAATTGGGTAAAGTGTTGACCCATAGTTGACTTTTGGTCCAAAAAGTCAACGGGGTCAACCGAGGTCAAGACTAGGTCTAGGCGACTATTTCTAATCATTACCAACCTCTACAACCCATATCCAAGTCCATCTTGGACTTTGAAACTCATATCTTGGCCATAGGCCAATTACCTATTTTACCCTTAAAAAGGGTAAAATTCTACATTCGGCGATTATCTAGTTAGCCTACCTACGCTTTATATTTTGACCCGATCTCTCTAGGGTAGTATGATACTAGCCTATACATATATTACCTACCAAAATACTGAAGTAAAGTGGACGTTTAGTCCATGATACGGCCCGTTGCCAAAATCTTGACTATTTCAAGATACGCACTGATACGGCGCGATACCGGCGCCCTACGACCCCGATTTCCACTCGGGAGCCTACCCACAAAATCTAAATCACGTATTTGAAATCCATGCCAAGTTTCATCGCGTTTCGATACTCCGGGCTCCGTTTCACCCTCTAACTCGCTTTCCTCCAAAATCCTTCTCTAGCTCTCACTCTAATTCCTCTTCTAATTTCCTCTTCTAACTTCTTCTTTCCATTCTAATTCTCCTCCTCCTTACTAATCTCTATTCTCCCTTCCTATTCTCTTCTAATCCTCTTCTCATTCTTTTCCTAACTTCTTCTATTATTCCCTTCTACTTCTCTTCTAACTCTTCTACTTTTTCCCTTCCTCTTAACCTTTCTTCTTCTAATTTCTTCCTAAACTTCATCTAATTCTCTTCTCCTATTCTCTCTAATTCTAACTATCTTTCAACCTATATATACATATATATATATATATATCTATATATATACATACATATATATATATATATATATATATATATATATATATATATATATATATATATATATATATATATATATATAATGGGGGGGGGGGGGTCAATGGGGCTTAAAGGGGGTGAAAGGGGGGGGGGAGGAGCTGCCATAGCAGCTCCTGCTACTGCTGATCCTGCTACTGCTGCTGCTACTGCACATGTTGCTGCTACTGCTGCAACCTGCTGCGGCTGCTGCAGCTGCTGCATCTTATTCTCTTCATCTCCTCTTCCTCCTACTTCTTCTCTTCCTACTCTCTCTCTATATATATATATATATATATATATATATATATATATATATATATATATATATATATATATATATATCTATACTCCTATCTATCTATATATCTATCTATATATCTATCTATCTATATATATATATATATATATATATATATCTACATACAAATGTATATATAATCTAATATCCATCCCTCTATCTATCTAACCTTCTATATATATATATATATATAGACACACAAACACCCTCATATCTACATATATATATATACATACATACACACACATATATATATGTATATAAATACACACACACACACATTTAGATATATATACATATAGACACACACTCTCACAAACACTCACACACTCACACAAGCACACTCACACTCTCACACCACTCTCATGACACAAACACCACCACCACCATTCTCTACACACACACACAAATACATATATATAATACATACACATATATATATACACATATATATATACATATATAAATACCACTCTCAAACACACACACCACCCTCTCACACTCTCTCACACACACTCACACAAACACACACACACTCACACACTCCCTACCACTCTCACACACCACCACCATTCCTCATGACACCAATACATATCAATATACATATATACCTACACATATATATCTACATATATATGAATATACTACTCTAGTTAGAAAACCCCCAAATAAATCTCCTAACCTAGATTTTAGGAAACCTAATAAATTCTAGGGGCAAAGTGTAGAGAATTTCATCCTCTCCAATTATTGTGAAGACCTTAAATGGTAAAGAGGAATAAATGGAGAATTATTAACATACCTAGGTTGGTTTTCTTGGAGGAAAGGAAGCTTGGGAAGAAGAAGGAAATTTTAGAGAGAGAGAGAGAGAGACTTTGTGAAGAAGAAAGGGGGGGTTGCCTCTTGTGGCCGGCCAAGTGTGGGGGGGGGGGGGATATTGGGTTTGGGTGAAGCCCATTAAGCCTCCAAACCCAATAGACTTAGTTTGGGTTGGTTCGGGTTTGGTTCGGTTCGATTTGGTCAAATTCTAATCAACTAATTAAGCTCTAAAATGACTAATTAAGTCATGGAAATAGGGTTTATGGTTTCTAACCTAATTAGGATGGTATGTGGGCCAAGCCCAGCTAGTATGTGGGTTCCATTAGGGTCCAGGCTACCCGGGTCTCCAATTTGAGTCCGAATTGGATAAAATCCAAACCAACCCAAATAAATCCCAAAAAATCACATAAAATAAATAAAAATTCCTAAAAATTATAAAACTTAAAAAATGACAAAAATACCTCTAATTCGAAAACTGGGGGTGACAAATCTACCCTCCTTAAAAAAATTCGTCCTCGAAATTCAAATGGTCGTACTCTTCTCTAGGTCAAGCACCCAACAATCAAGGTCTACTAAATTTTATCCTAAGTTATATAACATGTAATCCAGAAAATCAGAACACATGCATGGTTTTAAATCTCTACAGTATCGTGTTATTGCAGTCTTCATTGGGGTGTTCTATTTATCTAGCATGATCATCACATATGCAACAAAAGGTACTAAGAAAGCAATCAACAATTAATGGATGGAAAGAAACAGGTAAAAAGAAAGAGCAAGACCCTACCTCCTAGTCCAATGCGTGCAGGATCCTCAACTGTCATCGCAAAAGCCCTGTCCTGGCGGGATATATCCCGCTGCTGGTGGAGGGCGTGATGCGGTGCCATAGGTGGCCTACCCTGTGTTCCTTGAGCTGCACGGCGATGGTTCGTAGGACAATCTCTCAACTGGTGTCCAGCCTCCCCGCAATAGAGGCACAAGCCCAGCCTCTTCCGACAGACCTCCCAGATGTGACCGGGCTTCTTGCAGTAGCCGCAAGGAGCCCCATGTTGAGCCTGCCTCTGCTGAGTGTGCTGCACCTGCTGTTGAACCGGTGCTCTGGCCTGTACCTGCAGCTGGTGATACTGGAAAAAACGATGCTGAAACTGAGGGCGCTTAGCAGCCCCTGCGTGTTTTCCATAAATAAATTCACTTTATTTATTTTGATTCTAGAAAATACAACTGTAGGAATCCGATCTAGAAGACGATCGCTTTATCGCTTGGACGATGCGAAGAAGAAAAGCTCTCAAGAATTCGACAGCAATTTAGATATTCTGTATATCTGTACAATGAATGAGAAAAGAACTCTATTTATAGAGTCAAAAATAACTAAAAAGATAACTGTCTTCATAACCTATGCATAGTTGATAATCACGCAGGACTCAATCGTACGCAAGGTTGATGAGCAGTTACTGGACGTGGCCCATAACTGTTGGACACATGACAATCATGCATGAGTCGTGTGCAAGTTACTGGGGCACGCATATGAGAGATCCGTGGCATGTCTGCCACATACTCCAATTTGATAACCTGAGATGATAATATGCTAACTGGTTGAGGATGAAATCCCTGTTGAGATGAAAAATCCACGCTGACTTACAGCAGAAATACTTAGGCTCAAAATATACGCAAACGTGAGGCAGAGGGCTCAGAATCCACGCAAACTTGAGGCAGAAACACTGAAGTTCAAAATGCACGCAGACTTGAGTCAGAAGCACTGAAGTTCAAAATGCACGCAGACTTGAGTCAGAAGCACTGAAGTTTAAAATGCACGCAGACTTGAGTCAGAAGGCCAGCTGTCTTGATTCGACGTGCCTCGACTGACACAAAATCTCTGACATTGATTGCTTTGTCAGTCACATTAAATGATGATAAGCCCTTTTGGCACGCCAACTTGATGAAGACCGAATCTTGTTGAAGAAGATTTCAAAAATTACGCCATAGTCGGCTGAGATCTCTTGAATCCCGTGCACATACGAGGAGACGTTTATTGACTGTCGTGCTGTCAGTCATAATTACAATCTGACAAATGATGAGCTGTCTTGGAGTACCATTTAAACTCTACGTACATTTGAGGAAATGGTCTGATAGAACTCAGCGTGTCTTTTAGACATTTTCCTGATAGACTGTATCAACTCAGCGTGACTATATTTTTGAGGCCTACAAGACCCCCTTCAAAGTTTTCGAAAAATGATAAATTGTTTCGAAATACTTTGAAATCGAAACGAAAAAATGAATTTAGTCACGCTCAAATGATACAGAGAGAAATTTTTTCTGAAATGATTGGGCTGTTGGGATTCTGTGCAGTTTAGGATCCTGTAAAAAACCCTATTTTCGAGGCAAATGATGACTTCGCCGTTTGGAATTCTTTGTGAGCCTATAAAAAGGCCATACACCACTTTTTTTTTTCTTTACTTGCTTTGGAGAGAGAAATCCCACACAGAAGAACTTCGTCGTCTTCCCCGTCTTCTCATTCTTCTTTCTCAGCAATGGCTTCCAAGATTGATGCTCAGGCTAAGGGCAAGGCCCCTGCAACGTCCTCGCGTGCCACCTCCGAACGACTTCCTCGTCGTGAAGTCACTCATCCCCCTATGCAACGTAAGCATGCTGATGATGGGGGATATGAACTGATGAAGAAGAACTCCACATAGAAATTTCTTTAGGATTCTTAAAACAAAGATAATGAACGTTCGAAATATATCCCCCCTTCTTAGGGCAAAGGATATTTAATAAAGTATGCCCCCTCTTTAGGGTCGGCTATACTTCATATCTTCGTTTTTACGAAGCTCTGTGTTTTACGCAAATGAGCATGGCTCTCATGACTCTGCGTAATTTTTCATATGTTGGCAGAGATGTCGATGTTGAATTATTCATGCAAACTTCTGAGAGTCATCTTCTGGATAGATTATTCTTGATCTGTCAGCGTATTTTTGTCATTTTCACTTCAGTGTGATTCTGGCAATGATGCGTGACTTTCATTCTAATCTGTCTAGACTTTGCGTGAATTAATCACATGCATGCGTGATTATTTGATCTTTGCGTAATTCTGGCAGCGTATCTGTCTGATTTATGCGTTCCTTACGAAATTTTCCTTGAACACTGTTAAGCACGCATAAGGCTCATAGACATAGATTCTTCTGAAGTCTGCATGACAAAACATATCTGATCTTTTCTTTTCTTTTCTGTAGTGGACATCCGAAGTGAAGAGGCTGAATATGAAGGATATATGAGCTTTTCATTCAAACATGACTTGTCTCATGTAAAGTTTCCTCAATTTGACACTCCTGAAGCCAGATTGGTTTTATTGAAGAATCAAGACCCCACAACTCTGCTCTGTCTGATAAATGGTGAACCACTCCAAAGTCTTGATTTGGTACTTCATAAGAAACCGGCCTTTCTGTTTGGAGATGCCATAGCACACAAATCACAACCCAAAGGAATCATGGAGAAAGTTTATTTCTATTTTGAAGGTGATACGAGGAAAGCCATGTACTGGCCGAAAGTGTCTAGGGGTTTATCCATAATGCGATTCATGCACGCGAGTTACCCGAGAGAAATGTCATGGCATCTAACAGAAAATCAACAAGCGAAGGCGAGCCGAATTATCTATAAGAAAGACGGATTTTATAGTGCTCCAGAGAATCATGTATCTTTATTTCGTGGTCTAAAGCCGGGATGTGTGCCACCAGAAGATTCGACTCTATTGATCCCATTCAGAACACATGTCTTCATAAATGAATTCATGGCGAATGATAAGGCATTTTATCCCACTGACTCAACGCCGAGAATGATAGGCTTAATGAATCAGGAGAACATGAGGTGGAGAACTCTAGTCCTCTGGGTTCTGGATAAATATGAGAATAATTTGAAGCAGATAAATCTTTATGACGCAATCGTCAATTCTTCTTACGGCTTCAAACCCAATCCATCTTTATTCCTGGCCTTGGTTGAGAGATATAATCACCGGACAGGAACCTTTATGACTCCCAAAGGGGAGATGGGTTTCGCTCTTCACGAGATGGAATACATCTCTCATCTACCCACAGGCACATTGCCATATGAAGAATATGTACCTACAACAGAGGAGCTGAATTTTCTGTCACAGAAGAACTCGGAAATGGTGCATCTATTCGAAGAAATGATGTACCATTTCGGCACATGTACTCTTTATTATAAAAATAATAAGGATGAAGCCGGCTGCCATATCCAGAAGTGGATGTCTTATCTGTTCATGAATCGTGGAAAAGACGAGAAGAAGATAAATGAAAAGAGGAAGTATCAGATCAATTCCTTCAAACCCCTCTCTGAAAGTGAAATCACCAATCTGCTGGAGAAATATGATTGCAAAGATTTTACAATCAATGAAGATTGGTATGAATTTAAAGCTGGAACCACTTTCAGGTCATATGTTAGACAAAGTGGAAAACTTTTGTCGAAGAAAGGTCATTTAGCTGGATTCCTCTCCCTCTGGCTAAGAAGATTTGTTGTTCCTGGCTCCAGCTCTTTGGATAGGATACATAGAGGCGTCATTTTTGCAGCAGTGCGCCTCATGTACGGTTACAAGACAGATTTATTATCAGCAATGACTTGCAGGATGAATGCAGGTCTTCAAAATTTTGTAACCACTATGTTGTCTGATCAAAGGAAGATGACCGATCCTTTTCCGAGAATAGAGATGCCATATACTTATTTGTATGGATGGCTTCTTCTTCATCATGACGGTTTGATACCTCCGGGAGCAGGAGGGAGCAACAGTCTCTTTTTAGAGAAATATGCTGGAGAAACTTTCTGGAAAGTTCATACACTTCCAGAATGCAGAAACATTTTGAACCGAGCGTCATACTGGTCAATTCAATGTGTTCCTCCGCCACCAGGTTATGAGAGTATGCCTTTGAATATGATAGATGGAGAGAAAGGTCACAGGCTAAGTGATGTAGCTTTTCAGTGGTTGCAACGAATTCGACCATCTTATTTGGTATATCGTCATGAGGAAATGACGTACTTAGAACCATACTTGCCGAGTCGATTTGCTCGACAGTTCGGATATGATCAACTTCATGTTGGGAACGCCACTACTTGCCTCTCTGCTCGTGGAGGACTTATTGATGGTGCTCGAGCATGGAGATATTTCACAGCTAGAGATACAAAGGCTGAATTTTCTATGCCGAATCCTTTATCCCAGACGGGAACAAAAATGCTCTATACATATGTCCGTTTCTATGTTTCATCGAGCACTTTCATGCCAAGTTTCCATTTGAAGACCTTTGTCGCAGAAGACGACCCAGCTCCATCAGAGGTCAAAGAAGAAGATTGTTATGTCACAATTTACTCCGGAACCTGAGGATGAGACTGCGGAAGTTGAGCCTTTATATGAATTATCCCGAGAGCAAAACTTCCCTGATGAAGTTCTTCCTCCAATATTTGTGTCCATCTCGAAGAGGAAACGGAGTGATGAATCTGAGACAGTCTCTAAAAAGAGCATTAAGTCTCAGACTTCTAAGAAGAAAGGGGTTTCAATAACTGCTACCTCATCTTTAGGTGGTCTCCCAGTTGATGAAGACGATGCTGCTGATAAAGATGAAGAGACGGATGAAGATGATGCTTCTTTAATAAAAAGGAAATCGAGAGCCAGACTCGTCAAGAGGACTGTCGGAAAACTGAAGGGCAATGAACTTCTGGAAACCATTATGAGCGGAGGTATATTGTCAGAAATCGAAGAAGCAGTTTCTACTGAAAGAACAGAATCTGATCATATTCGTATTCCGGTAACTTTCGCTGAACCAATTGAGGTAGAATCAACTCGATTTCAGGAAGCGATCGCTCCAACGACTAGTGGAGTAGCTGCAGAACCCACATTCGATCTTGGGTTAGGTACCACTCCGGAGATAAGGAGAGAGGATATTAACATCCCTTTTGAGCACGGGAAAGAGGGTGTCATTCAAGCATTGGATGATCAGATTGAAGATTCGGAAGAGGAATCAGCAGCCAGGACAGAAGGCAGGGAACAACCAGAAGCTTCGTCTTTTCAACCTGTAGAGAAAACTAATCCAGTTGAAGAAACTCAGGTTGAAGAGAACATTCCTTCGGCCAGAGGCGATGAAGATGTGCAAACGTCTGAGCTATCAGCTGCTGATGAATTATTGAAGAATGTTTGTAAAGACATCATTCTTCAAACCAATATTCCAGAAGAGACTGAACCTGCAGTCAATGCTGAGTCTATGGA
Organism: Iris pallida; assembly: GCA_029216955.1. NCBI lineage: Eukaryota > Viridiplantae > Streptophyta > Magnoliopsida > Asparagales > Iridaceae > Iris > Iris pallida. The sequence goes on along the minus strand of JANAVB010043419.1, from coordinate 13,421,640 downwards.
GATTGAAGCTCAAGATCCTAAGCTTACTGATATTGTTGCTGCTGTTCCTGAGATTCATCACTCTCAAGGAATTGATAAAAACATCTTAGATTCTGGATCCGAGACTCATCATGAAACTGAGGATCAAAGAGAGTTTGAAGAAGGACATTGTGAGGAAGAAGAAGAAGCTGAAGAGGAAGAGGATTGGCACCCTGATACTTCCATTCATTATGATGAAGACAAGATCAAAGGGAATAGACTGGAGCTTGGTTCTGAACCTGTTCAATCTCCTGACAATACTCCAGTACCCAGTAATTCTGGAGCTGGAAGTAGTCATATAAAGCAGGTATCAGACACCATTATGGACCGACTGCGAGAAGATGCGAGACTTCCCCAGCATATAGAATATGAACCTCAACCTGGTAGAGTTTTATTTCAAATTTTGTTGTTGTTTTTTTTTACTGTTTCTTTTTCTTTATATGCTGATTATTTTTCCTTTGACTAGTAGGGACTGCTGCAGCGATGAGCTCGACTCATGCTCCGTCTGTTCATACTGATGTTGATGAAGGAAATTCGCATCTACCGACTTCTCCGAAAGCACATACTTCTATTCCCAGAACAGAGAATATCCAGACCTCTTCTTCAATAATGACAGCAACTCCCGGTTTCGAAACGGGATTGGCAAGGACCCTGGCAATGTATTCAGATATTATCTATTCATATCTGGATACGTTCTCCAGGCGATTCATGAAAGATGAAACTATGTCTTTCTCCGAACTTCGAACGGTGGTTAATTTCCCGCTTCTGGCACTGCGACATGCTAGCTGTGAGACTCAGTGTATCTTCTTTGAACATCTCCTAGATGAATTGGAGACAACTATCCAAAAATACTGGGAGATGAAGAAGGAAGATATTAAATCTTTGACTGTGGCTGAGATCGCTCGATTGGAACATGAAGCCCAAGCTCAGCAAGCTGCTTTAGAAAAATTTCTTGCTTCTTCATCTGAGAAGTTAATAGAGAAGAATGAAGAAATAGTAGCAACTCGTCGGAGAGTAGAACATCTGGAGAAAGATGAAATATCTAAAGCTGAAGAACTTCAGAAGTTGAAAGAGGAATTGGCTCGTCTTCAGGAGCGTATTGTATCCATGGAAAAGGAGCAATCTGAGATTATCACTGCTCGTACCACCGAAGCTGCACGCTATCAAACTCTTAAACAAGAGCAAAAACAGATGCAGGCCGAGCAGATAGAAGAAGCTGACCGTCGCCATCATGCTATTGCTATTTTTGATCAACAAGTAGTCGCAGTTGAAGTAGCAGAACGAGTCCGTAAAACTCATGAGGAGAAGATGAACACTGTACTTAATCATATTCAGGAGTTAATAACTCCTACTACTCAATAAATTTTTCAAGCTTCTCATATTTTGAATCTTTTTGACATTCACTTGTAATCAGCACTTTAATCTTTGAATGAAGAAAATGAGAACTTTGATCTGATTTTTGATTTTGTTGTTTTGAGAATGATGTATCTATAGAAAATATGTTCAGAAGTAAATAATATATGACATATTTCAATAGAATAGAAAATACAAATAAACTTTGTAATTCTATCAGATGATATTAAACTAAAGATAATTTTAGTTTAATACTGATTAGAAAAAATAGAATTCAGATATAAAAATATCTTTGAACTCGATTTTCCATAATCTTTGGACTTGGAAATCAAAAGACTAGATATCATTTTCATAAATAGAAAATATGATACTGAGATAGAAACTTCAGATGTAATATGGACGTGATTTTCTAGATATCAAATTCACTAAGAAAATGATACAAATTAGAATATCTATTTCCACTGGGGATAAAAGATATCGAAATAATTCCTGTAGAGAACAATGACCTTGGTATTTTTTTTTATTAGCTGAGAAATGATAGGAGAATAATCTTGACAGATGAAAATATTACGCATAATATTTCTTCAAGAATTTGTCATTAATGGGCATCATAGTAATTTTACCATCCATGGTGGTAAGCTGATATGCCCCATTAGAAAATACTTTATTCACAATGAATGGACCTTCCCATTTTGCATCGAACTTGCCTTTACTCATATGTGTCATAGTCATCGGACGTCTGACCGCAAGAACAAGTTCCCCTTTGCAATATGCTCGAACTCTGACTTTCTTGTTAAAAGCTCTTGAGATTCTAGCTTGATAGAATTCGATATTCTGTTGAGCATATAACCGCTTTTCATCTAGAGCTTCTAATTCCTGAAGTCGAAGACGATCATTATTCTCAGTGGTAAGTTCATTAGCGATTGCTATCCTTAAAGAAGGAATTTGAATCTCTAATGGAAGAACAGCTTCGCATCCATACACCAGAGAGAAAGGTGTACATTTGGTGGCATTACGAACTGTAGTGCGGTAAGCCCACAAACATTCACCGAGTTTCTCACTCCAATTACGTTTGTTGGCAGAAACAAACTTCTTTAAGAGTTTGATGATGGTTTTGTTGAAAGCTTCTGCTAATCCGTTAGCTGCTGGATTATATGCGGTAGAAGCCAAATTGTTAATCCGATGATCGTCACAGAATCGGGTAAACCTCTGGCTGACGAACTGTGGTCCATTATCATGAATAATGCGTCGGGGAACACCAAATCTGTAGATGACATGATGCTTGATAAAGTTGATGACGTTGGAAGTTTTGACTTCAGATAAAGGAATAGCTTCAGCCCATTTGGAGAAATAATCGATTATTGCGAGAATAAACCGATGACCTTTTGATGACGGCGGATTGATTGGGCCGATAATATCCATGCCCCAAGCTTCGAAGGGCCATGATGCTGCTGTCGGGTGTAGAAATTCTGAAGGTTGATGGATAAAATTTGTATGGATTTGACAAGCTTTACACTTACGGGCATATTGAATAGCATCATTTACCATAGTAGGCCAATAATAACCCATGCGTCGAATACGGTCTTGAAGTTTAGGTCCAGGCTGATGTGCTCCACAAATTCCATCATGTGCTTCGCGGATAATTTGTTGGGCCTCATCACCGGCAATACATCGAAGAAGTAAACCATCATAAGCTCGACGATATAAGGTTTTTGTAGTATAATTGTAATAAAATCTGAGTGATCGTCGTCTGATAGATGCTGCCTCACTCGGATTATCTGGAAGGATATCATACAATACGAAATCTAAGAAAGGAAGTCTCCAATCTTTATCAGTATTCTGAGTCTCAGCTGAATTACTGAAGATGAATTCTATACTAGAATCAGATGAAGATGAAGATGATTTATGATTTAATCTGTCGAACTCTAAATCAATACCGAATCCTCTTGTTGTATTGACATCATAAGATGTTGATTCTTCAATATCAACTGGAAGTCCTAGAGTTAGATTGTTCTCAAGATGAAATAATTCTCGATTGTAAACAACAATCATTTGTTGACGTCTAACTGGAATAGCTAACACTGCCGCAAGATTAGCAAGAGCATCAGCTTCTGTGTTACATGCTCGCCTAACATGCTCGATGAAGAATCCTTCAAATGAAAAAGCCATAGATATGGCCAATCTATAGTAAGAAATCAGATCTTGATGGCGAACTTCATAAGTACCTCTTATTTGATTGACGATGAGTTTAGAATCTTCATAAGCTTCTAAATGTTGATTATTCAGATGTTTAGCGAGTTGAAGACCAATAAGCAATGCATTGTACTCAGCTACGTTGTTTGAATATGGTTGATCGAGAGAATAAGCTCTTTGGATAGCAAGACCTTCTGGCGATACAAGAACGATTCCAACCCCAGCGACAATGTCACCATTAGGACCTAGTCTTGAAGATCCGTCAAAGAATAGACGCCAAGTAGGATCTTCTTCAGCAATTTGGTTTGAGTCTAGGACTTCATCTGGGATTTCATCGTAGAGTTTTGAATTTTCTGGAATTGAATGAGCAGCTAGAAAATCAGCTAAAGCTTGTCCTTTGACGGATTTCTGAGGGATATAGTGCATATCATACTGAGCAAGTAAAATTCCCCAATTCGCCAATCGAGAATTTAAAACACTTGGTTTCTTCATCATGACTCGTATAGGATTGATCCTGGAAATGACATGAGTGGTCTGGCCAATGATATAATGTCGTGTCTTTTGGACAGCGAACATAAGGGCTAGACATTCTTTTTCGACCGGTGAATATCGAGGTTCAGCTCCGGTCATAGTACGACTGAGATAGTAAATGGCTTGTTCATGACCATTTTTATTCTTTTGAGCGAGCAGCGCACCCAATGAATGACTCGTTGCTCGGGTATATAGAAGGAACGGTATTCCTGAGATGGGAGGTACCAATACTGGAGGGTTCATCAGATATTATTTTATGTCATCAAATGCTTTCTGACATTCGTCAGTCCAGACGAAAGAAACACCTTTTTTCAAAAGTTTATTGAATGGTCTGCAGCGTCCTGAAAGATTAGAGATGAATCTCCTGATATAAGCGATCCTTCCTTGAAATCCTCGTAGCTCTTTTAAGGTGCGTGGAGGACGCATCTCTTGGATGGCTTTGATCTTTTCGGGATCTACGTGTATACCTTTCGAGGTAATGACGAAGCCGAGAAATTTGCCACTAGAGACGCCTAAGAAGGACTTAGTAGGGTTCATCCTTGATTGATGCCGACGCATTAGATCAAATATAGTTTTCAAATCTTGGATGTGATCCTCTTTTTGTCGACTTTTGACTGCAATATCATCAACGTAGCATTCGACTGTTTTCCGTAAATGTTCACGGAATATAGTGCTCATGGCTCGTTGATAGGTTGCTCCTGCATTCTTGAGACCGAATGGCATCACTGTATAACAGTATGTACTGATCGGCGTTCTGAAGGAAGTGTGTTTCTTGTCATCTGGAAATATTTTAATTTGATTGTATCCAGAATACCCATCCATAAATGACATCCGTTCAAAACCACAGGTGTTATCGATCATAACATCAGTAATTGGTAGGGGGAACTCGTCTTTAGGATATGCCGTATTATGATCACGATAGTCTATGCATACTCTGATCTTGCCAATCTTTTTAAGGACATGAACTATATTAGCCACCCAATCAGGGTGTTGTTCCTCTCTAATAAACCCAGAAGCCATGAGTTTATTAACTTCGGCTTCAATTGCATCCATAATGCCTGGACGGAATCGTCGCTGTTGTTGCTTGACCGGTTTAGCATTTGGCATGATATTGAGTTTGTGAGTTGCTATCAGTGGATCAAGTCCTGGCATATCTTCATAGCTCCAAGCGAAGACATCGATGTATTCGCGAATAAGTTTGATCATGTCTTGCTTATCATTTTCTGAAAGACTTTCACTAATGAATATTGGTTTGGGGGATCCCTCTTCACCAACATCTATTTGAATGAGTTTATCTTCAGTCGGAGGTTCTCTTTGCTCGAATCTAAACTCCCATTGATTATCTAGCCTTTGAGCCCATTGTTCTGATTCGGATGAGATTTCAAATTCGTCTTCGTCATTTTCTTTAGGACCGTCAGCGGAAACCATGTTGGAAGACAGAATGTTACGGTGGAAGTCACCGATACTTGTATCAGAATCCCAAGAAGATGAACTAGAAGAATCAGATCTTTTATCTTCGTCAGATTCGGGATCTTCATGGATGATATTGATGAAGGAAGTAGGAGCAATATAACCCAATCCGCATTTTGTCCTTCCATATTTTAGAGAAGGAATCCGAACAGGCATTCTTCTTCCTTTCCCATTACTGAGGCCAGTTCTGAAGTCATAGCCCATATTTTTGATAATATCTTTAGATTGTCGGCTATAACGACGCAACTGTAATCTTCCAGAATCATCATTTCTATCATCATCTTTAGAGTTGATAGGGTTTTTTGGTCCTTTGTAGAAGAATATTGGAATGTCTCCTGGTTTTCTGCTAGGTACTAGAAAGCATGAACTTTGTGCTGATTCTAAGGATACTTCTGTATGAAAAGTCTGTACAACTCCTATGGTTATTGTTTTCAAGTCATCTAACAAATGCAAATAACTATGAACATGATTACAAACATCAATATACTGCAAAGACGGAGATTTTTCATTAAATTCAAAAGTAGTAGTATTTACATTAGAAGGAGGTTGAACCTTAGAAATCTTAGCCAAATCAATGACTAAAGGGGGAGAAGAAGAACGAGAAGGAGTTTTGTTTCGATTAAGATCGATCACAAATGGCTCAGAAGAGGTGAGCTCCCTTGAAACTTGGGATGGAAAAGTAGTTCGCCCACCAACAGGGATTACCAGAGTGTCCTATTTTATAGGTGAAGATGCAGGAAATGTAGTACGCCCACTGACAGGAATGATCAGTGTGTCTTGGGTAGATGATTGAGGTAATGGAGGGATACGTCTGCTCACTGGAATAATGAAGGGGCCTTCTCCAGAGGGTTTAGGAGACTGTTGCTGAGTAGTTTGACCTTTAACAGGAATTATCAAGGTCTCACTTTGCGGATCTTCTTTTTCCATAGCTTGTACTATTTTTGTATACTCCTCTTTGTACATCCGAAAATCACTGAAATAAGCTTCAACCCCACGGAAAGGATTTATATCAGCAACTTCCTTTTTTACCTTTCCATCGCTGTCAATGTATTTGAAGCACTGATGAAGAGTAGAAGGCACCACATTATTTTCATGAAGGAATGGTCTTCCCAGGAGAAGATTATAAGATCCCACGATCTCGATCACATAGAAAGTGACTTTGGATCTGAAATCGCCTATTTGAAGCTTCAGATGAATCTTTCCCAACGGCTCGCTTCGGCTTTGATTGAATCCCAATATGGTAGTAACCGCCTTGGAAAGTTTGTGAAGAAGGATTCTTAATTCATCCAGCAGACTCTTTGGCATTATGCTTAAAGTAGACACTGGATCAATAAGAATACGATCTATCTTCATCGTATCGATATAACTGGTGTAGTAGAGAGGCCGATCATGTCGATTATCCTCCAATAACATGTCATCTTGCGTAAAGGTGATATTCGGGATAATCTCCAATACACTATTGTAATGTAAGCAAGTAACAGGTTCTTCATCTGGCTTCTTTAATTGTGCAAGACAAGAGTCAGCTTGAAGAAGTGCCTCACTTAATGTCTCCCAAGTCTCTTTAGAAAGACGTAGAAGTTCAAAGAGGGACATTCTAGCTGGAGTATTAGCGAGTTGAGCTAAAATGTCAAAGTTATAAGGCTTCTGAAGTCCAAGGGGAGGGGACTTCCTGATTGGTTTATCGAAGCGAGCTTGTTGTTTGCCTTTCTCTAGTGTTGTGGGCTCGGAAGGAATAGGTACAATCGGTGTAGTTGAAGGAACAGGTGCAGTGGATGATTCTTTCTCACGAGGAACATCAGGAGTATCTTTGTCAGCTGGAGAGATATCAGGAGTATCTTCAGGACTCTTGGAATAATCCTTTAGATAATGCTTCCATGTTCTAGTAGCACCAGCAAGTGCTTCTACTTTATCTTTTGGTTCTGTGTCGAAAGTAGATCCGAACGAAGTCATATGACATGCCTTAGTTTTTTCGGCCTTCTTAGATTTTAGGGAAGTAGTCTTTTGAAGGGGAGGAGATTCAAAATCTGCCACTATATCGGGATGAATCCATATGATTTCTCCTGTTTCAATAGTGATCGGTACTAATCCTTCAGACTGTGGAGGGGGAATATTCACGATTTCAAGAGTTGCCTTGGGAATAGGAACGATCCCGCTTTCAAGGAGTTGAGGAGGAAAATCTCCGAATTGCATAGAGACAACGTTGGAGGTGACGGTCTTTTCTTTCGGAGTGAGAGTGACAGCTCCAGATTTGATCATTTTCTGGATTTTTCCTTTCAGTACAAAGCATGTACGAGCTGTGTGACCCAACATTCTATGGTACGGACAGTATTTAGGATGATCTGTCTTACCAGCTTCATCGGGTTTCTTGATGTCAGGTAATTGTATTTTATTACCTTTAAGTAGACATTCAAAGATACCAAGGACGTCATCGTCGTCAAAAGAATATTCTTCTTTGGGGCGAGGTGCTCTTGGTTGTTGATTTGTTGAGGCGGGAGCTGGGGTAGCTTGGGCAGATATTACTTCTTGATTTTTGCTCTGGAGATTGACTTCGAGAGACTCTTTTCCTTTACGATTGTTAGGTCGCGTACTATTGCTAGTATTTTGACTCGATTCATTGGGAGTCATGTGTACCCCCAAACCTTTGAAAGTCTCGGCACTAATTTCGGCAGCTTTGGCACTGACGATAAAGGAAGGCCAATCTTGGAATTGAGTGGATCATGTCCACATGCTGATGATTGGTAAGAGATTCGACTTGCAAGTGTCGATAGTGACGGCATCAGGAGTTCCAAGAGGCATCTTCAGAGCTTCTCTTCTAAATCTTTCAATGAAGCTTTCAGTGCTTTCATTATTTTTTTGTTTGATTCTTATAAGAGCAGACATAGTTATGTCATTGAGCCCTTCATAGAACCGTTCAAGAAACATTTGTTTGAAGCCGGCAAATGAGGTAATACACCCATCAGGGAGACTTCTATACCATTCATAAGCCGTTCCCTTGAGACATCCGACAAACACCCGAGTAAGGAGGGCGTCGCTCGGTTGCAACTGATCAGTCATCACTTCAAAGTGATTGATGAACTGACTTGGGGAGGTGGTTCCATCAAAGAATGAGATAGTAGGAGGCTTGTATTTAGGAGGATATGATACTTGCTTCCATTCTATCGGATAAGGTTGCTTGATACCTAACCTTTGTAAACCGTCTTTCTGTTTGAATGCCTCAAATTGGGTTCGGAGATTCCTCAATTCTTCAGTAACGACTCCGGAAGATTGTGGAGTTGTAGCTTGTAGAGAATAGTTAGGAGGAGGGACAGCATTATAAGCGCTACCCCCAGCTCCCGAATGGCTAGGAATTGGTTGAGCTTGCCCAGGGATATGGGATTGTACTGCTGGAGGAACATGCACTGGATCTACACCAGTGTCAATTGGTATGACGTCAGGTACAGTTCGTTGATTTTGCAGCTGGGTTGCCAAAAGTTCATACATTGACTTCATAGTATCAGCCATAGATTCATTTGTTGTTCCAAAGAAGCAATTCTTTGGTCTTGGGGAGTCATCGAAGAAGAAGGTTCATTGTTTAATTCAGTATTCCCATCCACCCTATAAGTTGTGACTATACGAGGGATTGTTGATGATACTGTTTGTTCTGAATCATTGCTTTGTGTATCAAAATCAGTTGTAGGAGAACTACCCCCAGTAGAAAGAGGTGGGAAGTTAGATTCTCCAAGGAATTCAGAATAGTCTTCAGAAATCGAAGTTCTTTGATTAGAAGCCAGGACTCTTGATCTGGTGCCTCTATATACCCCATCTGGACTATCAGTTCTACCCCCAGTATCCCGAGAGGTCATGTTGATAGAGGCGAAAAGAGGTTCATCTTCATCAGACATAGGTTCACACTGGATCCGATTAAAGACAGACTGTCGTTTAGTTTGACATCTGCATTGAATTATGACCCTAGGTTGGAAGTCACATTCATGATCAGTATGGTCATGATCTCTTGACAGAGAATTATTCCTCCTCTTTTGTTGAAGATGCTCTCGCAAATCTGTATGTGAATATTGAGGTATATTTGATAACAATCTTTGTTTATTAGGAACATATTTCTTGTCCTTGGATTTTGCCGGCTCTTGATTATACAAAGAGTGATTAATCTGAGCAACATAATTTTTGGCATATTCTGCATCCGGATCTCTTACTTTCATTCCCGATTGGTATGGTTTCTTAACACCAGAAGTGTTTCTCAAACGGGATTGATTAAGTTTCGTTCTTAGATCTGTTGGAGGCAAAACATTGGTCTTTGACACTTGAAGTTTTCCTTCCATTGATCTGGATATTTGCAGAGAAGGAAGAGTTGAACCATCCCCTTGATTAGGAGTTGGTAACAAACCATTTTGTAGAGACAAATTCTGTGCCCAATTTGAAGAAGTCGTAGAAGAAGACATTAAGAAATGTTTCTTTTTAGACTTGTTCAAGTTTTGAGACATAGAATGTCCAGAAGGAAGAGTAGTCAAAAGACTATTTCCTTTTCTTTGACTAACAAAATTGTCAGCCAAAGCTGTTCCTGAAGTAAACACTACAGGAGCAGAAGAAACAACTAAAGAGTTGTTCCTATTCGAAGGGACTTTGTGAGCCATTTGTGGAGGAGCCATAGCAAGACTATCCCCAGTTCTAGCAGAACTTGGCAAGGAGGAAGAAATAGCTAAAGAGCTATTCTTCTTAGAATATGCTGGTGACAATTTGGCTAAGGAGTCAGTGCTGTCAGCATATGAAGTCTTGGCTAAAAAGCCAGATTTCGGTACGCATGTTGAGTCAGGGAGAGCTGACTTGGTGGATGATGCGTGCGGAATACACGCTGAGACAGGCTTGGTTAAAGAACCAGTGCTGTTAGCGTGATTTTTGGGTTTGGAAATGCACGCTAGAACAGGTTTGACTAAAGAGCCAGTGCTGTCAGCGTGACTTTTGGACTGTTTGACTACGGAAACAGATTTGGCTAAAGAGCCATCACTGTTATCGTATCTTTTGGATGCTGTCGTCTTCGAGCACACAGGAGTATGCGTGCCTGCAGTGGAGTTCTTACCAGTGTTAGTAATGGACACTGTGGCAGAAACTTCACCATCTTTGGTTGCCAACAGATTCTTAGGGACGTAGACAGATCGTCCCTTTGATTTGGCGGTGGTGATAGAGGCTGAAGTGTGTTTGCCACCCTTAGCCTGTTGCATTTCTTCATAGGCGAGTTGATTGAACTGAATCGATATCACCTTTTTCGTCGATCCGACCGACGAAGCGTCGCATTGAGTTATGGCCATCTTAGAAGAGGAGATGCATTCCACTAGGGTCCAGGCTACCCGGATCTCCAATTTGAGTCCGAATTGGATAAAATCTAAACCAACCCAAATAAATCCCAAAAAATCACATAAAATAAATAAAAATTCCTAAAAATGATTAAACTTGAAAAATGATGAAAATACCCCTAATTCAAAAACTGGAGTGACAAATCTACCCTCCTTAAAAAAATTCGTCCTCGAAATTCAAACGGTCGTACTCTTCTCTAGGTCAAGCACCCAACAATCAAGGTCTACTAAATTTTATCCTAAGTTATATAACATGTAATCCAGAAAATCAGAACACATGCATGGTTTTAAATCTCTACAGTATCGTGTTATTGCAGTCTTCATTAGGGTGTTCTATTTATCTAGCATGATCATCACATATGCAACAAAAGGTACTAAGAAAGCAATCAAGAATCAATTGATGGAAAGAAACAGGTAAAAAGAAAAAGCAAGACCCTACCTCCTAGTCCAATGCGTGCAGGATCCTCAACTGTCATCGTAAAAGCCCTGTCCTGGCGGGGTATATCCCGCTGCTGGTGGAGGGCGTGATGCGGTGCCATAGGTGGCCTATCCTGTGCTCCTTGAGCTGCACGACGATGGTTCGTAGGACAATCTCTCAACTGGTGTCCAGCCTCCCCGCAATAGAGGCACAAGCCCAGCCTCTTCTGACAGACCTCCCAGATGTGACCGGGCTTCTTGCAGTAGCCGCAAGGAGCCCCATGTTGAGCCTGCCTCTGCTGAGTGTGCTGCACCTGCTGTTGAATCGATGCTCTGGCCTGCACCTGCAGCTGGTGATGCTGGAAAGAACGATGCTGAAACTGAGGGCGCTTAGCAGCCCCTGCGTGTTTTCCATAAATAAATTCACTTTATTTATTTTGATTATGGGAAAATACAACTGTAGGAATCCGATCTAGAAGACGATCGCTTTATCCCTTGGACGATGCGAAGAAGAAAAGCTCTCAAGAATTCGACAGCAATTTAGATATTCTGTATATCTGTACAATGAATGAGAAAAGAACTCTATTTATAGAGTCAAAAATAACTAAAAAGATAACTGTCTTCATAACCTATGCATAGTTGATAATCACGCAGGACTCAATCGTACGCAAGGTTGATGAGCAGTTACTGGACGTGGCCCATAACTGTTGGACACATGGCAATCATGCATGAGTCGTGTGCAAGTTACTGGGGCACGCATATGAGAGATCCGTGGCATGTCTGCCACATACTCCAATTTGATAACCTGAGATGATAATATGCTAACTGGTTGAGGATGAAATCCCTGTTGAGATAAAAAATCCATGCTGACTTACAGCAGAAATACTTAGGCTCAAAATATACGCAAACTTGAGGCAGAGGGCTCAGAATCCACGCAGACTTGAGTCAGAAGCACTGAAGTTCAAAATGCACGCAGACTTGAGTCAGAAGCACTGAAGTTCAAAATGCACGCAGACTTGAGTCAGAAGGCCAGCTGTCTTAATTCGACGTACCTCGAATGACACAAAATCTCTGACATTGATTGCTTTGTCAGTCACATTAAATGATGATAAGCCCTTTTGGTACGCCAACTTGATGAAGACCGAATCTTGTTGAAGAAGATTTCAAAAATCACGCCATAGTCGGCTGAGATCTCTTGAATCCCGTGCATACGTGGCATACGAGGAGACGTTTATTGACTGTCGTGCTGTCAGTCATAATTAAAATCTGACAAATGATGAGCTGTCTTGGAGTACCATTTAAACTCTGCGTACATTTGAGGAAATGGTCTGATAGAACTCAGCGTGTCTTTTAGACATTTTCCTGATAGACTATATAAACTCAGCGTGACTATATTTTTGAGGCCTACACTGCGTTGCTACTAGCCCCCGAGAAAAGATCACGCTCCCTCTTCGGCTTCAAGCCCCACTCCCGCTCAACCTTGCGGGCCTTCGCGTAGATCTGGGTATAAGTCTCATAGAAAGAGGGAATGTGGATCTTGATATCCTAAGGGAGCCCCTCCCTGAAACGGCTCACCCTGATCTTCGGGTCTCAAACCATGTACTCTGCGTATCGGCTCAGACGGCCGAACTCCGCTGCGTACTCCTCCACAGATAGACTGCCCTGCTACAGATCCTGGAACTGTCGCACCAGGTCAATCTTGTCCGTGGGGGAAAAGAACTTCTCCTTGAAGAGGAGCTTGAACTCTGCCCAAGTACGGCCCTCTCCAGCTAGGGCTGGCTCGTTTCTGAACCAGGTGCGTGCAATGTCTAGCAACTGCAAACCTATCGCCTCGACCTTCAGGTCGTCAGCTAGGCGGGAGGCCCTCATCTGCCGCTCGATATCCTCGAGCCAATCATCTGCATAGACCACACCCTCGGTCCCGTTAAAGTCACGGGGCCCGAGCTTCTTAAAGTCCTGGATACCTCCGTACCTAGTACGCGTCCCCGGATGGGGAGCCCTCTGCTCCACGGCTGCAAGGGCCAACTGATGGGCATCCTCCATGCCCTGACGCATCGCGTCTGTCTGCCTCTGCTGAGCCTCGGTCTGGGCTCTCTGAGTCTCCAGCATCTGCTGGAGGAAGGTAAGCATCTGCCCCATATCTGTAGGCAGAGGAGGTGGAGGTGGAAGTACGTCTACAACTGGTGGAGGAATCTGCTGCGCAGGAGGAGGAAGAGCGCCCCCGACAGCTCCCGGCACTACGGGAAGAGCACCCGCAACCCCAGGGACTGTCATCGAGGTAACTGGAGGAGTACCTCCGAGAGCCCCAACAGAAGTCCCATCTGCAGGAGAAGTGATCGGAGCCTGCCCGCCAGAGGTGGCAGACCTCTCCGTCTCCCCGTGCTCCTCGCCAGGAGAATGAGTCATCACTATCCTGGAGACAAATTGAAAAGAAGATATTAATATGGCACATGAAGGCAATATCAAAGGAGGACAGCTAGAATGCAGTAAATCGATATCAAAGACGGTAAGCAAGATAAGCAAGGAAAGATCCTACTGTGATTGAGTACTCTTAGCCTATAGCCTATCCTAGATACGTACCGCAGACTCGTAATAGCACTCTAAGTCGAGCGCCACTACGACATCGCACTAATTGCGACTACAGGACCTGCGTGGGCCACCACTAAAACGTGTCACGACCCGCACCCGCTAAAAAGGCACGTGACGCGACAACGCCCAGCCCTCACTGAAAAATCGGCGTAGAACGCTGTAGATTTTCCTACTCTAAACAGTTTATATATATAACAAAAACCTGTCGAGAATATGGTCAACTCCGAACGGAGGACAAGCAATGAATATATATATATTAGTACTCAATCACGACTCTAAGATAACAAAGTAAAGACTAAAAGATAAGGACAACAAGACGATAATAAAATAATAACCTGTCAAGTCCAACACAAGAATATATACAAGTCCAAGTCTCTAATACAGTCCATAATAATAACAGTCTCAAAAGTAGCTGGAGACAAAGTCCAGTACAAAAGACCTACTCTAACTAAGCAAGGGGTAAGGTCTCGCCAGGCGGAGCTAAGCCCTGCTGGACCAAAGTCTCCAACTCTATACCCACTATGTCATTCGGACCGTAGTAGGTGCAGTAGTCTCCCTCATCTGCATCTGTAATATTTTTAACATATCCTGTCAGGATGGAACGAGTACAATCTACTAACAACAGTTCACAAGATATGACAAAAGCTATAAGACTGTAAATAGAGAGTATATACAAAAAAATCATGGAATGTACATGTGAGTATCATGGCAAGGTAAGCTGTAAAACTAGAGCTAGAACAAGGCAAGTAAACTGATCATGGCATGTACAAGAATCAAGAATCATATCTCTAGGTGTGTGAGTACTAGCTACAATATGTGGCCGGCTTGGGTCTGTACAAGGTCTACTGATCAGCCAATCCTACGTGGAGTGTAGGATTGGTAGCATTCAAGGTCTACAAGAATAAATAAGGTGGATAATGACCACACATCTATACTAGTACTCCCCCTCCCCGACTGGTAGAGTGGATCCAAGCAAGACACGTTATGACACGGGATTCTACGAGAAGGGAGCAAATCTCCTCGAGAATCGGTGTCTATATACTGCACAAGAACTACAAGGGGGCTTGCACAAGATATACCAAGATAACGAGGAATAACATCTCATGTCGGGATCCATGAATACCAATCCGTGTGACCAATGTGTCGAGAACAAGCATATCCACACTAATTACATGAATCATAACAATCATTATAAATTAGAAAAGTGTCAAAGAATGTACTCGCCTGTAATATGATATGGTATGTCAACTGGAGCAAATGCAGCGTCTCGAGGACCTATAGAGAACAAGACGTATCAATACTATGCTTAGGAAATAAAGTCAAGACAATTTAAATCCTATTTAGCCATTCTAGGTCAAGACACATCAAACTAGACTGTACGAGGTCAATCTAAGTCATATTAGGTCTAGCTAGGTCATACTGGATCAATGCAAGTCAAACGGAATTAATCTAGGTCGATTTGAGTCAACAGTTGACTTTCGGTCAACCGGTCAACTCTGGTCAACCGTGGTCAACTCTGGTCAACCCTAGGTCAACCCTAGGTCACTGGTGACTAATAGTTGACTTTCGGTCAACTACACAAGTTTAATAGAATTTGGGACTAAATTGGGTAAAGTGTTGACCCATAGTTGACTTTTGGTCCAAAAAGTCAACCGGGGTCAAGACTAGGTCTAGGCGACTATTTCTAATCCTTACCAACCTCTACAACCCATATCCAAGTCTATCTTGGACTTCGAAACTCATATCTTGGCCATAGGCCAATAACCTATTTTACCCTTAAAAAGGGTAAAATTTTACCTTCGGCGATTATCTAGTTACCCTACCTACGCTTTATATTTTGACCCGATCTCCCCAGGGTAGTATGATACTAGCCTATACATATATTACCTACCAAAATACTGAAGTAAAGTGGACGTTTAGTCCATGATACGGCCCGTTGCCAAAATCTTGACTATTTTAAGATACGCACTGATACGGCGCGATACCGGCGCCCTACGACCCCGATTTCTACTCGGGAGCCTACCCGCAAAATCTAAATAACGTATTTGAACTCCATGCCAAGTTCCATCGCGTTCCGATACTCCGGGCTCCGTTTCACCCTCTAACTCGCTTTCCTCCAAAATCCTTCTCTAGCTCTCACTCTAATTCCTCTTATAATTTCCTCTTCTAACTTCTTCTTCCCATTCTAATTCTCCTCCTCCTTACTAATCTGTATTCTCCCTTCCTATTCTCTTCTAATCCTCTTCTCATTCTTTTCCTAACTTCTTCTATTATTCCCTTCTACTTCTCTTCTAACTCTTCTACTTTTTCCCTTCCTCTTAACCTTTCTTCTTCTAATTTCTTCCTAAACTTCTTCTAATTCTCTTCTCCTATTCTCTCTAATTCTAACTATCTTTCAACCGATATATATACATATATATATCTATATATATACATACATATATATATAATGGGGGGGTCAATGGGGCTTAAAGGGGGTGAAAGGGGGGGGAAGGAGCTGCCATAGCAGCTCCTGCTACTGCTGATCCTGCTACTGCTGCTACTGCTACTGCACATGCTGCTGCTACTGCTGCAACCTGCTGCGGCTGCTGCAGCTGCTGCATCTTATTCTCTTCATATCCTCTTCCTCCTACTTCTTCTCTTCCTACTATATATATATATATATATATATATATATATATATATATATATATATATATATATATATATATATATATATATATATATAGTTATATATATATATATATATATATATATATAACTATATATATATATATATATATATCTATACTCCTATCTATCTATATATCTATCTATATATCTATCTATATATATATATATATCTACATACAAATGTATATATAATCTAATATCCATCCCTCTATCTATCTAACCTTCTATATATATATATATATATATATATATATATATATATATATATATATATAGACACACAAACACCCTCATATCTACATATATATATACATACATACACACACATATATATATGTATATAAATACACACACACACACATTTAGATATATATACATATAGACACACACTCTCACAACACTCACACACTCACACAAGCACACTCACACTCTCACACCACTCTCATGACACAAACACCACCACCACCATTCTCTACACATACACACAAATACATATATATAATACATACACACACACATATATATATATATATATATATATATATATATATATATATATATATATATATATATATATATATATATATATATATATATATATATACATATATATACATATATAAATACCACTCTCAAACACACACACCACCCTCTCACACTCTCTCACACACACTCACACAAACACACACACACTCACACACTCCCTACCACTCTCACACACCACCACCATTCCTCATGACACCAATACATATCAATATACATATATACCTACACATATATATCTACATATATATGAATATACTACTCTAGTTAGAAAACCCCCAAATAAATCTCCTAACCTAGATTTTAGGAAACCTAATAAATTCTAGGGGCAAAGTGTAGAGAATTTCATCCTCTCCAATTATTGTGAAGACCTTAAATGGTAAAGAGGAATAAATGGAGAATTATGAACATACCTAGGTTGGTTTTCTTGTAGGAAAGGAAGCTTGGGAAGAAGAAGAAAATTTTAGAGAGAGAGAGAGAGAGAGAGACTTTGTGAAGAAGAAAAAGGGGGGGAGGGTTGCCTCTTGTGGCCGGCCAAGTGTGTGTGTGTGGGGGGGGGGGGGGGGGGGGATATTGGGTTTGGGTGAAGCCCATTAAGCCTCCAATCCCAATAGACTTAGTTTGGGTTGGTTCGGGTTTGGTTCGGTTCGATTTGGTCAAGTTCTAATCAACTAATTAAGCTCTAAAATGACTAATTAAGCTATGAAAATAGGGTTTATGGTTTCTAACCTAATTAGGATGGTATGTGGGCGAAGCCCAGCTAGTATGTGGGTTCCACTAGGGTCCAGGCTACCCGGGTCTCCAATTTGAGTCCGAATTGGATAAAATCCAAACCAACCCAAATAAATCCCAAAAAATCACATAAAATAAATAAAATTTCCTAAAAATTATAAAACTTAAAAAATGACAAAAATACCCCTAATTTGAAAACTGGGGGTGATAAATCTACCATCCTAAAAAAATTTCGTCCTCGAAATTCAAACGGTCGTACTCTTCTCTAGGTCAAGCACCCAACAATCAAGGTCTACTAAATTTTATCCTAAGTTATATAACATGTAATCCAGAAAATCAGAACACATGCATGGTTTTAAATTTCTACAGTATCGTGTTATTGTAGTCTTCATTGGGGTGTTCTATTTATCTAGCATGATCATCACATATGCAACTAAAGGTACTAAGAAAGCAATCAACAATCAATAGATGGAAAGAAACAGGTAAAAAGAAAGAACAAGACCCTACCTCCTAGTCCAATGCGTGCAGGATCCTCAACTGTCATCGCAAAAGCCCTGTCCTGGCGGGGTATATCCCGCTGCTGGTGGAGGGCGTGATGCGGTGCCATAGGTGGCCTACCCTATGCTCCTTGAGCTATACGATGATGGTTCGTAGGACAATCTCTCAACTGGTGTCCAGCCTCCCCGCAATAGAGGCACAAGCCCAGCCTCTTCCGACAGACCTCCCAGATGTGACCGGGCTTCTTGTAGTAGCCGCAAGGAGCCCCATGTTGAGCCTGCCTCTGCTGAGTGTGCTGCACCTACTGTTGAACCGGTGCTCTGGCCTGCACCTGCGGCTGGTGATGCTGGAAAGAACGATGCTAAAACTGAGGGCGCTTAGCAGCCCCTGCGCTGCTACTAGCCCCCGAGAAAAGAACACGCTCCCTCTTCGGCTTCAAGCCCCACTCCCGCTCAACCTTGCGGGCCTCCGCGTAGATCTGGGTATAAGTCTCATAGAAAGAGGGAATGTGGATCTTGATATCCTAAGTGAGCCCCTCCCTGAAATGGCTCGCCCTGATCTCCGGGTCTCGAACCATGTACTCTGCGTATCGGCTCAGACGGCCGAACTCCGCTGCGTACTCCTCCACAGATAGACTGTCCTGCTGCAGATCCTGGAACTGTCGCACCAGGTCAATCTTGTCCGTGGGGGAAAAGAACTTCTCCTTGAAGAGGAGCTTGAACTCTACCCAAGTACGGCCCTCTCCAGCCAGGGCTGGCTCGTTTCTGAACCAGGTGCGTGCAATGTCTAGCAACTGCAAACCTACCGCCTCGACCTTCAGGTCGTCAGCTAGGCAGGAGGCCCTCATCTGCCGCTCGATATCCTCGAGCCAATCATCTGCATAGACCACACCCTCGGTCCCGCTAAAGTTACGGGGCCCGAGCTTCTTAAAGTCCTGGATATCTCCGTACCTAGTACGCGTCCCCGGATGAGGAGCCCTCTGCTCCACGGCTGCAAGGGCCAATTGATGGGCATCCTCCATGCCCAGACGCATCGCGTCTGTCTGCCTCTGCTGAGCCTCGGTCTGGGCTCTCTGAGTCTCCAGCATCTGCTAGAGGAAGGTAAGCATCTGCCCCATATCTATAGGCAGAGGAGGTGGAGGTGGAAGTACGTCTGCAATTGGCGGAGGAATCCGCTGCGCAGGAGGAGGAAGAGCACCCCCGACAGCTTCCGGCACTACGGGAAGAGCACCCGCAACCCCAGGGACTGTCATCGAGGTAACTGGAGGAGTACCTCCGAGAGCCCCAACAGAAGTCCCATCTGCGGGGGAAGTGACCGGAGCCTGCCCGCCAGAGGTGGCAGACCTCTCCGTCTCCCCGTGCTCCTCGCCAGGAGAATGAGTCATCACTATCCTGGAGACAAATTGAAAAGAAGATATCAATATGGCACATGAAGGCAATATCAAAGGAGGACAACTAGAATGCAGTAAATCAATATCAAAGACGGTAAGCAAGATAAGCAAGGAAAGATCCTACTGTGATTGAGTACTCTTAGCCTATAGCCTATCCTAGATACGTACCGCAGGCTCGTAATAGCACTCTAAGTCGAGCGCCACTACGACATCGCACTAATTGCGACTACAGGACCTGCGTGGGCCACCACTAAAACGTGTCACGACCCGCACCCGCTAAAAGGGCACGTGATGCGACAACGCCCAGTCCTTACCGAAAAATCGGCGTGGAACGCTGTAGATTTTCCTACTCTAAACAGTTTATATATATAACAAAAACCTGTCGAGAATATGGTCAACTCTGAACGGAGGACAAGCAATGAATAAATATATATATATTAGTACTCAATCACGACTCTAAGATAACAAAGTAAAGACTGAAAGATAAGGACAACAAGACGATAATAAAATAATAACCTGTCAAGTCCAACACAAGAATATATACAAGTCCAAGTCTCTAATACAGTCCATAATAATAACAGTCTCAAAAGTAGCTAGAGACAAAGTCCAGTACAAAAGACCTACTCTAACTAAGCAAGGGGTAAGGTCTCGCCAGGCGGAGCTAAGCCCTGCTGGACCAAAGTCTCCAACTCTATACCCACTACGTCATCCGGACCGTAGTAGGTGCAGCAGTCTCCCTCATCTGCATCTGTAATATTTTCAACATATCCTGTCAGGATGGAACGAGTACAATCTACTAACAACAGTTCACAAGATATGACAAAAGCTATAAGACTGTAAATAGAGAGTATATACAAGAAAATCATGAAATGTACATGTGAGTATCATGGCAAGGTAAGCTGTAAAACTAGAGCTAGAACAAGGCAAGTAAACTGATCATGGCATGTACAAGAATCAAGAATCATATCTCTAGGTGTGTGAGTACTAGCTACAATATGTGGTCGGCTTGGGTCTGCACAAGGTCTACTGATCAGCCAATCCTACGTGGAGTGTAGGATTGGTAGCATTCAAGGTCTACAAGAATAAATAAGGTAGATAATGACCACACATCTACACTAGTACTCCCCGTCCCCGACTGGTAGAGTGGATCCAAGCAAGACACGTTATGACACAGGATTCTACGAGAAGGGAGCAAGTCTCCTCGAGAATCGGTGTCTATATACTGCACAAGAACTACAAGGGGGCTTGCACAAGATATACCAAGATAACGAGGAATAATATCTCATGTCGGGATCCATGAATACCAATCCGTGTGACCAATGTGTCGAGAATAAGCATATCCACACTAATTACATGAATCATAACAATCATTATAAATTGGAAAAGTGTCAGAGAATGTACTCGCCTGTAATATGATATGGTATGTCAACTGGAGCAAATACAGCGTCTCGAGGACCTATAGAGAACAAGACGTATCAATACTATGCTTAGAAAATAAAGTCAAGACAATTTAAATCCTATTTAGTCATTCTAGGTCAAGACACATCAAACTAGACTGTACGAGGTCAATCGAAGTCATATTAGGTCTAACTAGGTCATACTGGGTCAATGCAAGTCAAACGGAATTAATCTAGGTCGATTTGAGTCAACAGTTGACTTTTGGTCAACCGGTCAACTTTGGTCAACCGTGGTCAACTCTGGTCAACCCTAGGTCAACCCTAGGTCACTGGTGACTAATAGTTGACTTTCGGTCAACTACACAAGTTTAATGGAATTTGGGACTAAATTGGGTAAAGTGTTGACCCATAGTTGACTTTTGGTCCAAAAAGTCAACCGGGGTCAAGACTAGGTCTAGGCAACTATTTCTAATCATTACCAACCTCTACAACCCATATCCAAGTCCATCTTGGACTTCGAAACTCATATCTTGGCCATAGGCCAATTACCTATTTTACCCTTAAAAAGGGTAAAATTCTACCTTCGGCGATTATCTAGTTAGCCTACCTACGCTTTATATTTTGACCCGATCTCCCCAGGGTAGTATGATACTAGCCTATACATATATTACCTACCAAAATACTGAAGTAAAGTGGACGTTTAGTCCATGATACGGCCCGTTGCCAAAATCTTGACTATTTTAAGATACGCACTGATACGGCGCGATACCGGCGTCCTACGACCCCGATTTCCACTCGGGAGCCTACCCGCAAAATCTAAATCACGTATTTGAACTCCATGCCAAGTTCCATCGCGTTCCGATACTCCGGGCTCCGTTTCACCCTCTAACTCGCTTTCCTCCAAAATCCTTCTCTAGCTCTCACTCTAATTCCTCTTATAATTTCCTCTTCTAACTTCTTCTTCCCATTCTAATTCTCCTCCTCCTTACTAATCTCTATTCTCCCTTCCTATTCTCTTCTAATCCTCTTCTCATTCTTTTCCTAACTTCTTCTATTATTCCCTTCTACTTCTCTTCTAACTCTTCTACTTTTTCCCTTCCTCTTAACCTTTCTTCTTCTAATTTCTTCCTAAACTTCTTCTAATTCTCTTCTCCTATTCTCTCTAATTCTAACTATCTTTCAACCGATATATATACATATATATATATATATATATATCTATATATATACATACATATATATATAATGGGGGGGTCAATGGGGCTTAAAGGGGGTGAAAAGGGGGGGGGGGGGGAAGGAGCTGCCATAGCAGCTCCTGCTACTGCTGATCCTGCTACTGCTGCTACTGCTACTGCACATGCTGCTGCTACTGCTGCAACCTGCTGCGGCTGCTGCAGCTGCTGCATCTTATTCTCTTCATCTCCTCTTCCTCCTACTTCTTCTCTTCCTACTCTCTCTATATATATAACTATATATATATATCTATACTCCTATCTATCTATATATCTATCTGTATATCTATCTATATATATATATCTACATACAAATATATATATAATCTAATATCCGTCCCTCTATCTATCTAACCTTCTATATATATATAGACACACAAACACCCTCATATCTACATATATATATACATACATACACACACATATATATATATATGTATATAAATACACACACACACACATTTAGATATATATACATATAGACACACACTCTCACAAACACTCACACACTCACACAAGCACACTCACACTCTCACACCACTCTCATGACACAAACACCACCACCACCATTCTCTACACACACACACAAATACATATATATAATACATACACATATATATATACATATATAAATACCACTCTCAAACACACACACCACCCTCTCACACTCTCTCACACACACTCACACAAACACACACACACTCACACAAACACACACACACACTCACACACTCCCTACCACTCTCACACACCACCACTATTCCTCATGACACCAATACATATCAATATACATATATACCTACACATATATATCTACATATATATGAATATACTACTCTAGTTAGAAAACCCCCAAATAAATCTCCTAACCTAGATTTTAGGAAACCTAATAAATTCTAGGGGCAAAGTGTAGAGAATTTCATCCTCTCCAATTATTGTGAAGACCTTAAATGGTAAAGAGGAATAAATGGAGAATTATAAACATACCTAGGTTGGTTTTCTTGGAGGAAAGGAAGCTTGGGAAGAAGAAGGAAATTTTAGAGAGAGAGAGAGAGACTTTGTGAAGAAGAAAAAGGGGGGGGGGTTGCCTCTTGTGGCCGGCCAAGTGTGGGGGGAGGGGGATATTGGGTTTGGGTGAAGCCCATTAAGCCTCCAAACCCAATAGACTTAGTTTGGGTTGGTTCGGGTTTGGTTCGGTTCGATTTGGTCAAATTCTAATCAACTAATTAAGCTCTAAAATGACTAATTAAGCCATGGAAATAGGGTTTATGGTTTCTAACCTAATTAGGATGGTATGTGAGCCAAGTCCAGCTAGTATGTGGGTTCCACTAGGGTCCAGGCTACCCGGGTCTCCAATTTGAGTCCGAATTGGATAAAATCCAAACCAACCCAAATAAATCCCAAAAAATCACATAAAATAAATAAAAATTCCTAAAAATTATAAAACTTGAAAAATGACGAAAATACCCCTAATTCGAAAACTGGGGGTGACACCTCTAATCCATCCCAACATGCATGTAGGATTATTTTGAACCCGTAGGAATGACCCCCTTGGTGTTGTGTCCTTTTGAGTCCATTTCGTGTCCATTTGGACACTTGTAGAGGTGTCCAATGTGTAGGATCGTGTCCTAGTAGAAAACCACCTATTTAGACACATGTAATTTGTTTGTGCATTTATTTTAGGTTGTTCTAACTTTATTCCAGATTTTAGGAGAGTTTTGGAATGTGTTTTCCTATGTATCATATTGTATCATGATATCTAATATATATATATATATATATATATATATATATATATATATATATATATTTTTGGAACCAGGAAAATTGTTTCTGGAATCGCTCCCACTAGGCATAGAGGGTCGGCCAAGAGGAGTGTTGGATGTGTGTTTGTTAGTGTAGGAGGGTGTGTAGGAGTGGTGTTTGATGATTTGGTTGAGAGGGGATGAGAGTTAGATAGAGGAGTAAGGAGAGAGGATATAGAGAGAGATGTGGAGTGGTTAGTGTTGGATTACAGGGGTAAAAACCCAGCTGCAACAGCAGCATCAGGACAGCAGCAAAACTCTTCATTGCTGTCCCAAATTCTAGCACCTGGACTGTCCAAAACAGTCCAGGATTGACCCACAAGTGGCTGTCCAATTTACCACCAAAATCAGTCCTATTAGCCCCTAAACTTCAGTCCATTTTTCCCTCTAAAACAGTCCAACATTTGTCCATGTTTGCTGTCCCAAATGACAGCATAAACTTCCTCATTTGCTGTCCTAAGAACACTACAAATCAGTCCAGAAAACTCTACATTACTGTCCAGATTTCATGCCATAGATGGATGTCCTTTTTGCCTCCAAAACAGCCCCTTAAGTACCCACATTGCTGTCCTATATTGCCACAAAACAGTCCATATATACACCCATTTGATGGCTGTCCTATATGACTCCATTCCAGTCCAGAAAATTCCCAAATGACAGCCCAGATTTCCCCATGGTTGGCTGTCCATATGTGACAGTGTTCTACCACTCCAAAACAGCCCTTAAAACCCATCAATTTCAGTCCACAAACATGCCACATATCATCCCATATAATTACGTGTGTGTGTGTGTGTGTGTGTGTGTGTGTGTGTGTGTGTGTGTGTGTGTGTGTGTGTGTGTGTGTGTGTGTGTGTATCTATGAGTTGCGTGTGAGTGTGAGAGCTATATGAGTGTAGTTAAGTAACCTATAGTTTAGCCTATGTCTAAACCAATAGGAAACCTATAGAGAAGCCTATAAGTGAGATATATATATGAGTGTATCATGAGAGTGAGTGGTGTGGATGAGTGTGAGAGTGTTGTGAGAGAAATACATGATATAGGTAAGGTAATAGGGTAAATCAATACCACGTATCCTAACATAGCCTAGATACCTAGGATACCTAAATTCTTGGTAGGTAAACCTTAGATAGGTTGGTATCTAGCTACCCTAGGGAGTCTAGGTTAGTACCATGGGTATTTGCAGGGTTTCCTTGGGATTGGGCAAGGTATCGGGATTTACCTTGGTAGGGTAAATGTTAGTTTTGCCTAGGAATAGGGTATTGGTGTTAGGAGTCTAAGATAGAGTTGGAACCCGATTCCCTTGGTTGGTAATGATCAAATATGGTGCTCACAGACTAGTTTTGACGTCGGTTGACCTTTTTGACCAAAAGTCAACAAAAATCAACCGAGGATCAAACTTAGCCTTTAAGCGACCCGATTTGACCAAAACCAAACCAGAGTTGACCAGTTGACTGAAAGTCATCAGTTGGTCAACATTAGACTAGTTTGACCTAGGTTTGACCTAGAGTTGACCAGGGTTGACTTTTTGACCAAAAGTCAACCGTAAGTCAACCGTTGACCCCGTTCGACCTAGTTTGACTTGGATTGACCCTAGTGACCCAGTATGACCCAGTATGACCTAGAATGACTCAGTCTGACCTAGATTGACCTAGTTTGGACTTAGACTTGCATTCATGACTTGAATTGGTTTCTTTTTTCAGTATTTAGCCCTGTGTGACTCATAGTATCTTATTTTAGGTCTATGATCACTCTGAGCGTCTGTTTACCCTATCAGCTCAGGACCACAGGCGAGTACATTCACTGATAGTTTTCATTGTCTTGATATCTGCTATATCCGATTCAGTCGTAGTGTCTTACTTGATTTCCAGACACAATATTTTACGGACTAGTATATGTCGGATCCTGTCATGAGATATTGTTCCCGGATTACTTGGTATATTGGTAAATGACTCGATTTGTTACTTGTACTTGTATAGATATGGACTTGGGAGTGGGCTGATCACCTGTTTTTAAATCTTGTGTCATGACGTGTTATGTCCGGATCCTTTATACTATTCGCGGATGGGGAGTTATTAGTGGTTGTGTGATCAAAATACCCACTTGTTGCTTCACACTTGTACTCGACACTTGTCCATAGCTACTTGTTCACAACTTTCCATGGTGACCGGCCTTATCTTCACAATTGTTGTTTCACACTTGTTACTTGTTCGTAGCCGGTCAGATGGAAAGCCTGAACATGTTTTTCCTAAGCCGATCACATAACGCACTAATAATTCAAGGCACCTTTTATATTTATTATCTTGGTGACTAAGTTCTGTTTGAGAGAAGAGTTACAACCCCGGTCCTTGTTTGGTTTAGGGATTGTAATTCGGCTTTTCGAACAGTCCCCAAGTCGCCCTATATACATTCATATCATCGTCCTTCTCAGTACTCACACCATGATATATATATTTCCAGTTGATTTTGTCTTGTATTTTATTACACTGTCTCTTATAGAATTTATTAATTCATATGGAACTGCTGTTGGTGTTTGTAGTTGCTCATTTTCCTGACAGGATACCGTTGACATATTACAGATGATTCTGAGGCTGATTGCCCGACCTACTATGGGGTAGGGTCTGACGGAGTAGACTTAGACAGTGGCTTGTTGGTAGAGCCACTAGATTTTGCTCACCCTGAGTAGTATAGCTAGTTAGGTTTGCCTGGCCTGCGAGCCAGCTTGCAATGTCAGTTGTAGTATCTAATATATATTTTCTGAGACCTTGGATGTTTGTGTATAGCTCTGACTTGTGGATCTTGGACTCATTTCCTGTTTTATCTATCGTATTTCCCTTCCATGCTATCTACCTTAGTTTGATATATGTGATTGAGACTGTATTGCTATGTCACCTCCATTCGGAGTGTATATACTGTACAGGTACATTTATCTGTTTTAGTCGTAGTATTTACAGACCCTATATACATCGTTCTACCGCCGATACTGCGGCGTAGGCTGGACGTAACCACGTACTCGTGCCCCTCTTCAGGGTGCGGGTCGTGACACGTTTTTGTGGTGGCCCATACAGGTCAGTGTCACAATTAGTGCGATCTCGTAATGGTGCTCGACTTAGAGTGCTAATTACGAGCCTGCGATTAGGACGTAGGATCTAGGGTATGATAGGAGTTACTCAATCACATTTTAGGATAATTCTGATCTTTGATTACCATGACAACTCTTCTTGTATTTGAATTCAATTGTCCTCCTTTGATAATATCTTATCTTGTGCCATATTGATCTCTTGGGTTCAATTCATCTTCAGGATGACGGTGACTCGTTCTCAGGTAGCATGGCCCAGTACAGTTCCAGAGAGGTCAGATCCGGGAGGTCTTTCACCTCCGGCTACGGGAGCAGCAGTCGAGAGAGCAGTAGCCTCAGTTCCTGCTCTTCAGGCAGGAGTAGCAACGGCAGTTCCCGGAGGTCTTCCACCTTCAGCAGAGGGAGCTACAGTTCAGGGAGCTGCCACCTCAGTCCCTGTCCTTCAGGCGGGAGCAGCAGCGACGGTTTCAGGAGGTCTTCCACCTCCAGCAGCGAGACCGTCCATAGTCATCCCTGATATCCTTTCACAGCCGCCTCCGCTACCGACAGATACTCAGGGGATGATAGCCCTTCTGCAGCAGATGCTGCAGACACAGAGAGCACTGGCAGAGGCACAGCACCGTCAGGCAGAGGTGCTACGACAGACCATGGAGAACTCGCATCAGCTAGCTATGGCAGCAGTGGAGAGAGGTGCACAGGCTACAGTTCAGGGAGCACCAGATCTGCAGCAGGGTCAGGGGAGGCCCGGTACACACCTCCACTTCAGGAAGATGAACCCGCAGGAGTTCAAGGGTACCGAGGGTATCCTATACGCGGACGACTGGCTAGAGAATGTCCAGCGGAGTCTGGAGTTGGCAGAGGTCCCGAGAGGTCTGTGGGTGACATCTGTAGCGAGCCAGTTCTTCGATATAGCGCTGACTTGGTACCGCACGGATCCACGTGCATCAGTGAGGGGATTGTCTTGGGAGGACTTCAGGAAACTCTTTAAGGAGAAGTTCAACCCGGACGTAGCCGTGTCAGCTTTGGAGGGGCAGTTTGCCAGTTTGGTGCAGGGGAACTCGTCGGTGGACGAGTACGCAGCAGAGTTCTTCTGCTTGACCAGGTTCGTACCCAGTTTGGTTCATGATGAGGGGTGCAAGGCCCGGAAGTTCAGGAAGGGTCTCATTCATGCATTGCGCACTCGCACATCTGGGCGACGAGACGCGACCTTCGAGCAGATCCTTATGGAGGCTCAGATTGCAGAGGAGGACTTTGGCCTCAAGCCGAAGAGGAGCAGTGACGTTCTGGGAGCTAGTTCGAGTGCAGGGCCGGCAAAGCGCCCATACTTCCAGCAGAGACAGTTTCAGCAGCAGCAGCCTCAGTTGCAGTTTCAGCAGGCACCGGCGCGTGCCCAACAACACCAGGGACAGGGCCAGAGGCAGGCCATCCAGTGTGCCTTCTGCAAGAAGATAGGGCACACCGGAGAGGTCTGTAGATTGAGGCTGGGAGTTTGTCTGTTCTGTGGAGCTCCAGATCACCAGATGAAGGACTGTGCTGCCCGTGCAGCCAGACAGGCGGGCCAGGATAGAGTGCGGCAGGCTAGAGGAGGCCAGCAGAGGCGATCTTTCGCCAAGACAGTTGAGCCCACTCAGGCAGTAGCAGAGCAGATAGCAGGTTCTAATCTTTCGATCTCATTTCCGCATTGCTTCCTCATAAACTGTCTTGAACTTCGATTCTATCTGTTCTTTGATCGTTGGATGAAATTTTGTTCTTGTAATGTGATATTTTCTGAGATAAGTCGTATGGGCTAGGTCGCCTCGATTATGAGATTTAGAATCCTCTAGGGTCATGCTAGCAGGCAGAGTGAGGACTTATAGTTGGACTATGGACGTATCTCTCGGGTGTGGAAATTTAAGGTTTTCGCTGCCAAGCTAGCGGCAATGCGAAAATTTTAAA
Organism: Iris pallida; assembly: GCA_029216955.1. Classification (NCBI taxonomy): domain Eukaryota; kingdom Viridiplantae; phylum Streptophyta; class Magnoliopsida; order Asparagales; family Iridaceae; genus Iris; species Iris pallida. The sequence goes on along the minus strand of JANAVB010043419.1, from coordinate 13,392,443 downwards.
TACCATAATTCTAGAGGTATGTACCGTAGTTGAGGACTGTGATTATCGTAGCCTTGCTCACTGGCATGACGGAGATTTTGAGTATCATGATTATTGGACAGACGCATACGATTATCAAATTGCATGAATTTTTTGTGTTTGCTTCGTTTAAAGTTTTTGGATGATTCTTTTAAGGTGGATAGACTTATATTTGAGAGTAATTTTTAAATTTTATAAATTTTATAAATTTAGTCATTTAATTTCTACTTCGATTTTTGATATTTTAATCATTTTAAATTTTTAGCCATGACTTGTGAATTTGAGATTTTACTATTGTTTGGTTTTAATTTCGAGGACGAATTTTTTTAAGGTGGATAGATTTGTCACCTCCAGTTTCCGGAAACAGGGGTATTTTTGTCATTTTTCATTTTAAAATTATTTTGAAATTATTTATTTATTTACTGTAATATTTTGGGGTTATTTGAGTCGGGTTCGAATTTCAGCTCATTCCGACTTGTATCGGGGACCCGGGGTAGTGTTGACCTTAGCGGGCCCATACACTAGTTAGCCATGGCCCACATGTTAGATATTTTAGTTAGTGACTAGGCTAATTATTTTGGTTAGGATTAATTATGATTAGTGGTTTTAGGAATGACTAAACTACCCCCGACTTAGAAGCCCTTCCATGTATTAACTAATAGATTAGTGTAGGGGACTTTTTGACCTTTCCTAATAGGACAAAACCCACCATTATGGCTGGCCACTTTTGGCATGGATAGGCACAAGTCACTTTATTATTTCCCCTTTCATTTCTCTCTCTTGTTCTTCCCCATTTTTTTAGAGAGCTTTCCTTAATCAAACCATCACCAAATCCTTCCATTTCTCCACCAAATCTTCTTCCTTCCCTCTCCATTCAATCCAAGGAAGGAGCTCCTCAAGTTTGGGAGGATTCGGAGCTCGTTCGTGTCCTTTTGGAATCTCTACGTGTCGGTTGTCGAGTCGGGAAGCTTTTTTCCTTTGAAACTCTCTCCCGGAAGGTATAATCTCTCCTCTAATCCATCCCAACATGCATGTAGGATTATTTTGAACCCGTAGGAATGATCCCCTTGGTATTGTGTCCTTTTGAGTCCATTTGGACACTTGTAGAGATGTCCAATGTGTAGGATCGTGTCCTAGTGGGAAAACCACCAATTTGGACACATGTAATTTGTTTGTGCATTTATTTTAGGTTGTTCTAACTTTATTCCAGATTTTAGGAGAGTTTTGGAATGTGTTTCCCTATGTATCATATTGTATCATGATATCTAATATATATATATATATATATATATATATATATATATATATATATATATATATGGTTTATACATATATATATCATTATATATATATATATATATATATATATATATATATATATATATATATATATATATATATATATATATATATATATAAAATATATATATATATATATATATATATATATATATATATATATATATATATATATATATATATATATATATATATATATATATATATGGTTTATACATATATATCATTTTATATATATATATATATATATATATATATATATATATATATATATATATAATATATATATATATATATATATAAAATGATATATATATGTATAAACCATATATATATATATATATATATATATATATATATATATATATATATATATATATATATTGATTTTTATATATATTACGTGGTGTGTGGCTTTGTGATTTGGTTTTGGGCATAGAGGGTCGGCCAAGAGGAGTGTTGGATGTGTGTTTGTTAGTGTAGGAGGGTGTGTAGGAGTGGTGTTTGATGATTTGGTTGAGAAGGGATGAGAGTTAGATAGAGGAGTAAGGAGAGAGGATATAGAGAGAGATGTGGAGTGGTTAATGTGGGATTATAGGGGAGAAAACCCAGCTGCAACAGCAGCATCAGGACAGCAGCAAAACTCTTCATTGCTGTCCCAAATTCTAGCACCTGGACTGTCCAAAACAGTCCAGGATTGACCCACATGTGGCTGTCCAATTTACCACCAAAATTAGTCCTATTAGCCCCTAAACTTCAGTCCATTTTTCCCTCTAAAACAGTCCAACATTTGTCCATGTTTGCTGTCCCAAATGACAGCCTAAACTTCCTCATTTGCTGTCCTAAGAACACTACAAATCAGTCCAGAAAACTCTACATTACTGTCCAAATTTCATGCCATAGATGGCTGTCCTTTTTGCCTCCAAAACAGCCCCTTAAGTACCCACATTGCTGTCCTATATTGCCACAAAACAGTCCATATATACACCCATTTGATGGCTGTCCTATATGACTCCATTCCAGTCCAGAAAATTCCTAAATGACAGCCCAGATTTTCCCCATGGTTGGCTGTCCATATGACAGTGTTCTACCACTCCAAAATAGCCCTTAAAACCCATCAATTTCAGTCCACAAACATGCCACATATCATCCCATATAATTACCTCTGTGTGTGTGTGTGAGTTGTGTGTGAGTGTGAGAGCTATATGAGTGTAGTTAAGTAACCTATAGTTTGGCCTATGTCTAAACCAATAGGAAACCTATAGAGAAGCCTATGAGTGAGATATATATATATATATGAGTGTATCATGAGAGTGAGTGGTGTGGATGAGTGTGAGAGTGTTGTGAGAGAAATACATGATATAGGTAAGGTAATAGGGTAAATCAATACCACGTATCCTAACATAGCTTAGATACCTAGGATACCTAAATTCTTGGTAGGTAAACCTTAGATAGGTTGGTATCTAGCTACCCTAGGGAGTCGAGGTTAGTACCATGGGTATTTGCAGGGTTTTCTTGGGATTGGGCAAGGTATCGGGATTTACCTTGGTAGGGTAAATGTTAGTTTTGCCTAGGAATAGGGTATTGGTGTTAGGAGTCTAAGATAGAGTTGGAACCCGATTCCCTTGGTTGGTAATGATCAAATATGGTGCTCACAGACTAGTTTTGACGTCGGTTGACCTTTTTGACCAAAAGTCAACAAAAGTCAACCGAGGGTTAAACTTAGCCTTTAAGCGACCCGATTTGACCGAAACCAAACCAGAGTTGACCAGTTGACTGAAAGTCAACAGTTGGTCAACATTAGACTACTTTGACCTAGGTTTGACCTAGAGTTGACCAGGGTTGACTTTTTAACCAAAAGTCAACCGTAAGTCAACCGTTGACCCCGTTCGACCTAGTTTGACTTGGATTAACCCCAGTGACCCAGTATGACCCAGTATGAGTCAGTATGACCTAGAATGACTCAGTCTGACCTAGATTGACCTAGTTTGGACTTAGACTTGCATTCATGACTTGAATTGGTTTCCTTTTTCAGTATTTAGCCCTGTTTGACTCATAGTATCTTATTTTAGGTCTGTGATCACTCTGAGCGTCTGTTCACCCTATCAGCTCAGGACCACAGGCGAGTACATTCACTGATAGTTTTTATTGTCTTGATATCTGCTATATCCGATTCAGTCGTAGTGTCTTACTTGATTTCCAGACACGATATTTCACGGACTAGTATATGTCGGATCCTGTCATGAGATGTTGTTCCCGGATTACTTGGTATATTGGTACATGACTCAATTTGTTACTTGTACTTGTATAGACATGGACTTGGGAGTGGGCTGATCACCTGCTTTTAAATCTCGTGTCATGACGTGTTATGTCCGGATCCTTTATACTATTCGGGGATGGGGAGTTATTAGTGGTTGTGTGATCAAAATACCCACTTGTTGCTTCACACTTGTACTCGACACTTGTCCATAGCTACTTGTTCACAACTTTCCATGGTGACCGGCCTTATCTTCACAATTGTTGTTTCATACTTGTTACTTGTTCGTAGCCGGTCAGATGGAAAGCCTGAACATGTTTTTCCTAAGCCGATCACATAACGCACTAATAATTCAAGGCACCTTTTTTATTTATTATCTTGGTGACTAAGTTCTGTTCGGGAGAAGAGTTACAGCCCCGGTCCTTGTTTAGTTTAGGGGTTGTAACTCGGCTTTCCGAACAGTCCCCAAGTCGCCCTATATACATTCATATCGTCGTCCTTCTCAGTACTCACACCATGATATATATATTTCCAGTTGATTTTGTCTTGTATTTCATTACACTGTCTCTTATAGAATTTATCAATTCATATGGAACTGCTATTGGTGTTTGTACTTGCTCATTTTCCTGACAGGATACCGTTGACATATTACAGATGATTCTGAGGCTGATTGTCCGACCTACTATGGGGTAGGGTCTGACGGAGTAGACTTAGACAGTGGCTTGTTGGTAGAGCCACTAGATTTTGCTCACCCTGAATAGTATAGCTAGTTAGGTTTGCCTGGCCTGCGAGCCAGCTAGCACTGTCAGTTGTAGTATCTAATATATATTTTCTGAAACCTTGGATGTTTGTGTATAGCTCTGACTTGTGGATCTTGGACTCATTTCCTGTTTTATCTATCGTATTTTCCCTTCCATGCTATCTACCTTAGTTTGATATATGTGATTGAGACTGTATTGCTATGTCACCTCCATTCGGAGTGTACATACTGTACAGGTACATTTATCTGTTTTAGTCGTAGTATTTACAGACCCTATATACATCGTTCTACCGCCGATACTGCGGCGTAGGCTGGACGTAACCACGTACTCGTGCCCCTCTTCAGGGTGCGGCTCGTGACACGTATTTTGGCAAACAAGTAGCTTCACTTTTAGCCTTTGCCTCTTTCTCACTTTCGGCAAGCTGAAGTAGAGCTTCTCGTATTTCAGGAGCTTGAGTCACTATTGCTTTCACACTATTAATTCTACTTTCCCATCGTGTAGTCGACAATGATTTTAGAGTGAAACCTTTTTTCTGGTAGATTATCCTTCAAAATCTTCCACCTTTTAGTAGAATCTGCAAACAATGTATAAATACGTTGCACAACTCCAAAAATGTTTACTGCTTTACTGTAAGCCCCTGAATTTCAGGGTTTATTTTAAATTTTCTAAATGAATTAATTTCGATAAATATTTTATTGTTTAATTGTTTTGATCATTAATGTACCTTCCGTAACTTTGACTTCTGGAGCGTCAGGGATACCAATCTCTGTAAACTCTCTTCACGAGTTTTGAAGTAGACGAGATTATCTTCGTTTTGATATATCATGTCCCACTTGAACTCGTTCCTTTGTGCTCTTTTTGTATCGCGCAACTTCGGATCAACTTAGACCAGGTAATCGTTGAATAATTATTCCCACTTTTATCTTTGATCATCGTTTGCACGTTACCGTGACTTTTAATTTAGGAGCACCAGACCAGTCGTTTTCTCAGAACCAACTTCTCATGAATGATATATTCGAGACGTTCTTCACCCATGACCTTCGTGTCCCACTCAGACACTCCATTTTGTGCTTCATTTTCTTCGCACAACTTTTGGTTCAATTTAGGCCAATTAATTATCTACCATAAAACCTGATTTATTTTCCAATTTAATTTTGGGACCCGACATCGATCCAACCTGTCAACCCGAAGTATGGACGTGGCCCACATGAAGCCTACTACCCGCATGATGCTTGTGTCCCATTTATTGGAGTCCCCGCATATTATTTATTTACCCGTAATCATAAATACGTATTTAATTCAATTATTGCCTCCTGTCCAATTTTGACCCGACCCGGTTCGACCGAACCCGAACCCAGGCTCCATATTGTTCTCCCATGACTGTCCAAATACCCCACTTAATTTTCCTCTTTTTTCTATTTAAAAATATCTCCTCTCTATACTTTATTAAATATATATATATATATATATATATATATATATATATATATATATATATATATATATATATATATATATATATATATATATATAATTCTCTCTCTCTCCCATCAAAACACCAACACACAAACACCACCTCACCCCCTCCCCTTTACAGCACACTCCCCCCCCCTTTTGGACCGACTTCACCTCCCTCTCTCTCAAATATCTCACTCTCTCTCTCTCTCTCTATTCTCATACTCTTTATATATATATATATATTAATATATATACACACACACAAACCTATCAACTCTCTCCTTCTCACCACAACACACACATCACACTCCCTTATCTCTCCATGGCCGACACCACCACCTCCCATTCCCAGCCTCCTTCTTCTTTTCTCCTACACTTCTTCATCACTTCATCATCCTCATCCTCCTCACACCAACACCACCATCACCATTACTATCACCACCCTCACCAACACCATCTACACTACCCTCACAAACTACCACTAACTATCATCACCACAAACATAGCCTCTGCCACCGCCGCACGTTGGCCGGACGCCGTAGCCGTGCCCGGCGCTGCGCCGTCGTCGCCCTGGCCGGCCGGCCGCAGCAGTAGCTGTGCCAGCGGCAGCAGCCGCAGACATGCACGCGCGCGAGCACGCGCGCTGCCGCGGTGGCCGGCCCGCCGCCCCCGCGAGCTCATCACACTCCGGCGAAACCCCCCTGGGCAGCGCCTTCCTTCCCGGCGCGACGCATAGGCGATTCGTGCATTTTGCACGGAATCCCGTCGGCGCGCGCGAGTTTTGAACTCGAAAATGGCGCTCCGTCGCAGCGACTTCGCATAGATTTTTTGGTCAATCCGACCGTTGGATCGGCGAACTCTTTGCTCCGTCGCAATCTCGATATATCTATCTTCACTTCCCTCAATTTTTGTCCGTTAATTTCGTCGTTTGATACCTCAAAACTGGCCACCAAATTGACTTTTAAATTGAACTATTTTTGGACAGTTTCGTGACGCCAACTTTGCGGGTTCGTATCTTCGTCGTCGCAGCTCCGTTTTGTGCGCTGCCAGTTCCTGTGCGCTGCTGGTATAACCCTCTTCCTGTCTCCTTTAAGTTTTATTTTATTATAAGCACGTTTGGTTGATCAAATTCGACGCCAAAGTTGGCCGTCCGAATTCTTTAATTTGCACTTGTTAAATTCCATTTTTGAATTCGGGACTCCGGATTCAATTTCTGACACCACCAGTAGACTCGTGGCGCCGTTCTAGCATGTTTTCATATAAATTTTGCTTGATTTGGAGAACGTGGGCCCTGACACGCATTTCAGTGCAAAGCGGGTCCCACTTTTCGAGTCAACGGGTCATTTTGAGATCGGCTCATCGGAATCCAATTCCGGATATACCGTTGAGTTCGTGTCGTCATTCTGGACTCGTTAACATATAATTTATTGAGTTTTGAAGACATTTGCTCCGGCACGTATTTCGGTGCAAACTGGATTCCAAATGTTCGCGTCGTATCATTTTGAGATCGGCACATCGGAATCCTATTTTGGACATACCGTTGGGTTCATTTTATTATTCTGAATTCATGGACATATAATTTGCTAGGTTTTGTAGACTTCTATCTTGACACGTTTTTCGGTGCAAAGTGTGTCCAACGGCGGACATCATTTTGACCCGAAATTACTATTTTGTTCCTGTGTCTAAATTGGAATTATAGGTAGACTATCCTAGCTAATTTGACCGTTCTGGACATGTTGGTGATATTTATTTTATTATCCGACAACATCTGTAGATTTTGCTTATGTATTATCCTTCATTTGTAATTAATTATTTTTCCAGAAATTGTTACTTTCTGTTTTTGAATTTATATATATATTTTAATTGCTGTAAAAATCTGAAAAAATTGTATTTAAATACTATGTTAATTTAACTAATTTATTATAATTTTTCCAGTATTTAATAAGTATTTTTGGTATTTTATAAAAATAGGAAAACAGAACTCATTTTAAGTATATTTATGTTTACTAATTTTTAATAATTATTTATGAGGGTTTATAAATTCCAGAAAAATTAGTATAAATTTCTATAATTAACAAGGATCATTTTGATACTTTATTTTATGTATAATTGAGCTTTTTGTCTATCTCAAAAATTATTGGAACTCAGTGTACAGTTTGATTTATTTATTGAGTAATTACGACTTTCAATATTTTGTGTTGTTTTGAGTTATAGACGTATTGGACCTCACCCCGCACTAGTGTAAAGACCCTAGAAAATTAGTTTGGATATAGTATCACTCCACATTAGACTTTTATGCTAGGTCCCTACTTGGCTAGTATCCAGTTAGGAGTCGTGTCACACCATTAGTGTAATCTTGAACATAACTTAGGTGCTAAGTTTGTATATCATTATTGACAGGACACCGGACATCTATATCTTCGTACTAGTATTCTTGCTTTGCTCGAGACAAGTACATCTGCAAACTCATTTACTGTCTTTTAATGCTAGAACATGTATTAACCCTGTTAAAATACTGATCCTTGAGGTAGCAAGCTATATCTTCACATGTTGTATTACTTACAGTAACTGACATGCTTAGGACAGTTCCTACATCTTCACATGCTTCATACTGGTTCTCAGTACATGTTTCACTATACTTTATACTGCTCTGAGTATTCACATATTTTATACTAATCCCAGTACCCACCATGCTTATACTACTCCCAGTATCTCTCACATGTTTTTACTGTTCTCGTATCTCTAACATGATAGAATATGGGTTATAGGAAAACTGTTAGTAGCGTACGTGATCATGCCCCCTTACTCGTACGTACGTACCGAGCAAGGTTGACATTTTATGTATACCTTGTCGTAGGCACACCAGCTGTATTTGTACGTATGTACATCTATCGCTTGTTTTACTTGTACGGAAGTACATTTTATATACTTGTACCACAGTACATTTTACACCTATTGACGATCACGTACCTGCTACAGTTTTAAACATTACATATGCATCTGTCTCTATGACATATGTGTCCTTGCCATGATAGACTATGAGATGCCATGTTCCCTATGCTACTATGATACTGTGATCCCAGTTGTACCATGATTCCATGTTTCCAGTATTTCCTGTTTTATAGACTTATCACACCATGTTTCTTGTTGTACATCTCTTTCATTATATATTCAGTACTTTAGTTGTAGAGGTTGTACTTGCTCCCGTCCTGACAGGATAACGTTGTAGGTTCCCTTTTCGAGAAGGAAATGCTATGTGTTACATATTATGGCACTAATTTTGAGGACCTGGCCTTAGCTCCAGAAGAGGCCCCAGCGGGGAACTTTGCTTAGTTATCTTTCTTGTGTTTTGAGACTTAGATTTTGGTCTGTACTTATATTTGGATACTGGACTTTGTCTCCAGTTAGATACTTATAAAGTGTATTATTAAGTCTGTGCTTATGTTATCTTCGCTTATAGATGTTGTGTTGTGATGAACTTTTAAATATGATTTTATAACTGTTAGCAGCTTAGATCCTTTATTGTCTATTCTTAAAACAGCTTACTACGCTTTAACCAAGCGTAGGTTGGACATGGCTCGGCCCGGCCCAACAATTTGGGTAACGGGTTGTGACATTTACTGCAAGAGTTTGCTATATCTGACAGTGTCAAATTGAGAGAATGAGAACCACAAGGTGTATAAAATGCTCTAGGATTGATGTCTAAGAGTTTTCTTTGTACACCTTTGTGCCTCTCCTTCATGTTTGATCCATTATCATAGCTTTGGCCTCTGACATTATCAATATCAAGATCAAGATGGTGTAGCACATTTTGCAACTCTTCAAACAACCCTTGACCTGTTGTGTCATTCACAACCAAGAATTGTATAAAATATTCTTGCACCTTTATTGGAATTGTAGAAACATCAACACACCTTAATATCAATGTCATATGTTCTAGTTTGCTAACATCAGGAGTACAATCGAGTATTACTGAAAAGTACTTAGCTTCTTTTATTTTTTTTAGGATTGCACCTTTAATTTCAGAAGCTAGCAAGTGTATCATCTCATTTTGAATCTTGTGACTCAGATAATGGTAATGAATCTCATGATTTTGTTTCCTTCGGAGATGCTCTTTTAAGGTTGAATCCCACTCGGCAACCATTTCAACTAAAGCCATAAAATTTCCATTACTTTCTTCATATATCTTCTCATTACTTTCACGGAACGCCAAGCTCTGTTTAGCCAAATATTTCACAAATGCAAACAATCTCCACAGTACCTTCCTCCAGTGTTCTGTTTCTTTGATGATTTGGTCCTGCACAACTTTGCCAATGACTTGATTATTTTCCAACCTAGCATGCAACTCAACCCAAATAGACATATGAGTGATATGCTCTGTACTTCTTTCATGTGTTTTCAAATTGTTTGCCAAGTGTCCCCAATCCCTTACTCCATCATGCGCTAATTGACTTTGTTGTGGCCGGTTCTTAAACAATTTACAGCAAAAGCAAAATACCTTGTCAAGATCCTTGGAATACACTAGCCAATTTCGATGATGCTTCTCTCCGTTTGATAAGTACTTATTGTAGAATTCAGAGGAGAAACGTCTTTTCAGTCCATCTTTAGGGCCTTTTTCGGTTAACAAATCTCTTACAGGACCTTTTTTCACAATAAATCCCTCCATTTAGGATCAAGACTATCCCAATTTCTAGGATCATAGATGTTCAAGGCAATATCTCCAATTTCATTATCATTACCATTCAAACCAAGTTCCACCACATTTTCTTCTTCATGATTCTCCGCATTTTCTTCTACAGGTACATCACCATCTTCTTCCATAGGTACATGCAAATGCTCCTCAACATCTACTAGTGTTGCCTCTGTCGGTTCCAGCAAATGCTCTTTAACGTCTACTGTTGTTGCCTCTGTAGGTTCTTGCACATGCTCTTCAACATCTATTGGTTGTTTGACAACAAATTTGTCAAGAGCTCCTCTTTGACTTCGAACAAAATGCTCCTCTTTGCTTTTTCTTTTGCACTTGGAATAACCCGATTCAAATTTTCTAGTAGGAGGCATTCTAGACAAAATATATCTGAAACTAGACAAAATAGACCTTCAAATTCCTAAATTATATAAAAGAAAAAAATCTGAAACTAGACACTTGCATATAGACACTTTCCATCAATAAAACTATAACTATATAGCATAACTGTAAGAAAATATACACAAAATGATATCAAAATCCACACAAAAATTATCACCACGTTAGAGCTATTCTTTTCTCAATCGAGATCCAAAAGCAAACCAATTATTCCCAATGGGATGATATTGTTCTTCCATATATAAATATAAAACTAAATTCACAATAGGATCACAGTTCTTAAAAAAAACATCATAATGAGAATAAAATTCTTAAGGAAATTTTTTTGTACCTCATAGAGATGAATCATTCCTGTTACAGTTGCATCAGATTAAGAAGAATAAAACAATGACTAAGTTAGTATTTTATTCGTAATGCAACTATAATCAACAAAAAAAATTCTTCGTCATTGTTTTAAATAAAATACTTACGAAAAATAATTTATTGGTTGGGTACATTTGCATATAGAAATTTGTACCTTTTAGAGATGAATCATTCCTGAAACATGACCCAAGCATTCTCTGTTTTTCTTGTCCTTAAAGAAATTAAAAAACAATGAAGAAATTAGTAATCAAAGAACTGAAAGAAGAAATCCACACAATAAATTATTAAAAATTAATATTTTATATTTTACCCAACGGTGTCGGCGCCGCTTCAAGTACCAAGGCCGGCCTCGGATCGTAGAGGAGCACTAGCAGGTATAAGGAATAACACTAGCAGCTATTATTGAATATTGATCTTTGATCTTTCCTCCTTTCGGAAAAAATCTTTGATCTTTCCAACGTTGCAAGCTAATTAGGTTGGAAAGTATAAAATTACAAAACTGTTCTTTTTTTTTGGAGGCCCCTCATATTTTGAGGCCCTGTGCAACTGCACATTGGGCACGGGCCCAGGGCCGGCCATGTGCGTATACCATCTACATAGTGATTATATTTTTCTACACACATATATCTCACAAGTAAACGTGATCACTATATATAACGTTCACATTGAACATTTAATGAGGAACACTAAATGAACATGTATGAATAATATCAGTATAATACTTATCTTTCATGCACGGGTAAACGAGATAGCAAGAGGCACTAACATGCAATAAGAACACGATCTATAACAATATATGATAAAGATAAACAATACAAAATTATGTACTTGCTTGTTGAAAACACTCTCGTATAAAAAGAATTGTTAGCAATACATTATATCTACATGACGGTTTGATGATTTCGGTACCAATCATGATTGTACATAGTATTACGGGACACCCTTTCAGACCAAGTAGCTAGTAGACTTAACAAGGCCCGCAATACCTTGAGTTTGCAGTACGATCCACGTAACTTCCTCCTATACCGATATGGTCATGATACCTCGGATACAATTCGAGAAAAGACAAACATTGCGCACAAGTGATATATGATCATGCAAATGCGTATATGTTATAAGCTATAAACCTATAATATGCATGACAAAGGAAACTAAAAGGAATGAAATGCAATCTTTATCCATAGCTCTCATTTATCGAGCTGCCGCTCGTAATTCACAATTAATCCCCTTTTAAGGTTATCACATATGTCTATCCGTTCCTAATTCACTAGCAATTTCTCAACGGTTATAAACCATTTTCAAAACACTTTTCTCATAAAACTTACAAAAATAATATTAGTAAATTACGCCCACTACTTCATACACTAACCATCTGCAATTTTAACATTTCAATAATAAAATATAATACGCAATGGACTAGTTTAATCTCTTATCTCTTACTGGGACATCATCGATCATAAGAACGTTGCAAGAAAACAAATAGAGTTCTCTTATTAAGGTATGGAATGAAGAAAAGAAGTTCCACTTCACTCACTGATTAGAGAATTGTTGAGAGAGAGAGAAACTACTCCACAACGATCAAGTTTTCCTTAAACGTCCTCATGCAATTGCATCGACATTAGTTCGATGCACTTCTTTTCATATTTTGTTTTTTTCCTCTTAGAATAAAAAAATTGAATGTAGACATTGATGAAAGCGAACAATAAATCTATTTATAAAAAACGATACGAAAATACATTCATCAAAACAAAACAGCAAAAACATCCAACGAAAAAACAATTAAAAGGACAAGAAGGGATTCTTATATAGAGTTCATTCTCCAAGACACGATGCATATATTATGGACCTATTATAATGGAAGCCAATCTATGAATATGATGGGTCTTAATGCATTTGTCTTGATCGATTAGATATCGAAATATTTTATACGTAATCCAGTTCCGACCAGGTTATGCTTACGATCCCACCGTCAGGGCCAGCCCATGGGGCTGGATTACACTATCCAGGACTAGTTTTGGTTAATCCTTATTTGGCCGGTCCTGGAGGGTTACCCGTGCCCCCGACCTCTCGTGGGGTCACGTTGAGCATGGTGTCCCAAGCAGAGGGGGTTGGTCAAGTCCGAAGTCTTGTCTGACTTACCCCTGGACTAGTCCCGACCATCGCCAGAAGCGGGACATTACATAGGTAAGGACATATTTGGAGTAATTTTTTAATGACCAAGCGTAATTTTTTCCCCCTTTTATTATATAGTAGTAGAGATGGATAATATTATGTATTTTTAATTTTTCCAGCGGGCTAGTTTGGTGTCGGGTCTGATAGACTATGATTCTTTGAACCCAATCTAAAAGACCTTCATTCCAAGAATACCCCTCCATCCTTGATGGTACAGAGTCCACAGACCCACAATCTGACTTGTACCGATCGGGAAAAAAGGAAAAAGAGGGGAAAAAAATTGGTTCGTTCGTTCGGACATTATATCAAACACCTCGTAGTTGCACCTTCAGTTGGCGGAGAAAGCTTCCGAACTGCGAAAAGTCCGTGCAGCATAGAACTCGCCTACGTGCAAGGGAACTGGCCTCACGCCATTGCTTCGAGCTCGAGGAGGCGACGGCTGGAGGTTCTTGAACTTCGATTCCGATGATGATCGAGGTGGCCCGGGCTCGACAACGCAAGGATACAATCGGTGCCTGCCGGTCCCTCGCAAATGCGCATGCAGTGAAAGCAAGGTATACGCTCGTGTTTGTTTGTAATTGCTTACTTTGGTGCACTTTCTTTTACACCTTATCTTGGTGGTAGTTAGATGTTAGTTATGGAGAACTTTTATGATTGAAGAGTTATATATATATATATATATATATATATATATATATATATATATATGAGGAGGGTTCAAATCCTCTCACTTTTGCATCCCCCAAGCATCTCCGTGATAACATCCATTGGATCTTGTTTAAGTCATCTAATCTTAACGGTTAAGTTTAGATGACTTAAACAGTTAAGATCCAATGGATATGAAAGAGGGGATGCATGGGGATTTAAAAGTGAGGGGATGTGGATCCCTCTTCTCCCTCTTATATATATATATATATATATATATATATATATATATATATATATATATGAGGAGGGTTCAAATCCTCACACTTTTGCATCCCCAAGCATCTCCGTGATAACATCCATTGGATCTTGTTTAAGTCATCTAATCTTAACGGTTAAGATTAGATGACTTAAACAATTAAGATCCAATGGATATGAAAGAGGGGATGCATGGGGATTCAAAAGTGAGGGGATATGGATCCCTCTTCTCTCTCTCTTATATATATATATATATATATATATATATATATATATATATATATATATATATATATCACTACTAAAATAAGGCAGATTAGCGACGTCTAGATACGTGGCTAATTATGGAAAATACGTCGCTAATCGTAATTAGCGACGACTTTAGCGACGGAAAATGAATGTCGCTTTAAAGCTAGTCGCAGATGACAAATTCGTCGCTCTACGTCGCTGTTTGCGACGTCACTGCCGTGTCGCTGGGTCGTCGCAAAGTTAGTGACGGAGAGCGACGACAACTTTACATCGCAAAAATAGCGACGTAGTGCGACTACTTAGCGACATTTATTTCTGTTTATGTGATGACATGGCATGCCTGCCACGTCAGCAAGGTAGCGACGTACAGCGACGTACCGACGCTAATTAGCGACGTATTAGCGACGTCCACATACGTCGCTAAGCCGTCGCTATCCGTCGCAGAATCCTGAAAAAAATTAAAAAAATATAATGTGTATTTTTGTTATGCTGTGTGTCTGTGTTTAAAGTGTGTGTGAAGTGCAGTGTTCGAACCATCGACAGTTTTGCTTACTGTTCTATATTTTATCTTGGATAGAAAGAGCAACAGTTCAGGGTGCACTTCTCAGAGCTTCCTCTTCACGTCCTTCTCGGGATCCTGTACGACGTCTCGAAAGAGTGAAGGATGTGAAAATGAAGCTCTCATAAGTACACCCTGAACAGTTGCTCTTTCTGTCCAAGATAAAACATACAACAGTAATCGAAACTATCGATGGTTCCGAACACTGTATTTCACATATACTGTAAACACAGATACACATCATCACAAAAATACACATTATATTTTTTTAAAATTTGGGCAGCACCTCCTTTGTATATCAGATCATCGCTTATAACCCAGCGTAGGTATATTTGTCATCCCCGTCGTAGATATCATCATATATAATTAACAGTCTCCCATCATAACAGTCTACAACTAATAGATGAATAACAGTCTCCCATCATAACAGTCTACAACTAAATATCATACATGTACTCAATGAAAATACCAACAAATTAAATATCACAAACATAAATGTCCAACAAACATACATGTCCAACAGAGTCAAATAATAATGAAAATCAGTGTACGGAACGGTCAATGGACCCATAGGGCCAATACATACAAAGATAAAAAAAATCTACTGGATCACTGAGGACCCCTGTCGCGCATTTGGGATAGCATGTACTCATACTGCTCCTGTGTGAGCTGCACCGTAGGGGCAGTAGGAGGCAGTGCAATGTCTGGAGTCGGCGCCGTCGATGGACCGGGAGGACGTATCTGCTCCAGCTCTCGCAGTCGCTCACCATGCGCAACAAGGGTACTCACCATCCTCTGAGTACTCTCCTCAATCGAACCCGATACCTGAGTGAGTGAGGCAGACATGGTCCTCTGCGATCCCTCCAGCTCGACCTGTCTACGCTCTGTGCGCTGCGTAGACTCGGTGAGCGTGTGCAAGCTGGCAGCTGTAGCCTGTTGCAGACTCATCAGCTTCTGTATACTGCGCTCGACTGCATCAAATCGTCCGGTGATCATCGGAGGGTCGAATCGTCGCTCTGCGGTAAGGTGATCAGAAATTTGCTGCTGCAACTCGCGACGCAGCTCGTCGATCTGACGACGAATATCCTGAGCTCGTGATGATGCCTGCGAAGCTGGAGACTGCGCACTCACAGAGGGGGCTCGGGATAACTCTGAAGCTAAATAGGCACCGTAGGATCCCGTACCGTAGTACGTACCCTTCTGAAGACCGCCAACGGCGGTCATCCAAAGGTCGTCCGGCGATGGAGCTGTAGGCGGCTGGGAGGAAGTACCAGCCCCTCCCTCTGCTGGCGCACTAGCAGCAGCAACCGCCTCCTCTTGTAGCCGAACAAACTTGACCTAGAATAATGTTTGCTAACGTATAAGTGTTTGCTAAAGTCTATATTGATATCTATTTTCCTGTTTTCTAAATTATAGTAAATTAATATAAAGAATAGAACGTACATATGACTGCGTCGTCCTCTCGTCAATGAACTCCCCAGGCCTCCGATGGGTGACCAGGAAGACGGTCACCATGTTGGGGTCCTCACCCTTTTTTACCTGTTAAAATATATTATCTATTATTAGTATTAAACATTCTATCCAACTATATATAAAATGATGTCCGTCATAGCAAACGTACCAGACAACGAAAATGCTCCGTCATCGGAATGGAGCCACTACACCACTTACTGGCGCTCGACCGCGCCACCTTGGCCTTGTCAGACCGCTCCTGGTACCTGGCCTCGGCGAATCTTGTCACGCCCCGATCCCGCTAGGGTCGTCCGCCTTGCCTGGATCCCTGCGAGATCGATCGTCCTCGCTAAGGCGTGATGCCGTGCAAGCCTAAGTTGCGCTTGCACAAGGCCATGTACCTGCACAAAATAACTAGTCAAGCAAAAACACACGCACGCACCCATTCATTGCAGAAAGCCAAATATTAGACACAGAGATTTGAAATGGAAATACTTCTTTTATTCATAAACTTGATAGGAATAAAAGTACAAAGCTTTGTGAACTCAGATTTTGCCTTATATTGGCTATATGATTCTCTTTGAAACTCTTTTTGGAAATAGTCACAATGTCTATACATGATATCCCTTTATTACAAGCTGGAATTGAAAGACACCTTCAAAGGAAATAAAAACTTGAAACTTGACTGCAAAGAAAATGAAGCTTCGAGGCAGTCCACAGCTCTACTGGGCTAGACGAGCTTTAGTGCCTCTTTGAAATCCTCCTGTCTCCTTTGCTTTCTGAAAAAGATGTCCATAACGTGGGTCAACACACATCATGTAGTTGTGGGTCAGCACACATCATGTACTGGCGAGTGGCTCTTCGCCGAAACTCACAAATATCTGCACTAATTCAACATGTGAAGCTACATATTTACTAGTGCTCTTCTACTTGTCTAGGTTCTTTTTAACAATTCATAAGAAACAATGACAGTAAAATAATCATAACCAACTTACCAACGCCGACAGTCATCCCTGCACAAAACAGGTTAGCACAATTTGCATTTGATATAAAGATATACTGTTTAACACCGTATCTCTTGTTAGGTTTTAATGCACTCTGATTTCATAAATGCAACTAACTATATGTTGGTCTACGGGTCGTTTCTCGTGTTTAGCCGCTGTGACACATGGGTTCAGCTCGTCGCTATTTGGACATTGATTCAACACTCGAGGTTTCTTGTACCTCGAAATGTCTAGACAATCTCTCCCAGGCCGAGCGATTCCAGGTGCCCCCAGACCCGCTCGAGAGATCTAGTTTCCTTGTATACAAGTTGTCCAAGACCTATGCATACTCTATAAGGCGACTGTTAGGCAACACATGTACTTATGCTTTGCTTTGGTTTATGACAGAGCTTGTAGCTCCTAGCTTTGAGACAATTCTCTTACTGTGGTAATGTATACAAGTTCGTTTGTACACATCTAAACATTTGAAGCATATTCATAGGCAACAGATGAAGTGGCAACATATAATCCAGCATGTGATTCAATTCGTTATCTTTTCTTTGTCTTTTGTTATTGAGGTATCGTTGATCACAGGGACAAGGCAACAGAGTGGACTAGAGATCATTTTTATTAGGGCGTACAAATAAATGCAAGCCCGGTTAGAGCAACTCACCGAGATGAATCTTAGTTGAGAGAAGGAGGGACTTCACGCGTCGTTCACGAACAATTCACGCGCCCTACATTGGCACCAACAGTTGATTAGCATACTTCGTCTCTTCCTCTCAAGATTCAGAATGAATGCGAAATGTGATGAAAGCGAACAATGAAAACCAATCATCGAAAACCAACACGAAAACGCATTAATCAAAACCAAGCAACGAGAGAAAACATTCAGCAAAACTCTTGGATTCATTTCATTAGAAGCCAATCCATCAATTGGAAAGGTTCATTGCATTTCATCCGTGATCAATCGATACCGGCAAAGGTTTCACCAAATACTCAGTTCATGACTGAGTCAACAAGCCGTAGGTATTACATAGTGGACCGCGAGGAGCGGGGCACTACATAATAATCCACTGAGAAAAAGTTTTGTCCTCAAAACTTAAGATACAAACTCACCTCCACTTTCTGGATCAAGTAAGGTGGAGAGATTGTAGACGCGTGCTGTCGCGGTGTTAGCATTCCGCAGCTGCTGATTGTACGGATTATCTCGGAGCGGCGGTGGGCCTGGCAGCTGCCCACGCTCCTCTGTGTCATCTCTATTACGATTTTTCTTTGGACAGAATCTGACGGCGTGACCCTGCTGGCCACAACCGAAACAAGCTTTGCTCAAGGAACGACATGATTCCTTTGTGTGGCCCTTCATGCCACAGAAGCTGCGTTCGAAAGCTTTCGTGCGACAATTATCTATGGTGTGGCCCTGACGGCCGCAGTATCCGCACTCTACTGTGTTGCGATTATCACCCTCTGTTTTCTTTTCGCCGTCATGGTATCTTTTTGTAGGCTGGTTTCGACCATACTGAATCTTTGTTGATGCTTTCCTCATGCTGAATTGTTCCACCTGTAGCGCCGCCTCAAAGGCCTGAGAGTACGACCCACATTCTCGATTCAGCACACTCAGTTGAATGTCGTTATTCAGACCTTCAACGAACCGATCTATGCGAGTCTGTTCCGTGGGAAGCATAACAGTAACAAAATTTGCTAACTTAGCAAATTCAGATTCATAGTCCTCCACGGACATATTCCCTTGTTTCAGTGTGATGAAGTCATGCTCCATCTTCTTGCTCATGGCTGGAGGCAGATATTGATCCAGAAACGCCTTCTTGAACGAGGCCCATGAGATCTTCCCATTTCTAGCCGTTGCGAGCAGTGCCGGCTTCTTCGCCTTCCACCAATCCTTTGCCCGCAGCCGTAGGAGCAGAACGGCACAAACTACCTTCTTGCTACTTGGAACTCCCACGAACGCGAACGGACTCTCCATTTTATCAATCCAGTCCATAACCTTATCGGGTGATGTCCTGCCTTCAAATTCTGGAGGTTTCGCGTCTAAGAAGTCCTTTGGCTTAAAGGAAGAGTGCCTTTGCCCTGGCTGGGGTTCGTCACCCTCTACGGGCTCAATCTCGGGCGTTCCCGTTGGTTTGGTCGCTGCGGTGGTATCCCGATTTGCCGCAAGCGCAGTTACAATTTGGGTCAAGGACTCCAACTGTTTCTGTTGGGCCTCTATTTGGGCCTGTTGTATTTGATTGGGTTCCTCACTGTCCTGCCTCTGTAATTCCAACAATGTCATGATCCGTTCTATCGGATCTGTCGAGGCAGATGGGCGAGGAGGGGCCATTTCTCTACAAAAGAGTATAACTTCTGTCAGTCTCATAAAATATTATGGACTTATTGTATGGGGCATTGGTTTTTAACTCAAAAAAAAATCGGGACTCTTTTGAAAGCCATTAAAATACTTTATATGCTTTTTCGAAAACGATATTTGCAAGAGGCCAATGACGTAAAGCCGTGCTCTGATACCACTTTGTCACGCCCCGATCCCGCTAGGGTCGTCCGCCTTGCCTGGATCCCTGCGGGATCGATCGTCCTCGCTAAGGCGTGATGTCGTGCAAACCTAAGTTGCGCTTGCACAAGGCCATGTACCTGCACAAAACAACTAGTCAATCAAAAACACACGCACGCACCCATTCATTGCAGAAAACCAAATATTAGACACAGAGATTTGAAATGGAAATACTTCTTTTATTCGTAAACTTGATAGGAATACAAGTACAAAGCTTTGTGAATTCAGATTTTGCCTTATATTGGCTACATGATTCTCTTTGAAACTCTTTTTGGAAATAGTCACAATGTCCATACATGATATCCCTTTATTACAAGCTGGAATTGAAAGACACCTTCAAAGGAAATGAAAACTTGAAACTTGACTGGAAAGAAAATGAAGGTTCGAGGCAGTCCACAGCTCTACTGGGATAGACGAGCTTTAGTGCCTCTTTGAAATCCTCCTGTCTCCTTTGCTTTCTGAAAAAGATGCCCACAACATGGGTCAGCACACATCATGTACTGGCGAGTGGCTCTTCGCCGAAACTCACAAATATCTGCACTAATTCAACATGTGAAGCTACATATTTACTAGTGCTCCTCTACTTGTCTAGGTTCTTTTTGACAATTCATAAGAAACAATGACAGTAGAATAATCATAACCAACTTACCAACGCCGACAGTCATCCCTGCACAAAACAGGTTAGCACAATTTGCATTTGATATAAAGATATACTGTTTAACACCGTATCTCTTGTTAGGTTGCAATGCACTCTGATTTCATAAATGCAACTAACTATATGTTGGTCTACGGGTCGTTTCCCGTGTTTAGCCGCTGTGACACATGGGTTCAGCTCGTCGCTATTTGGACATTGATTCAACACTCGAGGTTTCTTGTGCCTCGAAATGTCTAGACAATCTCCCCCAGGCCTAGCGATTCCAGGTGCCTCCAGACCCGCTCGAGAGATCTAGTTTCCTTGTATACAAGTTGTCTAAGACCTATGCATACTCTATAAGGCGACTGTTAGGCAACACATGTACTTATGCTTTGCTTTGGTTTATGACAGAGCTTGTAGCTCCTAGCTTTGGGACAATTTTCTTACTGTGGCAATGTATACAAGTTCGTCTGTACACATCTAAACATTTGAAGCATATTCATAGGCAACAGATGAAGTGGCAACATATAATCCAGCATGTGATTCAATTCGTTATCTTTTCTTTATCTTTTGTTATTGAGGTATCGTTGATCACAGGGACAAGGCAACAGAGTGGACTAGAGATCATTTTTATTAGGGCGTACAAATAAATGCAAGCCCGGTTAGAGCAACTCACCGAGATGAATCTTAGTTGAGAGAAGGAGGGACTTCACGCGTCGTTCACGAACAATTCACGCGCCCTACATTGGCACCAACAGTTGATTAGCATACTTCGTCTCTTCCTCTCAAGATTCAGAATGAATGCGAAATGCGATGAAAGCGAACAATGAAAACCAATCATCGAAAACCAACACGAAAACGCATTCATCAAAACCAAGCAGCGAGAGAAAACATTCAGCAAAATCCTTGGATTTATTTCAATAGAAGCCAATCCATCAATTGTAAAGGTTCATTGCATTTCATCCGTGATTAATCGATACCGGCAAAGGTTTCACCAAATACTCAGTTCATGACTGAGTCAACAAGCCGTAGGTATTACATAGTGGACCGCGAGGAGCGGGGCACTACAAATCTAGCCTTCATCGCAGTCCACTGCTCTGGCGTGATTCAACCATGGATCGGCTTTCCGGAGCGATCACGAGACTTCTGGTCGTGGATCGCATCACGGATGAGCTTGCCTGCGACGGCAGAAAATTGGGCCTCGATCTTCGCCGCCCGGTGTGGTGGATAGAAATAGGTCCTCTACAAGAAGTAAAATAGAAAAGTTATATAATACACACAAATAATTATTAAAATTTAAAAATAAACAATTTTTTTACCTTGAAGTGGGCCAACCAAAAGGCCTTCCTATCTGCGGGAGCATCTGAGTAGTTAATCCAAGGTCCACCATAGTTCTGCCTCAGAAATAACCTCAGCTGTCTCTGTACTGCAGGAGGTCGATATCTATACAATAATAAATTTCATGAATATATATGTACATATAATCATTTGAGAAATATATATTAACTAATTAACTTACTTCGTAGGCTCGTCCGTCCAAATCTCCATACGCGTCTCGTCCGGGGGAGCGCATGGAGGGTCGCTCTCACCTCCTGGCTGGGCAGGATCAGTCTGATCGCCGTCCTCCATATGCTCGGCGTCGGCTCTTCCCATGGAGCCGTCGGGAGGAGGAATGCTGGACGCGGGAGGAATGCTGGACGCGGGATCAGGAATGCTGGACGACGAGGGAGGAGTCGCCAACCTGCTGGAATTGTCCTGTCCCGGTAATGGACCGGGAACAGAACGGTACACTGGCGTACTCGGAGATGAGGATGAGGGTACAGAATCTGCATCCCCAGCCCGAGGCAGACGGGACTGCCTAACATAATATCCTCCGCGTCGTCCGGGTCTAGTCATACCTGATAATAACATATGACAATAAAACAAATATATATATTTATATGATAGACATCACAGAATTTTCAAAAATCTCATAGTCACAGATAAAAGTGTCACTAAAGTGTCACAGATTTATATGATAAAAGTGTCACTAAAGTATCAAATATGATGATAAAACAAACGTACAGATTTAATCCTCTTCTGAAAATTCATCTAGTTCGTTTAGCTCATCTTCTTCTTCTTCTTCTTCTTCCTCCTCTACATCTTCACTTTCATCTGCATCTTCCTCTTGAGATAATTCTACTTCTTCTACACAATTAGATGTGTAATAAGGAACTTCCGTCGTGTCCACTTCTACAATATTTGTTACAAGAGGTAGTTCATCCTTCTGATAAGCTATATCGTCAACCTCAAAGGTATTTCTAGCTTTGGTCTTGCATACTGCCCACCAGTCCGACCTTGTTGTTCCCCGTTTAGGATAACTTGTGAAGTACACGAGCTGAGCCTGACTTGATAGGACAAATGGTTCATAGGCTTGATATCGACGCCGATAGTTTATATCCACAAGACCGTGCTTGTCTACTTTCCACCCTTGACCTTCAATCGGATCGAACCAATCACACATGAATAACACAATCTTAGCAGGCTCTATTCCATAACTATATGTCAGCTCCACAATCTCCAGTAGAACGCCATAGAAATCGTTGTCCGCATCAACATCTTTGTAGTTCGAAGATCTGATACACAAACAACTGTTTTTGGTGGAATCGAGATCCACAAAGTTGTCTCTGATCGGGCAAGTTGTTGACTTGAACCTAAACCCATTAACACAGTAGCTTACCCATATTTTTGCAGCATAAATTGGTCCCTTAGCTAGCGTTCTAACAGACTCATTCTCAAGTCTTGCATATGGACGATCGACCTAAATACCACGAAAAATTAAATTAAGCTCATTCTCAAGTGCATATACAGAAAGGTAATTACAGAGTTCTCAAGTCTTACATATGCACTCAACCATGAGGGAAAATAACGCCTCATTTCTTGTTCTAGTTCTTCTGTTATGTGTGGCCTACGTGACCTCACATCATCATTAAATATGCTGAAAACAACATCGTTCAATTAATGTAATAGTATAATAATCAACACTATTAAAATAATGTAGACGTATTAATTACTTACCCCTCCAGCTTCTCTACTTCATCATCGTCGCAGTTGAGTAATACATACACCTGAGCAGCCCTTAGCTCATCATCGTTCAGATATCTCTTATTCATTTTACCCGATGGCTTTCCCGGGACATTGAATACCTTCAGTATTGTATCATTACATTCATGATCTCCGCCGTCGTTTCTGGAAGCTCTCGTTCTATTAGTTGCAACATGAGGCTTGAAATACATCGAACAAAAGTTTGTGATCTCTTCGAGAACATAGGCTTCACAAATAGAACCCTCGACCCGTGCCTTATTTTTCACCTTTCTTTTTAGGTGATTCAAATGTCGCTCGAACGGGTACATCCATCGATATTCAACGGGTCCACCAACACGTGCCTCATAGGATAGATGAATCGACAAATGCTCCGTAGAGTCGAAGAATCCAGGAGGAAACACCCTCTCTAGCTTGCACAATGTTACCGCAATGTCCTTCTCTTGCTTTTCTAGACGATTAACGAGCAATTTCTTAGAACAAAGATCCCTGAAGAATATGCTAAGCTCCGTCAATGGATCCCAAACTGCCTGCGGTAAGAATTCCCGAAATGCAATTGGAATTAACCTCTCCATGAATACGTGACAATCGTGGCTCTTCATACCCGTCAATTTGTTTTCCTTCGGATCGACACATCTTCTCAGATTTGACACATATCCGTCTGGAAATTTTAGGCCCTGGATCCACCGACAAAGTCTCACTTTATCCTCCTTGTCCAGTGAGAAAATTGACTTCGGCAGGAACTGTTTTCCATTCTCCTCTATCAAATGCAACGCAGGGCGTTTGCATATTTCTTCTAAGTCCAACCTGGCCTTGGGATTGTCTTTCGTTTTTTCCTTTACGTCCATCACAGTATTAATTATGTTATCAAACACATTATTCTCAATATGCATGACATCAAGATTATGTCTGATCAGATTGGTACTCCAATATGGCAGATCCCAGAATATGCTCCTCTTTGTCCAGTTATGATCTCTACCAAATCTATCGCACTTGTATCCAGTTGTAGGATCTTCAATAGCACTTGGAAAATCTCTAACCTCCTCCCATATCGTGGCTCCGCACCACCTTGGCGGTGGATCACCCTTCTCTACAACGCCAGCACGGAATGCATTCATGTTCCTTCTGAATGGATGATCTTTTGGCAGAAATTGCCGATGACAATCAAAGAAGCATAGTTTTCCTCCGTGTTTCAAGCGGAAAGCCTTAGTACGGTCCATGCAATACGGACATGAGAGACGGCCATGAATGCTCCATCCAGATAACATTCCATAGGCCGAAAAATCGTTTGATGGTCCACATAAGGGTTGCCTTCATCTGAAAATTCTGCTTCCTGGAAACATCGTACGTGTTAGCGCCTACTTCCCATAAGTGATTCAACTCATCTATCAAAGGCTGTAAGTACACATCAATGTTCCTCTTGGGATTGTTCGGACCAGGAATTATAACGGTTAGAAACATGTACTGAGTCTTCATGCACATCCAAGGCGGTAGGTTATACGGAGTGACAATCACAGGCCAGCACGAATACTGGGATCCCAAAAGACCAAAAGGAGTAAAACCGTCAGAAGTAGCCCCAACCTGACATTACGCGGATCTGAAGCAAAATCAGGATACACTCGATCAAAGTGCTTCCACGCTTCTCCATTGGATGGGTGATCCAACACTCCTTCAATCTGTTCTCGCATATGCCAACTCATATTTTCGGCCGTCTCTTTCTCCATAAATAATCTTTGCAACCGCGGCGTTAAAGGCAAGTAGTGCATTGAATCAGTCGGACTTCTTACACCGGTAGACCTTCCTGTACTAGTTGTCTTATAGCGATCAGTACCACAAAATCTGCACACATCTGCGTCCTTGTCGTCTTTGTAGTATAGCATACACCCATTGCTACAAGAATCGATTTTCTCGTATCCCATCCAGAGCGATCTCACCATCCTCTTAGACCGATAGAAGTCTTTAGGTAACTTAGCACCCGCCGGCAAGATCTCTATAATCAACTCCAACACTCGGTTGTAGCATTCTTGCGACATGTTAAAATCTGACTTAATGCTCAACAGTCTTGTAACCACCTCCAACGGTGAATGATCCTCACAAACAGGATACAATGGAGTCCTTGCATTCTCCAGCAACTCCATGAACTTTGCAGCATCGACATTCGGTGCCTCCTCAGCTGCATCATGAACGAAACTAGGCCCCACAGCGTCGAAAACCATGTTCACGCACCCGTCGTCGTATGCATGATTATCTGAAACAAAATTAGGTCCCGCATGCATATACGGCTCAACATAAGGCTCCGGCTCTGATGCTAAAGATACAAGTTCTCCGTGTGCGGTCCACTGATAGTAATTAGGCGTGAAACCCCTCGAGTAAAAATGATATGTCACTTCCACTTATGGATAATATTTCACGTTATGATATTTCACACACGGACACTTAATTTTGTTGCCGTCCATGTACTGAGGGAACGCCTTAGCAAACTGCAGGAACTGCTCTACTCCCGCTATGTATTTATCCCGCACACCACACATATCATCAGGACGACGATTGTACATCCATGAATGATTCCGCAAGTAGTAATTCATATCCATTTGGAAATAATTCTGCAAAGATGGACACACATTATCCAATAGGCACAAATTCGTATATTATGTCTTATTATGTGACACACATTAGTAGCTGACAGTTACTAATAACCATGCTATATTGCACATAAGTTCTTGTGCATCCAACGTGTACACATACGCTATTGATTCTTACTGATGCCAATCTCATTCAGACACACTAGATTCGTTTCGATATCGCCAGGGTCAAGTTGAAAATTGTCTTAACATCAATTTTCAAGACTTGAATATAATGTCACCTACAACTGATATCTAAGACCCCATGACAAAGTCAAGTAGACCCCATGAATATAATGTCACCTACAACCGATATCTCATTCAAACACACTAGATTCGTTTCGATATCGCCAGACCATATATATATAATGTCACCTAATACCGATATCTAAGACCCCATGAATATAATGTTCCCATATACATTTAGTATCACACACTAATCAATTACTCTCAACTCTACACACACACACATATGTGTAGCTATATTTACCTTATAACTTAGTATCTTGAGATACCCAATCCTTACCTACACTTGGCTAGATATGTGTAGCTATCATGTACTTTAAAACATTATGCATAAGCCTACTCCAGTGCCTAATATCCTGAGGCTTAGCTAGATAGTCAAACCTTGGTAAACTAGTCAAATGGGTCCACTAGTCAACTTGATTTCATTACTCAATATCTAGGTCAACTATAGCTAAACCATGCCAAACCTTACAACCAGAACATTAACCAAGCTAAAACTATCCAAAATTTCCTATCAACTACAAATCTTATACATATCTTACTAGTACACACTGATTTAGGATGACCCCTGCCTGCCTACTGGCTCTTGTACACACTCATCTCACTCTTCATAGCTGCTTCCTTTAGAAAACAGGGACAGACACTATTTCCTGTACACAACTATACACCCACACCAATTTAAGCTCTTTCTTCATACACACAGATAATTAACATACACACACATATACCTTACTCCCCCCTAACCTTACCACTAGTCCTTGCCTAAGAGCAGTGAGCATTGGCCTTCTCTTTCCTGCAGGGCTTCCCTGGTATCCCCCAACCTGTTGTATTGCATAAAATGCATGGCAGACCCTACTACTGCTGCTCTCTTCTATATTCTTATTACACTAGCACCATTCTCACATTCTAAACAGAGTGCACTAACCAAATCCCTTCATCTATTGCCTATCATGAACCATCCATTCCCATTCACTATACTCCACTATATACAATATACAATATATATATATATATATATATATATATATATATATATATATATATATATATATATACTTAGAACTTATGTATCTATCCAATTTTATATGCACATCTTGCACCATGACACCCTTACTGATACCATCACTGTAGCTAACTGATACTAACACTACACTCTCTAATTTCGAGTACCCAAACTCTAAAATGGACAAATCCAGTACGCAAAGTCTAATTACGTTATAAACCTGGTACCCTTATACAAAATAACCCGTTTTATAATAGTATAGATAAAGTAGGATACAACTCAAATTTTTTCTTATAATTATCACTACATATGATTATATGAGATCTGCCAGTTATAATGACAGAGCCTACCATTCAATTCTCTATTACCATAAATTCTTCATCAAACATTGAATTCACATTTCTATATTCATCTTCTCCATTGTTTATTTTTAAATCTATTTTCAAATAAGACATCTTTCCCATGCATTTAACATCCTCCTTTTATTATAACTTTTATTGTTGATCACAAAAGACTCATTACGCAACGGATGGCCAATGGGTTGTACTTGACAATATTTTAGTATAGTAGAAGGGAAAAAAATATTGTAGTAGTTCTAAAAAAAGGCGATTTGGAAATACCTCAATAAGTGAAGCTCGGATTGGGGGAGATAGCTAACTGATACTAACTGTGTGTGTCTCTGTGTGTGTGTGGGGGGAGAGAAGGAGGAGGAGGAGTTAGGTTAGGGTTTACCGGAGAGGGTAGGGGTCGCCGGGGGGGGGGGGAGGGAGTCGCCGAGAGCTCGAGGGAAAATGGATTGGGGGAGGAGGAGCTCGAGGAGGAGGTGCTCGACGGGGGGAGGGGGGTAGGAGTCGCCGGGGGGGGGAGGGAGTCGCCGAGAGCTCGAGGGAAATTTACGAAATTTTCGAGTTTTCGAGTGAGGGAAAAAAAAGGAAACAAGACTGTGCCTTAAGTAAAAAAGTTAGCGACGTCAACAGTCGACGTCGCTAACCGTCGCAACCATTTTAATATAGACGACATATTTTAATAATATGTCGCTGAACGTCGCTATTCCGCGACGTAATGTATCTAGTGTCGCTGAACGTCGCTATTCAGCGACGTTTTGCGATGTCAATAGAAAGGAGTCGCTATATTATATATTTAGCGACGGTATTTTATTCCGTCGCTAAACAACGTCGCTAATATAGCATATTTTAGTAGTGTATATTGAAGGAAAGGTACTTCATTAATGTAAAAAAAATGAGTATACATTCTCCCAGCCACCTCATGTATAACACCAGGCCCTATGAATCTCAAGCGATCATACAATTAATGTCCCCTACTATATTATTTAGAATTCTAGCAATAGACGTTGCTTCTTCTCAAAAATTCTGTTGTTTCGCTCTCGTCATACATGCCATACCGCTGTCAGGAGTCTGATTCTTGCATGTCTGTATATTTGGCTTCCTTTGCTCTCCATCACCTTTACCTCCTCTATGGTCTCCAGAAGACCCCATCTACTTGTATTAGGAGTGTCCGTCTGATGTCTGATCGATTGTCAAATGAGATTGGTGCAGGTACATTGAAAGAACAAGTGGTCCTTTGTTTCAAACCCATTGTCGTAGAACACGCAGTTGGTATTATGTAACTGTATGTTGAACTTGACGATTCTCTCCTTTGTTAGCAGTCTATCTCTGGTAGCTTTATACATACATAGTTTCATTTTTGATGCCGCCCCCTTCGTCCAAACTATGGGAGCCCATTCTACCATTGGTAATGGGTCCCGTAGGCTCTTGTATGCTAGTTTGTGAGGGAATTTAACTGGGTTCGCTCCTTCCCACACCCAGTAGTCCGCCTCTCCTTCCTCGTCAATTGGCATCCGTTCGATTTCATCTTTGAACCACAGGTGGATGTATCTATCCTTTATATTCCACCTACCATTGGTAATAAGCTCACTGACATTAGCTTTGCTTCCAATGAGTTCGTACATAGGCCAACCAAGCCTATCCGCCAAACTCACTTTGTTAGTCCACGGATCAGTCCACACTTTCGTCGCTCGCCCATTACATGTAACCTGTTGTATTCTTTGTTTCAACAAGCAGCGCTGCTTCAAGATTAATTTGTATGTAATGGACGCGTTATTATCGACGTTAGTCACCCAGAAGTTCCCTTCCTTGTCGTATCTATTGGCAGTCCATATTGCCCATAGTGAATTTCCCTCCAGGTACCTCCATGCTAGCTTGATAAAGGCAACATCACGTAGTGTTTGAAGCGAACGCAGTCCGAGTCCGCCCTCCTCCTTCCTTTGACACAACTCCTCCCATGCTATAGTATGCAGACCTCCCTTCCAAATAAAATTAGCGCATAATTTCTCTATTCTATGGAGCGTACTCTTGGGGATAATAATAGTCTGCAGCCAGTACACTGTAATAGCCAGAATAGTGGATCGAACAAGTTCGATCCTTCCTCCAAAAGACAGAAGCTGCGACTGCCACCCATCCAGTCTGCTGTGGACATATTGAACCAATCCTGCACAATCAGTATCCTTGGCGTAGTTGACCAAAAGTGGCAAACCAAAGTAGCGGACTGGAAGTTGTCCCCTATCGATTCCCATTAAGGTCGCCAACTGTTCCTGTTGCGGGCAATCTTTGTTGAAATAAACTTGGGATTTGTTTCTATTAAGAGTCAAACCCGTCAGTTGGCCGAACCGATCAAGTACCAGGTTGAGGTGTTCGACTCCTCTAGCTGTCGGTTCCATAAGAACCAGAAGATTTTGTCTGCATAGATAAGGTGTAACACCTTCGGCGAGACTCGGCGATAGAGGGGTATTATCTGTTTCTTGTACACCGCCATATCCATCAAACATGTGAAGTGTTCCATAACTATATTAAACAAATATGGGGACAGAGGGTCACCCTGGCGTAGACCTCTATTGCTTCCGAAGTACCCATGCGGTTGACCATTAACAATGACGGAGAAGGTCGGAGTTGATATGCATTCCTCTATACGGTCCACCCACCAGCGGTCGAACCCCATGCTTCTCATTGTCGCACAAACAAATTTTCTATTAACCATATCATATGCCTTGCGAAGGTCGAGTTTTATGCAACTTTTCTTCCCTCCCGGCTTATTGAATTCACGTACCAGTTCGTGGGCTAGTAGGCAGTTTTCCGCTATTGATCTCCCCTTAATGAATGCCGATTGATTGAGTGATATGAGACCCGGCATGATTTCCTACATCCTTTTGCACATTAATTTGGTGATAATTTTGTAGATGAAATTGCAGCATGCTATTGGTCGAAAGTCACCAAGCTCTGTTGCTCCTTCTTTGGAATTAAAGTAAGAAAGGTATGGTTCACCTCTTTTAGCATTCTCCCGGTGCGGAGAAAGTCATGTACAACTTGATATATGTGACCTTTGAGTTGTTTCCAATGTTTCTTGTAGAACATAGCATTGAACCCGTCGTGACCAGGTGCTTTATTCGATCCGCCTTATTGATAATATATCTTTAATTTCCGCCAATGTTACTTGCTTCCGCAGTAACTTACTGCCTTCTTCCGTCACTAGGCGCTTAGGTATAGTGTCAGGAAATTCATCTCTGTAGCCCGATTGGTTATAGAGTTCATAATAATATTTTATGGCTTCTTATTGTATTTGAACTTCCTCTCTAATTTCTTTTCCTTCTATGTCAATGAGCGCAGTCATGGCGTTTGAGTGTTGCCGAGCTCTTATGGTGGCGTAGAAGAATTTTGAGCACCGATCGCCGTCTTTTAACCATGCTCATTTCGCTCGTTGTTGGAGGTGTACTTCAGCTTGTTGCCGGAGACTTTTAACCTCCGCTTGGACCCGAACTTCCGCGGCCATGTACCCAGCATCATTAGGATTAGCTTGTAGTTTATTTTGCAGCTCTTGCAATATTTTTTCTTTGTCCTCAATAGCAGACTTGGGTCTGTTCTTATCCCATTGTCGAAGAGCAATTTTAACCTTCTTCAACTTCTGGGTTAGCGAGAACTGTGGGCTGCCATTTGCTTGGCATTCCAATTCTCTTGCCACCACCTCCTGGTAGCCATCCACTTCCGGCCATGCATTGCAATATCGGAACGGCCGTCTTTTCGCGATCGTCTGCATTTCCATTCTAATTAGGATGGGAGTGTGGTCGCTAGTGCCGCTATGCAATCCTTCCGCGCGAACCAGTGGAAACATATCAAGCCATCTGTTATTACATATAGCACGGTCCAGTTGGCAAGCTACTCGACTAGTTGAACAGATCCAAAGATGTCCCGTTCTGTGTACACATTGCAAACCTGATCCAAGGAGGCAATTCTGGAAGTCTGCTAAAATAGAACCGAGCACCGTCCTGCCCCCAATTTTTTCAGCTGTAGTGAGAATTTTGTTGAAATGTCCGCACAATAGGAGGGGGGTGTTATCTCCTATGCCTGATGCAATGTGGATAATGTCTTCCCAAAGCCGAAATCTTTTCCTCCTATCATTGTGTCCGTACACCGCTCCCACTATAACATTCAGACCACCTTTGTTAGTGAAATCAATGACTATTATTTGATCAGTGAGATGACGTACCTGACCGGACCAAACTAGTGAGTCCCATTGTATCCATATGCGTGCCATATCACAATGC
This sequence comes from Iris pallida, assembly GCA_029216955.1. NCBI lineage: Eukaryota > Viridiplantae > Streptophyta > Magnoliopsida > Asparagales > Iridaceae > Iris > Iris pallida. The sequence goes on along the minus strand of JANAVB010043419.1, from coordinate 13,360,126 downwards.
TGTAGATTATGGACGGTCTTCCAATTGTGCGGAGTCCGTTGCAGCAATCTCGCTTCGGTCTTGATTTTCCTCTCAATAATAGCGACAATCGAACACTTGTTTCTTTTGATTACACTCTGTATCTCCTTCCACCGGCTAATAGAATTGGCCCCCCTGACATTCCAGGTGAGGAATGTCATTTATTCACTTGGTGACTCGTCCCTGCAAGGCTCTGACTTTCTCCTGGACGTGCGGAGGAAGTCATGTTCTCATTGGTAGTGCATGCTGTAGCTTCTCTTTGCAGCATAGACCATTTTGGATTGGCCATAGTGAGGGCTTTATCATGAGTCTTCATTGCTGCTATTTCTTCTGTTTGCATGATCACCTTGTGAAGTCTCAGCATTATCCCCTCTATTATGATGTGTTTTGTTAACCTTTGGGTCCTTAGAGGCTCCTGTTGTTTCGAACTCCTGAGATTGTGTCTCCATACTATTTTTTTTATTCACCAATTGGACATTCGATCCCCCATATAGCACTATGGCCCTGGTACTATCGCTGCCATCTGCTTGATTCTTCTCTGGGATCGAACGTTTCCCAAGCATTGATGAATTGCTACTGTGGACCACATTGTGTTCGACTTCGTGCTGAACATCCACCATGTGCTCCTCCTGATTGATGTGTACATGAGGTTGTTCATCTCCCATCTCCATGCTTCCCTCTCCCTCTTGATGTGTCGGCTGGATATCTACTACTATTTTATTCTCCACTATGTCGTAGCAGTGGTTCTTCATGTGTCCGAAACATTGACACTTCGAACACGATGGGGGTACCCATTCATACTCAATCCTTTGTGTGATCCATTCACCATTTGGTAGGACGAGATCAATTTGACGTGGAAGATCATCGTTTGCTTCAATTTCTACGAACACCCGAGCATAGGAGAGCCTCTGGCGTCTTGCCGTGAGTAGGTCGGTACGTATAGGCTTGCCAACCATGCTGGCTAATTTCATTATTGATGGATTATTCCACAACTGTAGTGAGAGCCATGGGAGTCGGATCCATATAGGGACTGATGTTAACCGATCCTTCTCAAAGCTCGATTCTGGCATCCACCTCTTAAGTACTACTAGCCGCCCATCAAACGTCCACGGCACTCCTTCCAATACCTTCTCCAGATCCTCTGCTAGGGAGAATTTGACAAAATAAAACCCGTTTTCACGTGAGAAAATTTCCATGTCGCCCTTCGGTTGCCAAACTCGTGTAGTAAACGCCCGTAGTTGCCCATAGAATGGTTTGTTACCCATCACATACAGGATGAGTGTATGTTTCCAGTATTCGGTAGTTTCCTGGATATCTTCCTTGGTGATTTCGACCACTTTTTTCTATTAATGACGCTTGGTTCTATGTATTGCAGTTCTACCTCCTCCTCCACCATCGGTGGTTTGCAAATATCCACCCAGGATACCGGTTTAGGCATTGCTCTTGGCACGTTCTGCGTTGTATTCGCTTGGCTGGCCTTGACAGCGGCCTCCGCTCGTCCTCGTGTATTAGCATTGGATTTGATCCAGAAACTTGGTCTGACAGCAGCTCCCGACCGCCCACGTGGAATACCAGTGTTTCCTTCCGTATGCCCTTCCTTCCTAGTCGTTCTTCTCCTTCCCCCCACCTGGCTTGTACCCGCAGATGTATTGGCAAAATACCCATGGTTATGCGCACGCTGGGAAGAGAGAGAGAGAGAGAGAGAGAGAGAGGAGGGATCAACATCCCCTCACTTTTGCATCTCCCATGCATTCCCTCTTTCACATCCGTTGGATCTTGTTTAAGTCATCTAATCTTAACCGTTGATTTTTCAATGACTAAGATTAGATGACTTAAACAAGATCCAACGGGTGTTATCATGGGGATGCTTGGGAGATGCAAAAGTGAGGGGATGTGGATCCCTCCTCATATATATATATATATATATATATAATTTGGGGACAGAGGCGGGCGATCTTGGGGCTGCTGTGCAATGGGATCCGGTGTGTCGGATCGGTCGACAGGATCGACCGATCTTCAGGCAGGGAGGGGGTCAGTTGCCAGAGAGGAGACGACGGCTGAAGGCTATTGGGGATGGCGGGGGCTTATACACGATCTGCAGTCTATGCCGCCTGGGTCGGCCTCTCATCGGACAGGGAGAAGGCCGAACGGGGGTGGGTGGACGACTGTTGTGAAGGGTCGACGGGGGGCGAGTCCCTGGGAGGGGATGGCAGGGATCCGGGATGCTGATGAAGATGGGTGGATCGACGGAGCGAGTGGGAAGGGGAGGTGGAGTTTCTCAATCTGTCTGATGTTCGAAGATGACGGTAGGCGTGCACAAAAGGGTTCCCTTGGGGCTAAAGGGCTCGCCAATGGTATTCCCAAATGTTGCGACATGCAGCAAGGGGTCGACGAATTTGCAGGTGGGGGCAGATCTTGGTACGGGGGTGTCACGCCCCAGAACCAGAATACTGGAGAGCGGGAGAATGACTCAGCCAGCTACGTATTACGGGTAGGTGAATACCGTATAATACGATCAATGCTGTCTAACCAGACGAGGGGGTGCATACTACATAAAGGTCTTACTATGGTTATTTCACATCTATTGTCTCAATCATTCAAGCAAGGAAACAGAAATAGAGAACATGTAAGATAAAGCAGTAAGGCGTCCCAAACGCTCAGTCAAAATGTTCTTGAGATCTGGCTTTACAAAATATAGCCAGATGATATAGCAAGTATACACAATTGTTATCAGCTGCAGTCTGACTTAATTACAATCATGTAAAAGTAAGTACAAGACAATCCGACTAACATGTCGGTGCCAAACGGCTAAGTAATAAGGTAAATAACAAAACGAGCGGTGAAGTGAGGAACCCACTCGAGTCCTCCTGCAATCATGCCTCTAGTATTGACCATCTTGGAGGTAGAAGTACGCTGGATCCTCGGGCACCGGCTCTAAATCTGGCCATGCAAAACCAGAGAGGTTAGACTTCTAATAGCAAGTACCACAAGGAAGGACGATATGAAGGACATAAACCAGTAAGTAAAAGAATATAATAATAGATCTCTGCTTGCTACTAGGATTCACATCACATCACGACACTTCGAACCAACCTCCCAACCAAACAAGGACAGAAGTTGGCCCGTCATGTCCTGACATTCTGATCATCCCAGTTAGGTAACAGAGTAGGACAGAAGTACGCTGAAAGCCTTGCAAAGTCTGACACAAACCTTCTGTAATACCCTGCCAACCCCAAGAAACTTCGCACATCTGCTACGGTCTTGGGTACTGGCCAACTCTCTACTGCTTCTACCTTCTTGGGATCTACTGCTACTCCAGCTCCTGATATGATATGACCCAAAAATGAAATGTGATCCGACCAAAACTCACACTTACTGAGCTTGGCATACAACTGGTTCTCTCTCAGAACCTGCAACACTTTCCTGAGGTGGTCTTCATGCTCCTCTTCACTAGCAGAGTATACGAGAATGTCGTCAAGAAACACAACGACAAACTGGTCTAAATATGGCAAAAAGATGCGGTTCATCAAATCCATGAATATTGCTGGAGCATTGGTCAAACCAAACGGCATTACTAAGAATTCGTAATGCCCATACTTCGACCTGAATGTTGTCTTGGGGATATCTTCCTTCCGAACCCTCACCTGATGGTACCCTGAACGAAGATCTATCTTGGAGAAAACTCTAGCTTTGCTCAACTGATCAAATAAGTCGTCGATCCTGGGTAATGGGTACTTGTTCTTCACTGTTGCCGCGTTAAGCTTCCTGTAGTCAATGCACAATCTGGACGACCCATCCTTCTTTCCCACAAGTACCACTGGTGCTGCCCATGGTGACACGCTAGCTTGAATGAACTTCTTCTCCTTCAATTCCTCTATGTGCTGATATACCTTGGCCTGCTCTGAATCCGCCATTCTGTAAACTCGATCTGATATCGGTTTAGTTCCTGGTGCCAATTCTATACTGAACTCAATATCTCTAACTGGTAGTAGACCTGGAAGTTCTTCAGGAAATACGTCTAGAAATTTTTCAACTACCTTCGGGATCTGAACTTCCTCCATCGCCGTCACTACTCCCTGCTCTTGCTGAGTTGCCTCTGATCTGACTAAGGTGAATCTCTTCATGCCTGGAATATCAAAAGATACACTCCCTCTACGACAATCTATTGTCGCATGACTGTCTTTCAGCCAGTCCATGCCTAAGATAACGTCGAAATTTCCAACAGGAAATTCTATCAACCGGGCAGGTAAGGAATGCCCGCAAATCACAACGCTACATGCTAAAATAACTCTACTAACTCCTACGAGCCCATTACCAGTGAGTATATTCAACCTCCCTGGCAATGCCTCGAACTCCATTCCTAGTCGTGTCGCAAATCGTGCAGATATAAATGAATGGGATGCTCCCGAATCAAACAATGCTACTGCGGGATATGAGGCGACGAGAATGTTACCTGCCACAACATCTCCCGATGCCAATGCCTCTTCCAAGGACAGAGTGAATGCTTGCCCTCGACCTCCTTACTGATTTCCATGCTGCGGCCTAGCCTGGTGCTGCTGCTGGCCCCTGCCTTGATGATGCTGGGGTGGTCTATGCTGGTGTTGCTGCATCGGCGGTCCCTGCTGCCGAAACATCTGAGCCTGCGGTACTAACGGACGCTGCGCCAATGGCCTAACTGCCACCGCTGGTCCCCAATACTGGCCTGCCCCTGGTGCTGGCAGAGCAGGAAACTGCTGCCCTGGTCCTCCTGACCTCGAATTCATGGGACATGTGGTAACCCGATGGTCTGGATTTCCACATATCAGACACAGTCCATTTAATGTCCGACACACATCTCGAGTGTGTCCCATCTTCCCACAATAAGTGCAGCCCGCCGGGGGTTGCTGGTTCTTCCTCTGTTGCTGCTGCTGCTGCTGCCTGGGTGGTGCTGGTCCTCGTATCGCCACATCGTGGATACGAATGCCAGTGGATGGTGCTGTTGTTCGGGGCGCTGCTCCCCCTCCTCCTATCTGACTGTGGGATCTCTTCTGACCCCCAGTCCTTGTCGCAAGCCTCTGAATGGTGAGCTCATGCCTTCGAGTTGCCGTCAATATCTCATCAAAAGTCTGGTAGTTGTGCCCCTCTATCAATTGCAAGAGCTCGAGATGAAATCATTGCTGAAACCTCATGGCCCTATGGCGCTCTGTTGCTACCATCTCTGGGGCGAATCTACTCAATCTGCAGAACTCCGCTGCATAAGCATCTACAGTCTTGCCGGCCTGCCTGAGGTTGATAAACTTCTGTTGTAGCTCAAACTGCGCCACAACTCCATAGTACTTGGTCTTGAATCTTGTAGTGAAATCGTCCCAAGCCACAGGACGTCTGATGCCCACTTCCTCTGATTCCCACCAATCACGTGCGAGATCCTGAAGTAACAACTTCACTAGATCCACACGCTCTTCTGCCGGTACCTTAGCCACTGTCAGAATAGCCTCTATATCCTTAAGCCATGCATCTGCTGAGATGGCATCCTCCGTGCCCTCGAAACGACGGGGGTTGTACTTGCAAAACCTGGCTGATGCTCCTGAATCAGCCCTCACTCCTCTTTCCAAAGCCGTCTGCAATCCTTGGTTGAGCAACACATTCTGCTCTTGTAGCTGAGTGTGCATGCGCTGCTGGACCAACATCTGATGTTGCTGAGTGGCCATCATTCCTCTCATGATCTCCAGAAGGGCTGGTGTGTCCACTTCCACAGGGGTAGGTGGAACTATGGGTGGGTCTGGAATATCTGGATACTGCGGTCCAACCGATGGTTCTACTATCACTTCTTCCTGGATAGCCTCCTGAGGTGAGACTGGCCCTTGTTGCTGACCAACCTGGTCATGTTGCCCATGTTGCCCTTGTTGTTGCTGCCCAGCTCTGACCGCTGCGGACGAAGTGCCCCTAAGAAAAGGGACAAAAGAACAATCAAACGATCGGACATGAAGGATCAATGAAGTCAAAGGATACCGAAATGTCAAGCAAGAGTTGAGAATAACGAATCAGGAGATCAAGGGGGAACATGTGTGATTGAGACATCCTATAAATCAAAACACCCCACAAGTCTGAAATCAGACCTGCATGGGCCACCACTAAAACCTTGTCACGCCCCAGAACCAGAATACTGGAGAGCGGGGGAATGACTCAGCCAGCTACGTATTACGGGTAGGTGAATACCGTATAATACGATCAATGCTGTCTAACCAGACGAGGGGGTGCATACTACATAAAGGTCTTACTATGGTCATTTCACATCTATTGTCTCAATCATTCAAGCAAGGAAACAGAAATAGAGAACATGTAAGATAAAGCAGTAAGGCGTCCCAAACGCTCAGTCAAAATGTTCTTGAGATCTGGCTTTACAAAATATAGCCAGATGATATAGCAAGTATACACAATTGTTATCAGCTGCAGTCTGACTTAATTACAATCATGTAAAAGTAAGTACAAGACAATCCGACTAACATGTCGGTGCCAAACGGCTAAGTAATAAGGTAAATAACAAAACGAGCGGTGAAGTAAGGAACCCACTCGAGTCCTCCTGCAATCATGCCTCTAGTATTGACCATCTTGGAGGTAGAAGTACGCTGGATCCTCGGGCACCGGCTCTAAATCTGGCCATGCAAAACCAGAGAGGTTAGACCTCTAATAGCAAGTACCACAAGGAAGGACGATATGAAGGACATAAACCAGTAAGTAAAAGAATATAATAATAGATCTCTGCTTGCTACTAGGATTCACATCACATCACGACACTTCGAACCAACCTCCCAACCAAACAAGGACAGAAGTTGGCCCGTCATGTCCTGACATTCTGATCATCCCAGTTAGGTAACAGAGTAGTACAGTACACAAACAAATCATCTTGAACGGCCAATCAAATTCTACGGCTTGCTATTGTGAGTCCCAAGTTATCCTGGAATAATGCAATAAAGATTCCTCAGTTCTTACTATGTGCGAGCAAGGCTAGTCTATCCAGTCAATCATGTGCGCCATGCATGAATTAGACGAGTCCTAGCAGGACGCCCGTCAATATACAATATACAATAATAATAAAAGCAGATATTGTTCCCTGCCCGTGTGGTAGATTTACAGTATCTGTGGGAACTAGCCGGCCCGTCGGGTACTACTCGTCCCAAGGGGGCTGCCATGTAAGAACTCGGGAATCCATTCTCTCCATGCAATCATTATTTTATTTAACTTAATAGTCCCTACGTTGAGTGAAATCCCATGCCGTGGATCATGGTCATTCAAATGAGTACTTTCGTACGGGGTACGATATGCACAACTCTACAACGATACCAGTGCGGTTAGGTTGCAGGTCTTACATAGCGTAATGCAACAATCAAATCTAACCACGGTAATCATGCCTTGACCATAAAGTACATATGCTTCTTTTGTAGAAAATAAATAAATAAATAATTAAATAAATAGATTGAAGCCTGCATGTGCATGTATGTCAATATTCGGGATCAGCCAGTCGATTGCAATAGTTCATAACATGAACGTGTCTCATTCATTCATTTTAATAAGATGACTAGCCAGTCTCTTAGTTCCAACTAGGAACGCATGATCAATTAGTCAAATAACCATCGTCATTAATGGTGACAAGGCATGAAAGTCATTTATCATCAAATAGGGTCGAGTCTATAACTCTCGAGGTCAAGTTCCAGTCTTACTAGGTATCCATCAATCAATCAAGTCACAGGGCACTAATACCCAATTATTAACATGCTATGATTTTCAAGTCCAAGCAAAAGGCGTAAGGATATAATAGGAGAATTATCATGCTACTATTAGGTGAATAAATTGTACAGCAATAGAAACACCAAGGCCAGAAAGTCACGCTGACAAGTCTAGGCTAAGACCACAAGTCACGCAAGAAGTCTCTGCTAAGACCAACAAGCCACGCTAAGTCTAGCATGGAGGAGTGAGCGTATAACATAATACACGCTGGCAAGTGTGGGTGTGAAAAGTGAAGCGTGACAAGTGATTCACGCACGCACTCTCAACGTGAGGGTGAAAAAGTCACGCACGCCAAAAGTCACGCACAATGTGATCGTGAAAAGTCACGCACGCAAGCTCATGGACATGAGCGTGAAAAGTCACGCACGCAGCACAAAGACAGGAGCGTGACTCAAAATACACGCATGCAAATGCGGGCGTGACTGAAAATACACGCACGCAAATGCGAGCGTGACTCAAAATACACGCACGCTCGTGAGAACGTTAGCGTGACTAAAATACACGCAAACACGTATAGACGTGTGCGTGACTGGGCTGATGTTTACGCGAGCACGTAAGAACGTGTGCGTGAAACATCTCCCAAACTCCAAGTCCCATGGAGCCTTTGCTCCAGTGCCAAATACACGCTAAGTTGGTGGACCAAGAACCCAAGAACAGCTGAAATACTAAAACTTAGATATAGAGAAAACCAGCCGTAGAAATCAAAAATGCTAAGAACTAATCTCTCTTGGAATCACGAGAAGAAGGCAAATGAACCATAAAAATGGGTGATTGAGAAGCAAGTTTGCACTTGCCTTCTCCTGCTGCTGGTAGGTGGTGGGGAGTAATGAGAGGAAGAAGAAGAAGTAATGGTGAGAATGAAGTAATGAGGAGAGAGAAAGAGATGGAAGCTTTAAATAGGGGGAGTGGTGGTAGGTGGGGTGTTGGGCCGGGTTTAAGGGGATCCAGCAAACCGAAACCCAAAACACTAAAGCAGTAAATAAAATGCAGGTAATAAAATTGCAGAAATAAAATTTGCAGGAAATTAATTAACATGAAAATTTAAGAGCAGATAATTAATTAACATGAAACTAAAGGAATTTAAATACAGAATAATACATGATAAATACTAAATAAATACACATGAGTTGTACATATATAAAAATACGCATTCCGGGAACGGGGAGTGACAGGGGGAGCAGTTGCGTCTCATGTTTAGAAAGACAACGTATGAAGAGAAGGGCAAGACGCTATTGGAAGACATGGGAGACAGCAAAGTTGTAAAAGGTGCTAGGCGTTAGGCTGGCGGCCACCCACCCACCGCCTAGACCGCCTAGGCGGTTGTCAAAAATTAAAATAATGAAATATATATGTATTATTAAATTATTTAAAATGTGTTTTGTATGTATGTAAAAAATGTTAATATATGTATTTGAGTTACTGTCTCTCAAATGTGTTAATTTTTTAATTATAATTTAGAAGAGGAGAAACAGTGACTTCGAATGACAATGATATGTGTTTGATTTACTATGTCTATGTAGTCAGACTCATTTTTTCAAATGTGTTTTTTTTATTATAGTTTAGAAGAGGGGAGACAATGCTAGTGACTGAGACAGCTGGCTTTGAATGACTGACTTGAGCTTTATTATTATTATTATGTGACAGTGACTTGGGCTTGGCAGAGAGCTAGTTAGCTGTCCTCCTCTCTCTCTCTCTCCTCTCATCAATACCACACCAAACATAAATACCTAAATCTTTGCTCATAGCTGCCATTAGCAAAAAATAGAAGAAGACTACTCGAAAGAAGAAGAAGACTGAGAAGAAGAAGAAGAAGAAGAAGAAGAAGAAGAAGAAGAAGAAGGAGCAGACCTCACTGGCGGTGACTGGTGACGGCTGCTCCTCCTACAGTCTGCTACTTGTTGTTGCTCGTATAGTCGGTTGCGGGTGCGCCTAAACCCGCGCCCAGGAAGCCGCCTCCCAGCCGAGCGCCCGCGCCTAGGCGGCCGCCCAAATCCGATTTCCCCTGGATCGCCCAGACCCCCGATCCGGTTAAAACCTAGGCGGACCATGGGCGCCTAGCTCCTATGCGCCGACTAAAACTGCCTTTTAGAACACTGGAAGACAGACCACATAGTAAGTCGTGGGCAGAGCTTTGTCACCCTGCGACAGATAATTCTAATGGCCGGATGCGGTTTGTTGAGCCGACTAAGGTCGGATCTGGGATACGTGCTACCTTTCCGGAGGAGGAATTGATGGAGACACGGGAGTATTGGCGCAACATAGTGGTGCTCTACGTACTTGGAAATAGGCCGTTCTACTGCCAAATTCGAGCATATGCCTATCGGGTATGGCGGCCGAAGGGGAGTATGAAGTTTTTTCCAAGGGATAATGGATTCTACTATGTGCGATTTGGGATGCAGGAGGATATGGAGCGGATTTTGCAGGGCGGTCCATGGATATTTGACGGCCGACTTATAATTATGAGGGAATGGACGGCACGGTCACAGTGTGAGCGAAAAGTACTTCATTCAGTACCAATATGGATCCTGTTCCCGGAAGTCCCTATTATGTACTGGAGTATTCCGTTAATGATGAGACTGGCTAGCCTGGTGGGGCGACCCATCAAAGCGGATGATGCTACCACGATGAGATCGAGGCTGGGATATGCCAGAGTTTTCATGGAGGTAGAAGTAGGAAAGGAACTCCCTTTGCATGTTGAATATGAGATTCCATCTAGAGAGCTCTTTCAGCAGAAGGTGGAATATGAATGGGTTCTACCCGTGTGCCAATTTTGTAAGTACTTTGGACATCCACCCAAAGTTTGCAAGAGCAAGATAGATGTTGCAACGGAGGCTGCAGCTGAAACAGGAGGTGGGGATGGAGTGCTAATGCCTACGCATGTTGGTGACCTTGACACTCAACGGATAGAGAATTCGACTGAAACGATTAGGGAGATGGAGGTGGAGGTTGACAATGGGATCGAGATGGACAAGAGTGCTGGGTGTACACAACATATTTCGGAACGACGGATAGACGCTAATATGTCACTTGTGGATGGCTCCCAAGAGATTCCTCATGATAGCAGCTCGCTTGTGGTGTTTAATATCGGATCGGAGGGAACAATGCTTGGAGCGAACAATGGAGGACATGGTAGGGTGACTACTAGACGGATGGCGGCGTACAACAGAAAAGGGGCTAAAAGGGAGACTTGCAGAGCTCCTCAAATGACTAGTAGGAAGAGGCATGTTGGTGGGACTAGTGAGGATATTTGCCATCAGTTACATTTGGAGGACCAGGGAGTGGATAAAGATAGCATACGGCATACTGAGCAGAGTCCGCTTGTCATAGACAATCCGGTATGGGTTAGGTTGATATAGATATCGGAGGGAGGAGTGGCTTAAGAAAAATCATTTCTTTTATGACTGAATAATGTAGTCATGGAATATGAGCTAGTGGTTCTTACATTGAGGTGTGGGAATTCCTATTGATTTCCAATATGATGGTATGTTTGTAATGTCTGCTCTATTTATCAATACAATTACCTTCTTCAAATATATATATATATATATATATATATATATATATATATATATATATATATATATATATATATATATATATATATATATATATAAGAATTTGTAATTTATAGACAAACATGAAGATTACAACTATGATATAGCCCAGATTACAAAATGGGTCATCTGGGGTCTAGGATATCTATGTCAGCATGTATATTTTTTTGTACAACAAAAATACTGACGGAGAGACTCTCAAAGATAAGTGCCAGCCCTGAGTTCATGGGAGCCGTAGGCAAACTTTCAAAATGGGGTCCATATATAATATAAAAAAATAAAAAACTGAAATAAAAGTAAATTTAAAAGTGTTACAACCAAGAATTGAACCTAGGACCTCTTGTGTGCAAGTTTAACATAATAACCACTACATCACAATTGTTGTGTTAAAAGATGATCATGTTACATATTAGTTCTATTTTTGATACAAGATTATTAATATATATGTATAAATTAATTTTTTGGGCCCTCATATTCCATGGGGCCCTGGGCAGTCACCCTGGCGGTCCTGGGCCACGGCCGACCCTGTCAAAGATACGCCGGTTTCGTTTCCTCCAAACATGCCAAACCACAAGAGTAAATGTTCTTCTATAACCTCTCTCTCTCTCTATATATATATATATATATATATATATATATATATATATATATAGTAACGTGCACGTGCATTGCACGTTCTTAAAAAAATTTGTTGAAAAATAATTGAAATTATAACATATTATAGATAAAGTTGTTAGGATTGAAGAAACAAAAAAAATTGTTGAAAAATAATTTAAGTTATAATTTATTATAGATATTGCTATTATGTGGGATCGAACCAACCCAGCCAAGAAAAATGTCTCCCACCTTAACCACATGAGTTAGAGGTGTTTGGCTATAGTTAGATAATATTAGGTAATTAAATAACTAGTTAGAATTTAGTTATTTATTATTTTTTAATTACGTGATGATATACATACGGCTTAAATGGCTCAATTTTGAGCCGTTCTCAAGCCTCGTGAAATATATATATATATAATATATATATATATATATATATATATATATATATATATATATATATATATATTAGAAAAATGGTAAATTTTATTCCAAAGGAAAAGCCATAATCTTACAACATACATTCAGAGTGGGACTCCCACTCATCAGTTCCCCATAACATTTACATCAAACTCGATGTAATGGAGAATGCCTACCAGAGGGGTGACCAGCCCCTCAAATATCCGACGGTTTCGCTCCCGCCATACATGCCAAACTGAAGCCGCCAGTCTAACTCTGGTGGTCCGGAACCAGTCCTGCCCTCGACCCCTGCTATCCCGGAGCACCGTGATGATGTCCCCAATTCCTTTTCCGATGACGCACACTCCCAACACTCGACTCTGCTCCGACCAGATCTGCCATGCCAGTGTGCACTCGAAGAAAATATGCTTTATAGATTCAGGCTCCAAACAACAAAGTACACACTTGGGATCCGGAACCGATACTCCAAACGAACTCAGACGATCCCTAGTCAAAAGACGGCCTAGTAGAAGCTTGTAGACACACAACTGCATCTTTCTGGCCAGACCCTTGCACCAAACGAACTCGTAGTCATAACTCAGAGGAAAAGTGCGACGGATGAGGTTGTAGCAGCTTCGGAATTGGAACTCCCCAGTTCCCGGAGTTGCTCCAGACGGCTCCCAAATCCACCGGTCAGCAGGCAAAGCCGGATCAATGACTGTAGAAGTAATGATCCCACCCAGCTCCTCAGTAAACCGATAAGATTTCGGCCTCCACTCCCCATTGCGTATGATGCGACTACACGTCAGACCACGCCCGTCCTCCTGATGAGTCGGGGCACTCCTGATGTCCAAAAGCTAACGCCGATCTATCCAAGGATCCCGCCAGAGGTCCGTTAGGGGGCGTTTGGTTCAAGTTTTTGTGGCTTGGAAATGAGTTTTGAATTCCTTATCCATATTTGGTATGTTTAGGATTGGGAATGAGGAGGGGCTTAGGAGGGAACGCTATGTAATGCCCCGCTCCGCGTGAGGCATTTGGTTGGCTTGTTGGATGGGATCAGAATGTTGGACCGTGACTTATGTTGGAGATCAGGAGAATTGAGACTGATGCAGTCTTTCTTAGCTGGCTAGACGGAATGGGTATTGGAACGTGGCTCGCTGGTGGAGCTACGCTTAGTGGAATTGGAGCAGGAAGACCGTTATGTAAGGCAAGTAGAACTGTCATCCTTCCTCCTTATTCCTGCATGCTTAATAAATGAAATAACGTGATGCTATGAATTGTCCCTAAGTATCCCATGTTTTAGTTGTTGAATAATAGAGATGCTTATGCTGAGAATTATTGAAATGAATAAGACATGAATACTGAACTGTTGAACGAATAACACTCGAACTGCTAATGTAACTTGATGCCTGAGAATGAATTGAGAATGTCCCTTATGCTTAATGTTGATGAAATGAATGAATCACTTGAATAATGAGATGCTGCGTGAATGTTACATGAGAAATGAATTGAATATGCTATTGTTCCTATAAAATGAATGAAATGCTACAGGTCCCTCTGAAACGAATGAATGCTGCTTGTTCCTCCTTAGAAGGAACGTAATGAGAAATGTTGCAATGTAGCAATGAATGAGAAATGATGAGACTTGGGATCGTCGAGATCACTAAGTGGAATGATGTGAATATTGAAAATGATGAGTCGTTGAAAACGACATGGATGAGTTGAATGATGCACTGTTGCCTTTAGTTATTTCAATATTTCACCATTTGCTTTATGATCACGATCGAGTCGGACACGCATTCGTATGGTCAGCGACAACTTGTATACAAGGGGGTGACTGCTTCCTCGGACGGTACCCCGGGACGTTAGGGGACCGATCCGACCATGGGGGAAGTGTAAACGTACTTTAAGGGTACGTGGTATTGGGACATTCCATTCGGGCTCGCAACCTGGTGGAATGGCGCACCGATTACCTTTCGAAGTCCTATATGGCAACGTCTGAAAATGGTGCAGTAACACCAATGATCATGTTGTAAGGATGCACGCTAATGAATGTTTTGTGCAGGCAGAGTAAGTGTAACTGTTAACCTGTATTTGATGCAGGTAAGAGGGAGTGGCTATTGGTAAGAAATCACTTAAATGTGATATACTCAATATATGTGTTGGTTTAACTTGCGTGCTTAACGTGCCAAGTAAATGATGCTATGTGTAGCCTTTCAATTATGAGAACCTGCTTAACATGTTAAATTCAGTATGCTAGAAAAATGCTTTGCTATAAACACTGCTCAAATATAACATACATGTTAAGAGATGCTTGAAGTGAGAATTGTCATAACATGTTTAAGATGTTAATGTTAACGATGCCTCAATGATGCCTTTGTCATAACCCGTCTTTGCTTAGCCTAGACACTCAACAATACGGACACTATTGCTAGAATCGCTAGGCGATAACACCGCGCATGCTAATAAATGACTCAACGCACCTAGTTAAGGGAATAATCCCATCTTGTATGCTTGTATAGAATATGGAAAAGAACATAGAAAATGTGAGAACTCTCGCACCGCACTCCACGCTCGTGCTAAGGCACAAGCTTACGTTCAAGTCCCTTATGCGTTCAACAATGAAACAATGAATGGTTTACAACAATGAAACGGAAGACTATCGACATAGTCGTTTCGAGTAGAATATAGCAACATTGGAAGACTTCGGGGCCGATGGGTCGCCAAGGCGACTCCCGCACAGGGAGTTGCATAATGTATAAATGAATGAATGAATGAATGAATGAATGAATGAATGAATGAATAAGTGAATGAATGAATCAACGAATGAATGAATGAATATGAGAATGAATGAATATGTGAATGAATCAATGAATGAACGAACATGTGAAAGAAAGAAAAGAATGAATGAATAAAAGATAAGAAAGAAAGGAATGGTTAGCGACAGGTATGACGGGGATGTGCATCGGAACTCGCTACCCGCGCTGCACGGATGCCGCCACCAACCTGGTCGATAACGTATTAAGGCTAAGGATTAGCCTACGGCTCAGAGACAACCGTTAAGTTAAAATGACAAACAAAACGAAATGGTCGTGGACAATCCCATCGTATACGGGAGGTAGGCAGAATAAGGGATTTCCAGCGGCACCATCAAAGGGAGGATCGTGACCGGCCTAGGCGGAAATCAAATGGCTTACTGTCTAGGCTTGGGTGCGGGCTTGGCCACCCAGGAGACGTAAGGCCGGGTATTTCAAGAGACTATCAGGGTGTACCAAGCCGCACGCCATGATAGGTGTGAAATTACCAAGGGAGAAAGGGTCCAAAATGGCTTGTGATGCCAGCGACCGGTGCATATAGATTTAAGTGGGCTTTGCTGGTGGAAATCCACGTGCAAGTTCTTGCATTGAAACAAAGTAGTCTAAGTTAACTGAATGAAGCGCCTTCTGAACAGGCTTGAATAAAACACACCAAATGATTGAGAGTACTTCATGAAATTGAGTTAGAAAACACACATACGTCGTGCTAGGACCTGAGGTAGGGACACGCACTTGACATTGAAAGTTTATATGAATTGTTGACTAACTTGGTTTACTTTGGACAGGGAAGGCCGGACGGTAAGTATGGGTAAGTCGTGCATGTATTTCCATACGATACTTGAATTCGGCAACACGAAATAGGTTATGATATGTGCCATGAAATTGACCCTAAGGTAAGATTAGTAAGACAATGAATGATAGACGGTGCACAAAAGTAAATAGAACATGTTTGGTAATGATAGCATTGTGGGCGAGCTAGCCTCCCCACCAGTGCATAACAATGTACTGACAACCCCACAGTTTGCTTGTAGGACGCAGGAGACGTCGTCGGGTGCGGAGCTTCCCTCGAACGTGCTTAGGCGCAGAGCTAACTCTGAGGCCTTAGAGCGTTGCAAGAAACTGAAGCACCATATACAGGACATAATGTATCGGAACATCGCCATGAATCATTCCATCTTGTAAGCCACTTGGCACGCCTTTTATGTTTCAGAGAGAGAGAGCTTGAGCGATTTGTAATCTCGGCCTAGCGCCGCTTGTAAACTTCTTGAATGTCAATAAAGAGTTTGAATTCGCTTCAATTTATGTTCATTTACTTTCTGCTGCAAATGGGGACAATCTGTGCAACTCTGTGGCCTAGCTCAAATCGGCCATTTCTGGGATTAGTCTTGCACGGACGCAACCTAGGCCCGTGCGGCATCACGCCTTAGCGAGGACGATCGCTCCTGCGGGAGCGGGGCGTGACACCCGCAGTCAACAGCATTGAGTTAATCATTTCTGTTAACGTTCTGTTCTTCCTCTCTGCTACTCTGTTTGATTGAGGAGAGTACGGAGCCGTAGTCTCATTGACAATTCCATGTTCTTTGCAGAACGATGCGAATTCATGAGACCTGTACTCCCCACCTCGATCACTTCTTATTCTTTTGAGTTGTTGTCCAGTCTGCCGCTCAGCTTCGGCTCTGAACTCCTTGAACTTCTCGAATGCTTCGTCTTTAGCCTTCAGCAAGTAGATGAATGCATACTTAGAGTAGTCATCGATGAAGGTTATGAAATATTCATCCCGGCCTTTGTAGAGAACTGTTTGAAGTCACAGATATCGGAGTATACCAACTCCAGAAGATCTGTACTTCGATTAACCCGATAAAAGGGTTTCCTTGTGATCTTCGTTTGAGCACAAACTTCACATTTCTCTACCTTACCCCCACACTTGGAGATAAGCCCTACACTAGACATTCTGTTTATTCGTTTACAATGAACATGTCTTAGTCTATTATGCCATAACTCAAAAGTATAAGCAGAAGAAGTAATTGCATTAATAACATTGGACTGATTTACAAGCTGAATTTTGAACATTTCTTCGTATAAAAAGCTTTTCCGAAATATGTTCCCTTGATAGACATTACCATCTGGCCAGCATTGATGTCCATCCTGAGGCCTGCGTTGCAGAGTAGGGCTCCTGAGATCAGGTTCTTGACGATAGCAGGTACGTGCTTCACGCCTTGAAGCGTTAGAGACTTGTCAGAAGTCAGCTTCAATACCACCGTCCCAATCCTGAGCACTTCAGCTTGTGCCTGGTTCGCCACCAAAACCACTTCAGAAGTAGGTATGTAGGTGGTGAACCACTCCTTGCTGGAGCAGACATGGCAGGTGGCTCCAGTGTCTACCCACCAGTCAGAGTCCGTCCCTACCGCATCAACCTGCGCAATCATAGCAACAACGTCAGTGATCATAGATACCTTGCTAGGCTCTCCTTGCTCTGATTGCTTGGTCTTTTCTTTGCATTCACTCTTGAAGTGGCCCTTCTTGTCACACTTGAAACAAGCCAAATGGGACTTTGGCTTCTTTTGCTTGAACGAAGTTCCCTTGACTTTCAGATTGTTAGGGTCCTTCTTCTTGCTATGGGAAGCCGCCTGCTTTTCCCTTGGTTCCTTGGTATGAACCAGATTGGCATTAGCCAATTGCTTGGACAGTGCTATACCTTCAGTTGAGCCCGCATCTGGTCCTCGACATAAATTTTCTGCAAGAGATCTTCAAGGCTGATCTCAAGCTTCTTCCTATGCATGTTTGCATAGAACTTACTCCACCCAGCGGGGAGCTTTGAGACAATCCCTCCAACAACAAACTTGTCGGGGAGGGGCATCGTCTCGTCTTCCAGTTTCTGTCGCAGCTTCAGGAATTCCTTCACCTGCGGCAGCATGGACTTCTCGTCCTCAAAGAGCCATTTGTGATATTTTTCAACCACAAATATCTTGCTCCTGTTTTTGTCTTCTTCGTACAGTTTCTCCAGAGACTCCCATATGTCTCTGGCAATAGTCTTCTTACTGTAGGATTCTGCTAGGGAATCCTCTATAGCATTCAGGATAAGCAGCCTGCAAATACTATTCTCCCTTCTCCACTTGGCCTGCTAGGGAATCGTCTTCAAGAAGCACGTGATCAACGTCTCTGAGTTGAAGAGTGAGATAAACCTTCCTCTTCCAGACTTAATAATGCTTTCCATCAAACTTTTTTAACTTACAAAAGTCAGTATTGAGGAGTGAAGCATTAAAGTTTTCCATCGTAGCAATATAGCTTTGAGATTGTTAGTGCCGGGGCACAATTTTTCGATGAAAAAACTGAGAAGAAGAAAACAATTGTAAAAACAATATTCCAACGCAACACTTCTGGGAAGGTTGCGCAAGTTTAACGAAGATCTAAGAAGATCTCGTTACTGCAGCATATGATATTACGAGAATCTAAAAAGATTTCGTAATCCACAGCAGCGAAGAAGATGAAGATGACTGGCAGTTGATGGATGAATATCCTGCTGGGGTGAATGATCACCGTTGCTGAAAGCTATATTCGTCCCACACGAATAGCTTCCAGGAACCAGCAAGTTCGTCGGAGAACTTTGGAACACTTCTGCTCTTCTGACTTCTCGGATCGTACACGGACTCCCGTGCAGAAGCAACGCTGGTGCAAAGCTTCTCTTCTCTCTCACGGCCTCTGTTTACTTGTGTTAAGAAACACTTGTAAACTTTCGTAACTCTCTGTATATGCTCTGTGTCCTTTGCCTGTGAGAGAGAAGAGACCTTTTATAGGCCCGAGTAGCAACTGTCCGGTTAGCACAACCTTCGGGACGTGGTAATAACCACTCCGAACGTGCAGTAACCGCTCAGATCATGCACAGGCACGATCTGAAGCAAGTTGCGCACCTCGCGCACCCCGCGCGCCTTGTACACCACGCGCTGAACGCGCACTGAGCCACTTGCGCCACCTGCGTCACCCGTGCAACTGAGCGCGCACCTGTGCGTGCAACTGGGCACACCACTGGGCGCGCACCTGGTCGCGCAACCTAGTGTGTTTGGCTTTTAGCCGTAGAGGAGCGGTACGATCTTGGCCGCAACGCCGGCCAGTTAGCTCTTCAATTGACAACGCATTGAGATCCACTAGAGCCTCAATGACGATGGCGACTTGTGCGTACTTGGGTGGAACGACTCGAAGGAAATTTTTAACTACCTTCTCGTCGTCCATTTCGTCACCGAGTAGTTGCAAGTCGTTGACGAATCCCTTGAGTCTTATCGCGAAGTCCTCGACGGACTCGCTGTCCTTGAACTTGATTGATTCGAAGTCGGCGCATAATTTCTGCGCTTTGGCCTCGCGCACGCGCTCAACCCCCATCTGCATCATCTTCAGAGCGTACGTCCCATGCTTCCTTTGCAGTGTCTTTCACCGTCAGTGTCCGCAGCATCTTCGGCGGCACGACTCGGAGTATGACGGACAGGGCCATCCTATCGTCGCGGTAGTCAGCGTTCCCAGGTTTGATCGCCTCCCACGGGCCTTGCGACTGCATGTTGACTCTAATTAAGAGAGCCCAATCCGCGTAGTTGGTCCGTGTCAGCATTGGATACTTGAAGGCGAATGAAATCTCCTTCATCGGTGTCAACGTCGTGGTGTCTTGCTTTGACAGCGATTCCATAAGGCTCTGGTACCAAATGTGAAACTTCAAAAGATGCTAACCCGTTTGGTTTCTTTATTCATTGAGAACAAGCCTTTAAATAGGCTGTAAGAAGAAACAAACAAAAACTAAGAATAAGGAGAAGCTCACTCCTACTTACCAGGTCTTATCCTAGTTATTAGGACAGCCATGAATCATTCTCCAACAGTCTTCATGGAAGAGGATTAAGTCTAACATAGAGAACCTCACTGGATTTTCGAACAGCTAAAGGTAAAGGCCTAAGGATCACCATCTGCCATGTTTCCTGCAAACACATTGCTTTCACAGCCGACATAATGTTGTTCCAAACGAAGTCATGCAACAGTACAGCTAAGAAAGCGAAATCGCTTTTCCGCTCCTTGTTATATCGTCATAGAACACTCACTCATCTATTCATACCAGAGCTAATATATCTTAATCCAGGTTTCTGCATCTCATTTATAAGGATTATCCATCTTTGTAGTTTCATATATTTTCTTTACACGTCTCTTCACACTTTACACTATCACGAATCAACAGTTATAATTTGGCGTGGGGAAGCTTGCAGGTGGTTGGTTGTCTAACCAAGGACGGAGCCAAGATTTTAGTTTACTCCAGATTGAACTTAAAATGTCTTAATTTTCTTTCTTTTTTAATAAAATGAATGTTGTGTCAGTATCGTCATGTCCATATCTCATCGTGTCCATACTGTACCGTGTCTGGCCAATGTAGAACTGTGTCGTTGACTTTGTCGACCTCTAGTCCAATTTCTAAGGCATCCTATCCCATGATTTCTTATGTTTGATGCTTAAAAGCTGTTAAGTAATGTGCCTGAAATGTGTCTTCATAACGTCGCTTTCACATTAGACATCCTCACATCTTATATGAAACACTCGGAAAGTTCTCAACTGTTGTTCAAAGTTTCCGAAATCCCACGGTTATTGTGGACCATAAAACTGACATCACGTTCTAGCAGTGAAACTGGAATGGAAGTCACATACACTGTTCCCTTAATAATATGATTATCTGCAAGGCCGGCCCATGAGGTTGGGTTGCCTAAGCCGGAGCTAATTTTGGTTGCCCTTCACACCCGTTGAAAAGATACAAGTTTAAGTTGGATTTGGACTGTACTGGTCCTAAGAATACCAAATGACCTTGGGGATTGTCCTACGGAGGGAGGTTGTCTGAGCCCGAAGTCTTATCAGGCTTACCCCTGGGCCGACCCTGGTTATCTGTCTTAAATCTGTCCATAGGCCTGCAGCCATGTCATTCCAAAACCAAAATACACTTGTGGGTCTGTGCATTATTGTAAGTGCTAATTAGCATTTAGACCATGGAATTTAGACCAGCTTAGAGTTTAAGTTCTGGACATGTCCAAATGGAAAGTTTTGACCATCGGTTTTTATTTATTGTTTCATTTTTTTTTTCCATTACACCCTCCTTTCCAGCATGTGTTGGTTGTTGCCATTGTACTCATGGAAAAAAGGAAACCAAAAATAAAAATTCAGGGTCCAAAATTTTCAATTGGACATGTTATGACTTATAAAATCCAGGGTCTAAATGCTAATTAGCCCTTATTATAACACCATTCTGTTTGGTTAGGTGCACTCTGTCTCATTTGGACATCATGCTTGCCTTTTCCATTTTGGTAGCCTAAACTCACTACTAAAATACTCTCTTTGGTCTTTTCTATTTCAGGTGAAGAAAAATGGCACAACACAAAATGAAGGAACTTGTCTAGAATTTAAGGTGGGTGTGTATTGTTGCCATGAAAAAAAAAATGAAGGCCAATGGAAATTATCATTGAGGAGGTTTTTCTTTTCTTTTCTTGGCATGTGCAGATAGTCTCTCCTGCTGGTGCTGATACCGAAAGCGTGGAGAATTCAGATGATGCAATAAAATACTAGATTGGTTTCCAACTCCAAAGGAACGAGTCTTGTTGGTAAATCTACAAACCCAGTTTTACTTTGTTTAATCAATTAGGATATTTAACTTGGTGGGTCTAGAAAAGTTAAGGTGGATGGGAATTGTTGCCATGAAAAAACTGAAGTCCAATGGAAATTATCATTGAGAAGAGGTTTTTTTTTTTTGCTTGGCATGTGCGGATAGTCTATTGCTGGTGCTGATACCTAAGGGCATCAATAGTAAGGCTCTCCCAAATTCTAGATTTTAGATTCAAAATGTAGAGTCTGTAGAGTAGTAAGGTTCAATTGGAGTCCTATGATGGTCTCATTCCAGCCACAAGAGCTATAGTCTGAGCGTCAGAATTTCTACATTCAGAACCTAGAAACTCAATTTGTAGAATAGTAAGGTTCAATTTGGATTCTCAATTTCTAGATTCTAGAATTTATACTATTTTTTGAAAAGGAAAGAAGAATGGTATGCGGGTGTATATCTATCCATCTCATTTGGGCTTCAAGATTTATTTGTTTAATGTTCTCATACAAACCCAACAAATTCAACATTTATTTATTTTTACTACAAATTTGGGCCTAGCTCCATCTATTAGAGCATCATTAGTAGTTGGAACTCTCCAATGCAATTTGGAGCCCAAAATTTCAAAAAAAAAAGGTTAATGTAGAATGGGTTGGATTTGTATGAGAATAGTAGGAAATGATAAAGTGAGCTCCGGTCCCAAAAATTGTGTGGTCAAAAATTAATGTAGGAAAAAAATAATATAAAGTTTAGAATCTAGAAAGTTGGGCTCCAAATTGGAACTTACTATTCTACAGAACGAGTTTCTACAATCTAGAAATTGGGAGGCCCAACCCTTAGCACCCATGGATGGGTTGGGACCGAAATTGTAGAAATTGGGACTAGGGATGAAACTTATTATTCTACAAAATGAGCTCCTACATTCTAAATCTAGAATCTAGAAAATGGGATGGGCCTTACTAATGATGCTCTTAGAGTATCAATATGGAGCTCAAAAATGCATCTGGAGGCCCAAATTTATAATATAAAAAAATATAGAATTGGTTGGATTTGTATGAGAATAGTAAACAAAAAAATCTCGATGCCCAAATGATATAAGACCCGTGTGTCATCTTTCTTTCTTTTCCAAAAAATAATATAAAATATATAATCTAGAAATTGGGGCTCCAAACTGAGTTTTACTATTCTACAAAAATGAGTTCCTACATCATGAATGTAGAAATTCTGAGGCCCAAGCTATAGCTCCTGACGGGAGCATCGTGAGGCTCCAATTGAATTTTACTTTTCTATAAAATTGACTCCTATATTCTGAATCTAGAATCTAGAAATTGGAATGAGCCTTCCTATTGATGCTCTGAGAGCTGGAGTAAGTCGAAAGATGCAATCAGCATAGGGGACCTGTGGATATAAAATACTTGATTGGTTTCTAACTCACTCCACAGGAACGAGTCTTCTTGTTGTTGGTAAGTCTCCAAACCCAGGTTTACCTTGTTTAATCAAAATTAGGAAGGATATTTAGAGATGCTGTCAATATAAACCTCCATCATATGCATCGGAATAGATGTCTTGTGTCTGGAGCTGTTAGTTCTCCCAGCTCATACGCTCCCATACAGAGGTCCCTTGCTGTCCCTACCAGTCTTTTAAAAATTGGACCGGAGATCGACCCGGACAAAGCACATGGTTGTCATGGTTGAGTCAAACCGGTTCAAACCGGTTCAACAACTGGGTTAGTCTAAGTGGCCCAAGTTCATTTCCTGATTTTTACAATTTTTTTTATTTACAACTGGTATTTGAAAAAATAGTGGGCCAACACTCATCCGGTCCCAAAAAAATACCGGTTCACGGATCAACCGGTTGAACTCGATTTTTAAAACACTGGTCCCTGGTGTTTCCAAGACAGGTTCCCATTAGAAATGCATCTTGACAAAATCTTCGCTGACACCAACCAGATCTGAACCCACTTTTTTCTTCTATTCATAATTTAGGTCGTGACAGATTATGCCGAGATGTGATTAATTAATGCTTTCACAATGCTTGCAGTGTTGTCTAATTGTTTAAGTGCTGCAAGTAGTTGACGAGTCATAGTTGACTTGGTTAAGAGCTGTAAAGCTGGCCTAAGATGTCTTCTTGCACTAGTATGATCAGAAACCCTAGCTCTCGATCTTTTAATTGAATAGTCACTTGCCTAGTCGCAATTCATGGAAATATGATGATGGGGCTATTTTTTCTTTCGAAAATTTTCATACAAAGCATTGAAATTATGCACACAGCTGTTAAAATTATAAAATGAGAACTAAAACGCCAAAAAGAATGTGTTTTTCAAAAAATGCCGAAAGGATAGGTGTTTCTCTTGAGGCGCTTGATTACTTCAAATAAAATGGGAGATCAGCAAATAAAATGGAAGATCAAAAAAAAAAAAAAACCCTACAATTTAGCATTTTTTTTAACCCAAAAAAAAAAAACCAAAAAGTTTGCCTTGTTTGGTTTGCGGTTTCCTTCCTTTCCTTTAACAAATTAAGGTTATTTACACTAACATCCCCTATATTTTGTATTTACTAAACGGACCTCTCATAGTTTAAAAATAAATACACTGACACCCCATGCCATTTATACTTTTTTTAGAAGTAGAGATGGTCAGTGTAAGATCCTTTACACAAATTACAAAACTTAGGAGTGGTCCGTGTATTTAACACAAAACATAGGAGGTCTCACTGTATTTATTTTTAAACTAGGAGAGCCCGCATAATAAACACAAAATATAGAAGGTGTCAGTGTAAATAACCCTAATACAATTTTTATTAAATTTACTTTCGGATGCTTGGAAAGTTCTGAAAATTGGTTCCGTAGTGAAGCACATGACCATGCCTCAATAGCCAAAGCTAAGATGACCACTCGTTTCTTCTTATTTTACTTTCTCAGGTTTGCCATTGATACCTATACTTTACTAATTCAACTAGTTTGAGTGTACTCCTCACTGGAACTTATATAACTACCAAATCAACTGAGTTGAATAAGTAGAATTCTTTATATACTCTTATTTCATCCATGTTTCACATTTCTGCTTAGAAAACTATGAAGAAGCCATCATATAATGCTCTACTGCAACTATATAAGAACCTCACCTAAAACTAAAACAAGCATTATATGTCAACTTCTAGATTAATCATGATTCACCAAACTCAAGAGTAGCATGACAGCTATACGAACAAATACTAAAATGTGTCGAATGTCTGAAGTCTAGCTTCACTAACAGTATTTATATTTTTGAGTTTGTGAAACGAATCTGATTTGTTTTTAGGATATGTTGTTGCCTTAGTTAAATTGAACTCTTTTAAGTCTTGACTGCCATCAAGTGTTTTAGAGGACATTAGAAGACTAATTAACTACTTAATCTTATGCTCCATCTCTGATATCAATCCCATCGTTTTGAGGAGTTCATGAACTTCTCTACGAGCTAGGGGGAGCATTATTCGGTTTTGGACTGAGAATTGAATAAAACCGAATAAGCGATTCGGTTCGGTTTCGGGTTTGAAAATACTTAAATTTCTTATTCGGTGTCGGTTTTAGATTTCGGTTTCGGTCCAAAAACGAAAACCCAATAAAACTTGTACAATTACTAAATCCTCAATTTTATGTATATTTTATAATTAAATATGTGTATATTTTGAAAACAACAATTCTATACATGTTTTTTAAAAACAAACTTTGATAATTTAACTACTGGTCCAACTTTGGATCTAACTTTAAATACAACAAATATAAGTATAATAATAAAACTGTAATTTTTAATATAATTTAACCACGATTCAAAGTTTGAATCCTACCAACTAAACAATAAAAATAGTCGAGCCGAACAAATCGAATAAACCGAATCATTATCGGTTGCAGTTGTGACTGGTTAGCATGGTTAAGATTATCACATTTTTGCTTACAACATCAGATTCTGCAACATTGTCGAGTACTTTTTTTTAATCATCCTTTGGTGCTTCTTCTCGTCGCAGTCTCTCGTTAGATTCCTAACACAAATCTAATTGTATTTATGTAGATTGTGCATGGAGCAGTGCAATGTAAACATTAGCAAGAGATCGGTCTGATGGAGAAATTATTCAGTAAGTCGGATTCATCGTGAGTCTTGATTCACCTCCACTTGATGAGTTATCAAATAAATTCATGCAGCTTTCATTCTCCACCCCGGTTCTCAAAATTCCAGACCATTAATCGAAGGAGAATCAAGACTCGTGATGGGTCTGGATCACTGAATAATTTATCAGTCCGATGAAGAGTGGAGGGAGGGGATAAGGGACCATTTTTGTCTGTGCCATGCTCTTTGGTCCTTTTGCTGCTGTCTTTTAGGAGTGGGAAGAACAAAATTTATTGTCACTTCATTAAAAGAACAGGTATTATTACTTCATCTCTACAAACCTTATATTCATGCCATTCATAACTTCACTATCATTTCATAGCTGTACAAGTCACAGTCAGTCACGCCCTCTGCTAGCTTTAATCAGATAACGACAATTAGTGACTCTCGCTACGTTCTAATTACTGTATAATATAAGTTTTCTGAGGTTTATATGCCAAGAAAAACTTAACCAAGAAGCAAGGGGAGGGAGGATTAAGTTTATTCGGTTTCAACCGAACTGTAATAGTCAAAACTTAATAAATCGAAATTCTAAAAATCCAAAATCGAAATCAAAACTGGACGGAACCGTAATCAATTTGGTTTATTCGGTTTGGCTTCATTTTTTTTTTTTGTTTAATTGGTCAGATCCAAAGTTGAAATTGTGGTTAAATTATATTAATTTTTTTTTAAATTTTTATACATAGATTTGTTGTAGTTTAAAGTTGTACTAGTTCTTAAATTATCAAAGTTGTACTTTAAAACATATACATAGTATACTATTACTTTTAAAATATACACACAAATATATACATTTTTAATCATAAAATATGCATAAAATTGAGGGGTTTTAATAATTCAATGAGTTTTGTTCGGTTTTTGGTTTTGTAACGGAACCGAAAAGCCAAAACTGAAACCGAATAATTTTTTTAGTATTTTCAAAACCGAAATCTAACCGATTTTTTTTTCCAAACCGAATCGAATCTCTTAGTTCGGTTCTCGGTCCAAAACGAATAATGCTCACCCCTATTTTACATTATTTCATTTCCATATCTTCCCTTTCTGCTTCGCAAACAAAACCTTTGCTGACATTGATTTGTAAATAGACAGTTCTTGCAATAGATTTAGGGTAAAGTACATATAAACCCTCCTTAGATTGCCTCGTTAGCAAAATAAGACTCCTTAGAAAACTTAAGCAGTTAACACCTCCCGCAAAACTTGACTTGCTTATAAATGCTCTTCCCGTCAAGGAGACGTTAGAAATAGTCGTTACATGCATTTTCTTTTGAAATTCAAGGTATGGACTACCCAAAATACTCCTAACTTGGTAACGTTAGCCAAGTGGTTGCTCCCTTTCATTCTCTATATATAGACAATGGTTTTCAAAGCCAACATACAAGCTTCCTATTTTATAAATTTTGGATATGTTTGTTGGAAAAAATCTTAATTTTAACATTATTATTTTTTATCTTCCTTTTCTTTACTTATTTGAACTCAATTAATGTATTGAAGACTTCATGGACACAAACAAAACCTGGAAGAAGATTTTATGGGTATGATTAAAATATTATTAATTAAGATTATACTAAGACTAGTAATTTATTTCTTATAATTAAAATTGATATTAAGTAATAAATTATTAATTAAGATTATAGTTATGATTAATAAATTAATATAATTATGATTAATAATTATGATTATAATAAAAAAACATTTAATAAAATAGTAAATTAAATATTAATTAAATATTGTAATTATATAGTTAGAATTAATAAATAAATAATTATGATAATAGTCATGACTAATAAATTATTAATTAAGACTATAATGATGATTATAATTATGATTAATAAATTATTATAATATATAAATCATTAACTATAATTATAATTGTGATTTAAATATTATTAATTAATATTATAATAAAATTGTAATTAACAAATTATTAAATAAGATTTTAATAAGACTAATAAATTGTTAAATATGATTATAATTGGATATTAATTAATAAATTATTATTTAAGATTACAGTTATGATTAATAAATTATTATAATTATGATTATAATTATGAATTTATAAATTGTTAAATAAGATTATTATAACATAATAAATAATAGAATATTAATTACAGTTATCCAGCTCCAAATACGATTTACCAAACCCTAAGAAAAATGGCTGAATAGTTCAGGACTAACAGGACGTTTGTTAAACGATTTTTTCCAGAGATAATTTAAGATGAAAACCTACTATTTAGATTATAAACATTTATTTTCGAAAATTACGTCAAGCATGAGAATTCTATCTTTTTAAGAATGGGAGGTTATTTTTTTTGTCCCAGTCAACTTTTTGCCCAAGTAAAATTTTTTTTTTGTTTTTTTGTTTAGTTTTCTTTTCTTTTCATCTTTTGTTTTTTGTTTCCATTTTTTTAGTTCTTATTTCGTATTTGTTATTTTTTTTTTCATCCTTTAATAATCCTTTTTAGTTTTTTAAGAGCGACTTTTATTTTTTTGGGTATTTTTTTTTCATTTTTTAAATATTTTTTGTTTTTTTCAAATTTGTACAGTTTTTTCTTTTTGTCTTTTTTCATTGTATAAGATTTATCTTCATTTTTTGGTTTTTTTTGAATGTTTTGTCTATTTTTTTCATTTTTTATTTTTTTTCCATATTTTAATAGTATTTTTTGTTTTTTGTTTGGTTTTTTTTTTTCCCTTTTTTTATCATTTCCATTTTTAAGAATTGATTTTTTTTGTTTTCTGTATTTATCAGTTTTGTTTTCCCAGAAAATATTTATATATTTGTTAAATAAAAAATAATTTAGGAAAAATAATTTTAAAATAATAAATTTTTAGAAATATAAATTTTTTGACTATAGTATTTAAACGTCCCAAGTTTTACTACAGTAAATAGCTTTAGATTTTATTAGTAAGTGTAGAGAATCAAGTGGCAAATTGTAGTGATTGGTTATATCCAGGGGTAAAATAGTCATTACAGTTCTAACTTAACACCAGAAAAGTCTGACTAGGGAAACTTTTAAGCATAATTTAAACGTAATAAATTTTTCAAATCAAAATTTTTTTAATTGTATTTTCCTCGAATCTAAGGAGGATTTATATGCACTTTACCCATATATTTATGTGATAAAAGCAAGCCATTCTTTTCACTAGATCAAGTTCAAACCTTTTGAAGTAACTGGCTGTCTCGATATTTTGTTTGATGCAATCATATAAGAGCCCAAAAGTGGAGTCTTACTTTACCAAAGTTAGGACCAGCTATGTATTAATGGGGGACTTCTTGTCCCTTGCTGATCTCTTTGCATATTATTGATTAACACTTGAAAACAAACAAAGCAACAAAGTTAACTTTTGGCAAATTGACTAAATTTTTCAACCAGGTGACAAGAAACCTTGTCAAGCAAGATTACAAATCAAATTAAAGGTTTTGGGTAGCATTATCTGTTCTAACTGAAATATGTGTCATGAGGATCCTACTACTGCAAAGTCTAGAAAGAGAATCAAGAAGCATGCTTCCTTGTACTCATTATATGTTGCTTTTTAACTAAATTATGATTAAGAGAAAAATGCATGGCAAGCCATCTTTGGCGGGGCCGGTCGAGATTCAGGACAGATCGGACAACCGTCCATGGCCCAAAATTTTAAGGGACATCAAAAATATTAGTTTTCTTATCTCTATTCCGTCTAATGTGTATGTATATACTCACGTAAATTAAAATTTTAAAAATAAATAAATTCTAACTAATTATCTAATTATAGTCAAACATCTCTAACTCATGTGGTTAAGATGGAAGACATTCTTTTTGATTTTGTGGATTCAATTTCATGTGACAACTTATTTATAATAAATTATAATTTTTTTTTACATGCGTGCAATGTATGTTACTAGCATATATATAACCTTTGGTAGTATTTTAAATATTATATTACTTCTCATACATTACAACATGATGCCTTACTCAGCAAAATTGGTTTTCAATTACACCTAAGGGTCCGTTTGGTAAACCGTATTTGGAGATGGGATTTGGATTTTTATGGATTTGGAGACAAATTCATGGAATTCTATGTTTGGTTGGAGATGGATTTGGATATGTAAAGTAGGACAAAATCCAAAACTTGGATTTGGTTGAATTTTGGAGAAAAAATAATTATTCTTTAATAATTTGTTAAAATATTTATTATTAATAATTTTGTTAAAAATTAGTAAATTAAAAATTAGTTAATCTTTAATAATTTCGTTAAAAATATTTATCCTTTAATAATTTCGTTAAAAATTAGTTAATTAATAAAAAAATAACTATTTTATTAGTATTATTAATTAATAAAAAATAGTATATGTTTGGTGCCCTTGTTTTTTTTCCGAAAATTTTATTTTTTAATATCTTTTTTGATTTTTGTCTTGGACATACGAAGGCTTGGGAATGGCCTTGATATTTCGTTGACTTATAGTATATGTTAGTTGGACATTCAAGCATCACATTTGCTGTCAATTAAGGATAGGATAGGTATGTGGCTCCTAATCATGAACTTAGTGATAACTTCATTAGTGTTAATCCACTAAAGTACCATAATCTATTTGGTGTTCAATGCCAACAAGACATTTATAAATAGAAGCAAAAGAAAGAGAATTGATAGAATTCTTGTTATGAAATATAATTCCTCTACTCCAGAAACTTTAAAAAAAAAAAAAATTGTCTGAAATTCTGAATGTACACTCTGCAAACTCT
Organism: Iris pallida; assembly: GCA_029216955.1. Taxonomy (NCBI): domain Eukaryota; kingdom Viridiplantae; phylum Streptophyta; class Magnoliopsida; order Asparagales; family Iridaceae; genus Iris; species Iris pallida. The sequence goes on along the minus strand of JANAVB010043419.1, from coordinate 13,329,512 downwards.
ATAACAAATCTCTTACAACTTCACTCTGTTGCACAGATACCACACTTACATCGTAAGGACATGGAGACACGGACACGACACTTATATTGATGTGTCCTTGTGTATTTCGGAGTGTCCATGGGTGTTGGACACCATTCAGCCCACATTCTTGGCGTGTGCGTGCTTCCAGCAATTTCACCTGTGCATGAATCACCACCACCACCACCACCATCAGCACAACTCGCTCTGCACCGGTAGAACTGCTGTAGCGCTCCTCGAGCTCCGGCCGAAGGAGAAGAGGGACCGACGAATCCTGCCGCAGGCATTGCCGCCGCCGACATCGCCGCTGCAGCTCCCTTCCCCCCTCCGGGCGTCGAGGACGACGAGTTCCCTGCAGTTCTGCTGCAGTACGTCCTGCACGGAGAGGAAGAGCGCGCGGTCGTTAGACGAGTCCATCGAGAACGACCTCCGTATCGGCTGCACCGCGAAGCTCTCGTCCTTCTCCCTGCTGCGGCCGATGTCTATGCACTCGTCCCCCATGCTCGCCGCCTGCCAGAACTTCCTCGACGGCTTCGGTGTCGTCGTCGGAGGAGCCGCCGCTATAATGTCCGTCGCCTCTACTGCCGCTTCGGATACCACGGGGAGCGGAAGATAGTTGTGGATAGGCACGCGGCTGACGTCGAAGCGGCACAGGGGGCAGTTGGCGCTGGACTGGAGCCAGGTGTCGATGCAGTCGATGTGGAAGGAGTGGCCGCAGCCGGGGAGCAGGCGGAGGAGCTCCCGGTCCTCGAGCTCGGCGAGGCAGACCGCGCACTCGACGGGTTTGGCAGTAGTGTTGGTCCTGGCGTAGCGGAGGGTGGGGATGGAGCGGATGGCGGAGTCGTCGAGGCCGCGGGGGGCGCGGTCGGGGCGCACGGGGTCGACGGAGGGGCGGTGGCGGTGAGCGCGGCGGAGGCTGGGACTGCGGAAGGGGAGGAGGGGGGAGCGGCGGAGGCGCCAGTTGAGGCAGCACTTGATGATGAAGAGGTAGTAGCTGAGGAGGAGGATGGCGGTGGCGAGGATGCCGAGGATGGAGATGGCGAGGATGGGGAAGCTGGTGGAGGAGGAGGAGGAGGAGTGGGAGTGTGGTGGTGGTGGTGGATCCATTGGTGGTGGTGGTGGTGGTGCTATGGAGAGAGAAAGGTTTTTGATGTGGAAATGTTGGTGGTGTAGGCTTTGATTTTTTTGATTGTAGAGGGAGAAGGAGGAGGAGGAGGAGGAGGAGACTAAAGTTGGGTTGGTTATATATTATATGAAGAGGAGGAGATCAATAGGAGAGGTGTGTGTGTGTGTGGAAGGACCAATAGGAAGACAAAGTGAGAGTGATGGGAGAGACTCTTTTTTAGGGGAAGCTATATTAAGTTTTGGCTAAATTGTAATTTGATACCCTCAACTATCATATTTTTTCAACTTAATACCCTCAACTTTTATATGTACCAATTTGATACCCTGAAAATTTTTTGGACCAAATTGTCCCTTCTCTTGTCCCCCCCTCCCCCCCCCCCCCTCCGCTGCGGGTGGCCGGTGGGCGGCGAGCATGCACGATCGGACGGCGGGAGCAGGGCCGGAGCCGGGTAGGGGATCGTCGGGGCAGGGGGTGGGTAGGGGAGTGGTCGGTGCCGAGGGGAGGGGATGGGGGGATGGCCGCCGGGGGGTGGGGGTTGGGGGCAAGTAGCAGCCGTGGGGGAGGGAGGGTGTCGGGGCCGGGTTGAAGGGAGGGAGGGGGATGACCGCGGCGGAGGGGAGGGGGGGGGGGGGGGGGGGGGGGGGGGGGGGTGGTAATGGCCGCCGAGGGTTGGGGGGGTTGAGGAGTTGCAGCCAAGGGGTAGGGATGGGAGTATTTTTGGAATAATTTTTTTTTGGGTATCAACTTAAAAATATTAGTTGAGATAGAATATTAAGTTAGTACCTATCAAAGTTGAGAATATCAAGTTGAAAAACTTGAATAGTTGAGGGTATCAAGTTATAATTTAGCCTTTAAGTTTTTTGTTTTTTTTTTGTCTGAATATTTAACTAAATGGGATTGTGATGTGAAATCTCAACCAAGGAGGTGAATAAGGACTTGTTTCTAGGGGTGAGTATTAGGGAAATATTAAACTAATCGAAGCGGTGCGATAGAAAGGCCAATCGATATCTCGTTCCCCCCCCCCGGCCCGTCCAACTAATAGAGGACTGCCAAGTGGTCTTCGGACTGGCGCGTGGTCCCTTTTTCGGATCGTATAGCAGTGCTGGGAGTATTATTTGGTTTTATATCGAGAATCGAATATGATAGAATCAGATATAATTCGGTATCAAAAAAATTCGGTTCTAAATAATATATGCATATTTTTTGAAAATACTAAATAACAAATTCATATGTTTGCAGGGGTGATCATTATTCCGTTCCTTATTCGATTTCGATTTCTGTCAAAAACTGAAAAACAAATAACGTATGCATATTTTATTATTATGAAAGTGTATATTTTGTTTATATTTTAAAAACAACAATTCTATGTATGTGTGTTTGAAAGTCCAACTTTGATATTTTAACAACTAGTCCAACATTAGACCCAAATTTGAAATACAACAACGTATGTATAAAAATTATAATTTTTTTATTATAATTTAACCATAATTTTAACTTTGGGCTCGAAGCCTCGACCCATTAAAATAATTAAAATAGTCCAACTTAATAAACCGAATAAACAAATTGATTATCGGTTCGATTTCGGTTGTGGCCAATTTTGATTCCATTTTGGATTTTTAAAAGTTCGGCTTATTCGATTTTGACTATCTCAGTTTGGTTGAAATTGAATAAATTGAACCCCTACGTGTTTGGGTACAAGTCCTTTGGATCTACCTTATTTGTGGCATCATTAGTATAGAATTTTGTTGTTTTCAAGCTTACTAGACAACTAGAGTTAGAGTTAAGATTTACGTGTCTTCTTGATTAACTTAACTCATGGAGAGAGAGAGAGAGAGAGAGAGAGAGAGAGCAACAACAACATTGGCGGAGGAGGGAGAAGGGGAGCGCCGAGTTGATAGTGATATGTACGAACTGAAGATGGAGTAGGCGCGCGGTGGAGGAAAAATGAAAATTATACAAAAATCCTAGGGGAACTCATGAAATCTTAATTTGTAAAAGTTGATTACGAAAAGCTGTTGATTACATGTATTTGATTGCTTTATTTTTTTTCAAATGGTCTAAATAGAAAAATAAGTACACTTTTAATGATAATGAAATTCATGTATCAAATTTATATCGCTAGTTCCTATTTTTGAGTTTTTATGCGACTTTCTGTAGTCGAATTGAAAAACATAATCATCCTTTTATGCTACTGAGGATTGATTTTGTTGTTGTTGTTGTTGTTGTTGTTGTTGTTGTTGCTGCTGCTGCTGCTGCTTAGGTAGATGAATGTGAAGTTATAACGTGCCTCTCCTTAAATTCTAAGCGAATAATAGGGTTTGGCGGATACTTATGTTAAAAAGAGAGGTGATTTAAGGGACTTTTAATCAAAAAGAAAAGCCTAGTGAAGGAAGGACATGAGTTGCACTGCACAAATGGGAATGGAGTATTGTCAATGATGGGATGTGTTTTGTTTTGTTAATGAGCAATGGGGAAAGTGATCGGTGGAAGGTCCAAAGAAGTGTGGCTACTGCCTACTTGGCTTGACTTTTATTATGTGTGATTTTGGTGTGCAGTGGGTGAAGTGCCTCCATTATTGATGCACAATAGTTTTTGAGTTTTGTTATGCCTACAATTAAATGTTTACAATTCTCCTACAACTATCACGTGTCAAATTTGGATTGGAAGGAAGATAAACGGTGAGATCAGATGGAGTCCATGTAGCAGGAGGATAAGAGAGAAGGTGAGACCTGATGGGACCCATGTGTAAGAGGATGTAAAAGAAGGTTATAAGAAGGTGGTAATAATTTGGTTGTAGACTTAGCATTTTCCATAGTTTTTAACAGTACCACTTCAATGGAGAGGTCGAAATCAGGACCAAACATATGTCTAAGCCATAAAGTAACCACCTCCAACGTCTATTTTTTCTTCAACTAAAACTTTTCACCAAATGTTAGGGAAGTTTTATTGTGTGATTTTGGTGTGCAGTGGGTGAAGGGCCTCCATTATTGATACACCGTAGTTTTATTATGTGTGATTTTGGTGTGCAGTGTGAGGGTGACACGTCGGCACGAGCACGCGTACGATCATTCTCCGTGCGAACCATTTAGCATTTATCTATTTTTTTTTACCAATAAAACTAGTTGGCTAGAATCTATCCGGATAGAGAGGGGTAGATTTGGTATTATTTTTACCTTTCTCTTTTATGTTATATTTTTTATGTCCAGAATACCCTTTTACTCAATTCAAATAGTTGATTTTGAGTTCCAATAGTTGTTGGAGTTCCAATAGGTGATTTTGAGTTCCAATACAGTTAATAACTGAAGATCCATAAATATTATTTGATGTACCAAAAAAAAAATCTCTGGTATACCCAACTCCACATGGAAAACTACATTTCTTCTTATGTAATCCCAAGGGATAATAAAATAGTGATATATACTCGAGGCCACATACATAGTTTAATTCAAATTTTTTTTTTTTTGATGATGAACTAATTTATTTGTTATTGTTATCTTTCTTTTTCTGAAGTTCATTTCTATTTTGTTACGAGCAAAACAAAAATAACAATTATACAGGTAAATATGTAGGTGAAGATAAACATTGTCATTTTAGATAATTTTTTTAAAATAATTTATGTGGAGGAAACCAAAATATAAGATCTTACAACAAAAAAAAACTTAATTTTTTAAAATAATTATAAAGATAAATATGAGGTGAAGATAAACACTATTTTTTTTAGAAATTAAAGGAGAAAAAAGAAGATAAATACAGTTATTTTGGAGTGGAAGGAGTAACAAATTGTTTAACAAACTACTTACTATTATCGAATTATAAACAAAAACTTTTTCTACTTTATGTGGTCGAAGAAGGAATAACAAATTTTAATTTTTGGCAATAAATTTTTTTACGTAATATTAATTTTTAGAAATAACTAATCAACGATATACATACGAGCTCATTTAAATTATATATATATATATATATATATATATATATATATATATATATATATATATATATATCAACAATTAATTATATCTGTATTACCGATGATAATAAACTTTAATTTAAATGAGCTCGGATGTATATCATCGTTTAATTATTGAAAAAAAATTAAAATTACATAAAAAAAAAAATTTATTGTATATATGTGTGTGTGTGTGTGTTGGGGGGGATAGTGTAATGGTAAGATCGTTGGCACCCGGGGTAGTGTAACGGTAAGATCGTTGGCACCCCCTAGGGGACGGTTGGGTGACGGGGGCCACAACTCCCGGCCATGGCTGGCTGGGTGGACTTTGTCCGATTAGATTTGGAGCCAAATTCATGAAATTCTATGTTTGGTTGGAGTTGGATTTGGATATGAAACACCAAATCCAAATTTTAGATTTGGAAGAATGAAAGTTAACTTTTTGAAAAATAATTTGATTGTGCTATTAAATACTTAATTAATACTAGTTAATAATTAATTAAAAAGTAATTAAAAATTAAGTAATAATTAGTTATTCTTTATATAATTTTTATTCTTAATTAATATAAATACGTTCATTACTTAAATAATTAATTACTAATTTTATTAATTAATATTTCATCACAATCTTAATTAATAATTGATTAATTTATCAATCATAATTATAGCCTTCATTAATAATTTATTAATTTGTAACTTTATTTTTATATTTTACGGTAATCTTAATTAATAAATTATATCTTTATTAATCGTAATTATAATAATTTATCAATCGTAACTATAATTTTAATTAATGAATGTAATTAATCATTTATAAATAAACATTTAATTATAATCTTAATTTTGGATTTTATGATTTGGAGAAGGAATTCAGGATTTTATGGATTTGGAGCCAAATTCATGGAATTCTATGTTTGTTTGGAATTGGATTTGGATATGGAAAGTGGATATCAGATCCAAATTTTGGATTTTGAAGAATAAAAGTTAAACTTTTTGAAAAATAGTTTTATTGTGCTATTAAATATTTAATTAATACTAGTTAATAATTAATTGAAAAACCAATTAGAAATTAAGTAATTAGTTATTCTTTTATATATAATTTTTATTCTAATTAATATAAATACGTTCATCACTTAAATAATTAACTATTAATTTTATTAATTAATATTTCATCACAATTTTATTAATAATTGATTAATTTATCAATCATAATTATAGCCTTGATTAATAATTTATTAATTTGTAGTCTTATTTTTATATTTTAAGGTAATCTTAATTAATAAATTATACCTTTATTAATCATAATTATAATAATTTATTAATCGCAACTATAATTTTAATTAATAATTTATAAATAAATATTTAATTATAATCTTATTTTAGGATTTTATGATTTGGAGATGGAATTTAGGATTTTATAGATATGGAGCCAAATCCATGTAATTCTATGTTTGGTTGGATTTGGATTAGGATGAATGAAAGTTAAATTTTTTGAAAAATAATTTTATTGTGCTATTAAATATTTTGTTAATACTAATTAATAATTAAATAAATAATCAAATAATAATTATTTTTATTTTATATATAATTTGTTATTTTTAATTAATATAAATACGTTCATCACTTAAATAAATATTTTTTGTTCCAGTATTCACTTTTCGTGACTTCAGAATAGTTGACAGACTCACATTAGAGTAGGACAGTTCTAAAGGATTGAAAAAAATAAAATGACACGCTTTTTGGGCTGCCCTACATTTCGTAACTTCAGAATAATTGACAGTTGGTTGAAGCATAAAATAAAATTAAAAAAAGAAATCGATAACAGTGTAAAGGAAAAATATTTTACGATTAAGCAATGTCACAGTATCATAAACGCCAACTATTGATGCTTTAAATTTTTGTTCCAATTTGCTTCAGTTGGTTGTTGACAACAATAATCATCTCTCTATTTACTTTGTATGGAAATAAACTCATGATGTCAATATAGGAAATTAATAACAAACCATAGGAAATTGTGCCTTAGAAAATTGCATGAATAAAATTCCTTATCCATTTAATTCTATTTGTGTCAATTAATAACTCAGATTTTGGAGAAAAATTTAAAGCCAAGGATAACTAAGTAATTAAACAGTGTTAAATTGTGTATTAATTGCTTTCTATCCGGATAGATACTATCCAAAAATCATCTCCCTTTTTTTACCTCACTTGTTCGTAAAATATTTTTTCTTTTTTGTTCACTTGTGAGTAATTGTGAATTAGCTCCGTGGACAACATACGTGCGTTACCGCCGTCTATTCCGACTCGGTTTGACGCGTATGTGTGGGTATGCACCCTGCGGGTCAAAATTCATTACCTAATAATATCCCAAAGGATAATTTTTTTTTTTTTTTTTTTGAAATCACACGCACACACACAATTGGGGAGCTCGAACCTTGCCGGCCCCTCCGGATGTCCGCTCTAATACCACTGGGCTAAAGAGCTCGGACACCCAAAGGATAAATTATTATGGCTCAAAAGGCTTCTTAATTAGTCATTAAATCCAATTAAATTGTCTTCATTTCTTTGTCTAGGTGGTTGCTTATATATATGAAAAAACATATTTGGTCCGTTCCAGGGTGAACTCGGTGTCCCACAACGAGGTGGCAGCCAACTACTTGCCCCCACCCCCCCCCCCCCCCCCCCCCCCCTCCCAGCCTGGGCCCACCCCCAACCAGGAAATCATGGTTGGCCGCCATTCGGTCACAGACCAGAGCAATCTCGTCCGAAGGTCGGACAACATAGGAGCGCTATATATATATAGTCTCCATTTTTTTTTGTCTTGGGGGCTGCTTATATTATTGTCTCCATTTCTTTGTTTTGGTACGCTGTCTTGAAAAAAAAAATTATCAGCAACCAAATTATTTCTGTATTATTCCTCCTTCACACTTCACAAATAAAAGCTTCCTTTTCATTCTGTTCTCTAGAGAAGCTAAGTTCGGATCATTTTTTTCGAAATTGTGTGCAGTAACGGAAAGCAAGCGGCAAGAAGTTTTAACTCTACGAAGATTCGAGAAAAATATGCACATAAATCTCAATTTTTTTTTTTTTTACAACAGTGCTTCGTACACAACTTCTTTCATGTAAACCGGTAATCCTATCCTTTTCTTCTATTGTGTTATCCTGATTACAGATATTTATATAACAATAACAGTGAAGTTCTCTGCACTCCATCCCTGCTATATGAAATAAAAAATTTTATAATAAATTTTTTTTAATGTGTCCTTTTTTAAAGACAATTTATATTAACTATTTCTATATTTTACACTTATTATACTAATTATTTATATTTTAAAATTAATATTTCTGTATTTTATATTTTCTATAAAGAGTTATAATACTAATTGTTCCTGTTTCAAAGTATAAAATATGAAGTAGAAAAATAGTAGGTATAATTATTTTTAAAATAGAAATAGTTACTATAATAACCATGAAACTTAGGAAAGTGAATTTTTGTTTTCCTTCTAATTTAGCTCCCCTAGGTATTTGGGGTGAGTGAAGCTTGGTAACCAAGCTTTATAGTTTCAAAGAAGTGGGTGTGCACAATCTGACAATCCCCACTTCTCTTTTGACATATGAACACACAGCTGCAGCCTGCATGTGTAAGACTGGTAGAGTCATAGTCAAAGGGTTTGATTCTCTTTTACATTTTCCTCGAGCCGTATAGAAATGGATGGCGCTCACTCATGGAATGGAACAAGAAAGTCAAATGCCTACAGAAAAAAATAGATACATACATGTAACACATGAACTGGAGGACCACACGACCACTTGGGGGGTTCTCTACTTGTTTTGGTCTTCTGCCATGAAAGTTCTGAGACATCTGACCAAGAAAACTACTGTTGACTCACTGGAATGAGAGCATGTAACTGGAAGAGACCTAATGGATTCCTCAATCCTTTGACCACTTGCTATCCTTAGCGCAGAAGATAAAGATGCATTTCCTACTCGTTCGCGGAAAATAATCATGAGTATCTAATATTATTCTCACTTCTTCTTCTTCTTGATTGAATCTGTAACCTTCATTATGGTTGTCAAGGACAAAACCAAAAATTCGAACTGGAATGGGCTAGGAACACTGGGTGTGGCTAACCAATAGAAAAAAAAAAAAAAAAAAAAAAGAATATATAGAGAAAAAAAAAGAACCAAAATTTGATATGAACCGGGCCCGATGAAAGCCGGCCATATGAGTCGGATTCAAATGTGTAAGTGCGTCTGAAGAGATGTAGGTGTATAGGTTCTTAGGGTTTCCATATAGTCCAGCATACTATCCATATAAAGATGGATTCTATAGGAAAAACCCTAACCAATATTTCTCGCTCCAAGTTTTACAAACGAGATTAGTTCAAGGTGATGTGTGGTAAGATATCGAGTAGACCTATCGGTCGTGATCTATAGAAGAAGCGTAGAAGTACTTGTGGTTAACATTGGAGGTTATTATGTTGTGTCCTTCTGAAGGAAAGTGTCCAAAAATAGGCTAAGTTCAACACAAAAGAGCTAAAGTTGTTGAATAAGTTCAAAACAAAAACAAATTGTGAGATTTTTTTTTTTTTTTAATCTTTGTGATAGAGAGTTCTTGAATGCAAGGAGAGATGTCTTGTGCTGAACTTATTTAACAACTTACATTGAGTACTCTTGGAGGTGTCTATTGTGGAGAACATTTAGACCAATTTATATACCATAGAAATTCCATCTTATGTAGGCTTAAAATCCAATCTTATATAGGATTATGTATTGAAAATTCAATCCTATGTAGACATACATATATTAGAAATCCCAATCCTTGTAGGATTACCATATATATGGTCAAATCCAATCTTATATAAGATTACCATATATATGGTCAAAAAAAGGTCATAAGCATATTTTTGGACACTTTCTTTCACCTTCCTTTCAAATCTCTTCGGTATCATCGTAGATTCTAGAACACCGTACATGCTCGTTTTCGTGTTAGAAATTGTGGAACTTTGATCAGATTTATTTTTTACTGTACACCGAGTCCTAGATACTTAAGAATGGATATTTAAGTAAATATATTAGTAAATAAATTGAAGTCGGCGGTTGTCCTAATACAATAGAACATCGATAATTTAATACCTGATTAATTAATAGCTAGGTTAAAAAATATTTTTGGCCGATCCTTATTTGTTGGTTATAATGTGCTAAATTAATAATTCTCGATGATAATAAATTATAAAAATTTATGTACGTATCGTAAATAAATTAAATATAAATAATGCTTATGATTCGACTATGAGGTTTTTTCTAAAATATGATCCAATTATTGTTTGTTTCTCCTTGAAGTGAATGTTACCTTGGATTTTATTTGTAACTTTTCTTAACATGGTAAGAAATTTTAATATAGTTCTCATACCGTAACAAATAATTATTCAATATCATCACTACTATGAGTTTTTTTTTTTTTTTTCTTGAAACAGCTTCATAGTAGGACTATTATCTTCTACTTCAATATCTTGATCATTTCTCATGACGACCTCAATAATTTGCTCGTTAGTTAATATTTCTGAAGTTGTCTTGTTTTCTCCATGACAGTTCAAGAGGTTCTTGACATCTATTCCATTAAGATAATTCAATTCTTTGATTACATTTTCTAGTTCTTGATGCCTCCATCATCTAACTGTTCATAAAAAAAATCAGGATAAATGAATAAGTTACTAATTAATTGATAAATTATTAATATTCATAAAATTAATAGATATTATTTTTGTCTTTTTTAGGTTATTAAGTTGTTGAAAAGAAGAGAGTTTAAGGTACGAAGTTAAAAACATGAATAATTGAGGGTATCGAGTTAACATTAAGCCTAAAATAATATATAATAATATAAGTTAGACTGCAGGAACTCAAATAGAACTTAAATATAATTAAACTTGCAATGTGGTTGTGATATTATTTTTGCACTTAGGCCCTTATTTGTATTACCCCCCGCTAATCATAATTGCTAATTCTATTACCACCACCACCACCACCACCCCCCCCCCCCCCCCCCCCCCCCCCCCACCCCCACCAAATTTTTAAAAAAATTGCTACTGCCCCCCAATTCTTAAAACATAGACTTATTTTTAGGAGGTAAATAAAATTATAAATAACAAGTTATGCGGATTGGGGTAGTAGTTATTAAAAAATGGTGGTGGTGGTTGGGGTGGTGGGGTTTTTTTTTTTTGTGGGGGGGGGGGGGGGGGGGGGGGGGGGGGGGGGGGGGGGAGGGGAGAAATGGTTATTATAAATAACAATTAGGATTGGAGGAGGATAAATAAAAATAACTTTTTTAAAAATTACGAACTCAATAGTTCCTCTATGTAATAAATTTAGAATAATTAAAACGATTCCTAAATAATACAACAAGTATCTTTTAATCTTTCAAATAATATGATATAATATAATACTATTATTTGTCCTTCCTACACATGACATGAATATATATACTAGTATTGTACAAATGTATTTAAATCGAGCACGTATATAAAATTTGCTTTACATGTTTGTATGCTACTCGAGTTTCCAGGTGGGCACTAGATTTCCCTGCCACTGCCACTGCCACTGCCACTGCCACGTGCCGGCACGTGGTAAGGCTGGAGAGGATTAGAAGTGGGCAGTGGAGCAAGGAGAGAGAGGGTCCACGAGGAGCATGAGCTAATATTAGCGAAGGATGCGCGGACCTGCCCCCCAAATCCCCGGCACTTCTTCTCCGGCGCCAGCCGCGAAGTCCGGCGGAGGGAGAGATCAGAGATCGGGCGGAGTCCCTCACCATGCTCTTAGGCCTCGTTTGGTTCACGGATTTGAGGAACCAAGAAAAAAAAGTTGTTCATTTTCTTTGTTTGGTAGCTACAAACTTGGAATCAATTTTCTGACAAGGGAGAAAATTAGTGGAAATATGGTTCCACTCAAGACCCATGGGATTGATTTTTCCTCCTCCTTTCCTAACATTTATTACAAAAGTTATGACAAAAGTAACCATGTGTCATTGCTTATTTTACCATTAATGTTATTTTTTATAATATTAATTTTATTTTAAAAGGTATGGATATTATTGAAATATTGTTATATTTTGTTTTTCTTTCCTAGGTAGTTTTCTTATTTTACCAAACAATGGAAAGAAAATGTGACATGAATCCTACTTTTCCATTTCCATGAAAAATACAAGGGAATTCATTTTCTTTCCGTGAACCAAACGAGGGTATCTCCAACCCTATTGTGAGTTTAGAAAAAATGGTTGCCACATAGAAATGACAAGTTTTTATTTCAAAAATCATTCTCCAATGCAAATGTAGAATAAATCATGAAGTTGACATGGCAATCACATGACAAAGACAACTTTCACAATGATTTTGTCTCCACATCATCAATTATGAATTGAAATATTTATAAAAAAAGAAGTGGAGGAGTTGTCTTGGAAGTTGTAAAAATACTTTTTATTGTCTTCTCAATACTTTTGTATTGGAGAACACTTTTTATCTCATTGTCTTGTCTGAATATCATCTTGCCACAGAAAAGACATTGTCTTTGTGCTTCATGCCACATAGGAATCACAACACAAAACAAGACAATAGGTTTGGAGATGCTCTTAGGCCTCGTTTGGTTCACGGAAAGGAAATCAATTCCCATGTATTTTCCATGGAGATGGGAAAGTAGAATTCCTATCAAATTTCCTTTCCTATGTTTGGTTGGTGTAGGAAAGGAAAGAAAAAATATATCATTGTTCCAACAATATCCAATGCCAACATAATTATAATGAAGAGTTAATTGGTAAAATAGGTAATAAAGCAAGGCTACTTTTGTCATAATGTTTGTAATTAATGTTGGGAAAGGAGGAGGAAAAATGAATCCCATGGGTCATGAGAGGAACCATTTTCTCTCCTATTTTCCCCCATGTTAGGAAAATGTTTCCCAAATTTGTGGTTACCAAACAAAGAAAAGGAACAAGTTTCCTTTCCGGATTCCTTGAATCCGTGAACCAAACGAGGCCTTAAGGTATCCCTATCATTCCTCCAAGGCCGACTTGCTTTAAACAATATGGCTCTTTCATATATTATGGCCCCTCTCCCCTACCTATACACGGTATACACCTGTAAAGCGAGCCGGGCTGCCACGAAATTTAGGTGGATCAGTTCGAGCCTGGATCGGACCTATCGGATCTATGCACTGTAATGGCCCGGCCTAAGGCCTCGTTTGGTTCATGGTAAAATATGGAAAGGGAATTAATTTTTTGGTATTTTCTTTCTTTTGGGAATTTACAATTCCTACCGATTTTTTTTTTCGATGTTTTAAAATATCAAAAAAATTGAAAAGAAAAGTGAATACTTCAATGTACAAAAATGATTCCTTACTTGGATGGATGAAATCATTTATTTCCCTAATTTTTTTTCTATTGGAAATCTTTTTCCTTCTCTTCAATTCCGTTGTCATCTAAACATAGGAAAATAATTATTTTCTTTCTCAACCCGATGATTTCGTGAACCAAACGAGGCCTACGGGTTGAAAACCTAAGTCCATGCCAATGTTCCATTCTATTAAAATGTAATTTCAGGATGGTAGTTAATATTAGATGGGGCATATTTAGGCCAAATCTACCAAATCGATCCGAACTAAAGGATACATAAAGTATATTTCTAACAATATTAAGTTAGAGTGATGATATATGTACCTCCAAAAATTTCATCCCTCAATGTCCCTCCGCCACGTGGCACGTCCTTATCATGACCGAAGCAAATAGAGAGGGTAGTTGGGAAAAGACATGAGCGAATAGGACAATGCCACGTGACGGAGGGACATGGATGGATGGAATTCTGAAGGTACATAAAGCATTTTCCATTAAGTTAATACATCAGGTGGGACATATCCATCTCAAGGTGGTGGAAATTATTTTATATTTGAATATTTGACCAATAATTTCCTTTTGACTTGTCTGGCTATACGTACGGGACTTTGTGCACGCTGTATTGCATGTCTTTTGGATCCACTGCCTTCGACTCCCACCATTATTAAAATAAAAAAAATAATACGCCTCCGTGGTTCGATCCACTGATCTTTCGTCACGTGGCTAAGGTCTTGTACATCTTTTTGGTAACCACAAGAGCCACTCGAGTTCGATAAGATACCAAAGTCTAATCTAGATAGATTTTGGGTCGGATCGCATCGACCCTGGACTTCAGGTCGTACTGGGCCAAGCCTCCATTATGGACTGAGATATGAGGTCCAAAATACATCTCGATATACTAGGCCCGGGCTAGTTCGAATCCATGATTAATGGAATCAGACTTACACATGACCCAATTTTTTGTGTCCGACTCCAACACAGTTGACATGTCTACCTACCTATGGCATCAAAGAGGGATCTTAAAAAAAAAAAAAAAAAAAAGAGAGGATCTACAATATGATTTGATGGGGGCTATGGAAACTTCTGAAACTTGTAGTATAAAATTTTAAATTTCTGAAATATATATTATACGGAAATTTTCACTCAAAGCACTAATAGTTATTAAAATTCCAACGAAAGCACAGATTTCGAAAAATTTTTAATAAAAGCACGATTTTCCTTTTTTTATTAATTTTTTTAACGTCCGTTAACTATTTCACCAGAAAATGCGTAAAAAAAAATTTAAAAAAAAGGAAAACGCCCTTAGGAAGGGCGTTTTCCGTTTTTTCTATTTTTTTATTTTGTTAAATTTTTTCGGCCCTTTCGTTTTGTTAAAATTAGATAAAAAAGTGTTCTCCAATGCAAAAGTTTGAGAAGACAATAAAATTACTTTTTTCCAACTTCCAAGACAACTTTTTCACTTCTTCATTTTTTATAGATATTTATATTTATAATTGATGATGTGGAGACAAAGACATTGTGAAGTGCATTGTCTAGATCTAAACAATCAACTTCACATTGTCCTTGTCATGTCATTGCCATGTCAATTTCATGATTAATTCTGCATTTGCATTGGAGAAAGATTTTTGAAATGAAAACTTGGCATTCCTATGTGGCAACCATTTTTTCTAAACTCACAATAGGGTTGGAGATGCTCTTATATTGTTGGGATTGAAAAGTTATGTCATGTCATTTTCATCTTCATGCATGGAGCCAAACCATAGACTGTTGAGCAACAAAACAAAAGGGCCGAAAAAAATAGAAAAACGGAAAAGACATGAAGGACGTTCTCCTTTTTTTTTAAAAAAAAATTCACGCATTTTCCGATGAGATAGATAACGGACGTCAAAGAAATTGTTAAAGAAATTAATAAAAAAAGGAAAACGCCCTTTGTAAGGGCGTTTTCGTGCTTTTTTTGAAATTTTTTCAAAATCTGTGCTTTCGATGGAATTTAATAACTATTAGTGCTTTGAATGAAAATTTCGGTATATTATATGTATACAATGCTCTTGCAAGAAGGAATCAAACCGAGGCTGGGGTCCATGATTGAAACCCTATTTTATTATTTACCATTTTACTAAAAAAAGTCTTCTTTCCCACTGGACAGTGATAAGCATTTTAAGGTATTTAAATAAATATGTGACCCACCAACTTTAGAATTTTTTTAATTTTTAATTTTTAAGTGCTCCTCACTTAATGATGTCATTTATAAGTATTAAAATATAAGCTCAAATCTTGATTTTATAATTTACCATAAAACTTGTAAGTACAGAAAAAATTATTGTAACCTTCAACAAATTTTATTATTATAGAACATGACCAAACAACTCTAATCCTTTCTTTCTCTCCATTTTTAGTTCTAGAAACACATGAAAAAAAAGCTATTTTCAAACTTTTTAAATTATCAAATAGTTTTTGGCGTCCAAAATCAAAAAATTGGCTTAAAAATTAATAGTTAAAAAAATTTCGGTACAAAAAATTCTTTTCAAATTATTGGGTGATATTTGATCTTATCGTAATTTGAAGGTGAACTTGAGAATGAAATAGTTTTATGTTATGTTGTTAAAAATATTTGATGATGAACTTATGTTTTTTTATTTGTACCAGTGGATTTGTGTTAAAACGATATCATAGCATTTGAGGGCAAACACAATCAATTCATACATTTATAAAGTTTTTAAATTGATGAAAAAAAATAAACAATAACACTTTAAAATGCACAATATAGTTATAAAAAATGAGTAACATCGACACTTTGAAGTTCTAATACTATATATAGTGCTAAAACACTTTAAAGTGGTAGCACTATGTAATTATAAGAAAAACACCACATAAGATCAATATGTTATATGTCCATGACGGTCCGAAATCTTCTTCGGGTCCATCTCGGCCCACCGTCCCTATAGTCGGACTGGGTTCTCCTTCTCTTAATCCGGTCCGTCACGATTCGTCTCCCATATCGATCCAAGTTGAATTTAAGGTGCCCCCCCCCCCCCCACCCCCCCAAAAAAAAAAACCACACACACACACACAAAAAAATAAAATAAACGGAAATGCTTTCTTGTCCGCGGGCCACATGGCACGCCACGATTGGCTCCCCCCTGCTAACTTCGGGGCCCACCCGCCCGGGAGCCAATCGCGGAGCGACACGTGACCCGCGGGCCAGGACCGCGGTCCAAGCCCGCGGGCAACGCGGAAGCTTCCAAAAATAAAACAACCACAAACACACACACGTGCCTGGGCCAGAATATTTTGGTTAAAAATACCTCCAACAACCATATTCAAGGACATTTTTGGATGGATTTTTTTATACCAAAATATCATATTTTAACCATTTTTGAGCGTTAATAGAGGTATTTTGGTCATTTACGAAAAAATGACCAAAATACCCCTATAATAACCATATTTTAAGTGTTTGTGATCATTTGGCACCCAAAAATTAAATATAAATATGACTTAATTTATTCAAATTTACCATAATAATTTTTTCCCCTTTCTTCTAATACTTGTAAGCTTAGAAACAATCTTGTATTTTATTCATGAAGTAGCTTCTTCTTTACTGCTATGAAAAATAAACAACAACTGCAACAACCGCAAGATCAACAACCTCAATTTACGCTGCAACTTCAGAGGGTATAAGGATTTCAACCAACACAAATCTTTTTTGCACTAGACTTTGGAGAAGGAATGAATCATAATTAGCTAAGAATAAATGTTTAACATCACTTTACTAGAGTTTATAATAAACGTGATACCAAAAGAAAACACTTACGTCTAACTCTTGTTCAATGCATTCATTGTGGAAAACGAATCGAATGAGTACCTAAATGTGGAATCGGAAAACTAACGTAGGCATATAAACAATTATATCTAGAATCTTACATCTTTTTAAAAAAATTATATTTTAATTTATTTAGCTATTTGTATTAGAAACTAAGGTAGTTGCAATTATCATGTATTACTTCAAACACTACTAGAATAAGTCATATTAGCGACGCAATTAGCGACATTTTATTAAAACGTCGCTAACGGTTAAGGAATTAGCGACGTACTCTATAAACGTCGCAATACGTCACTATTACCGACGATCGACGACGTTTTGCGACTTTTTTGTGAATAAGAAAACATACGTCACGGATAAGTCGACGAACGTCGCTAATATCACTAATATTAGCGACGTTTACCGATGTAACTACTGTAACGTTGCTAATTTCACTAATATTAGCGACGTTTATCGACGTATATATGTGACGTCGCTAAATTGAAAATATAGGGCTTTCAGTTTTTATTTTCCCCCATTATTTTTCGATCGAAAATTTTCCAAACGAAAGCGCGCTCCCCCCTCGGCCTCCGGCGACCCCCTCCCCCCTCGGCGACCCTCCCCCCTCGGCGACCCTCCCCCCTCGGGCCCCGACCCTCCGTGACCCCGCTCGGCGACCCTGCTCCCACCGGCGACCCCGCTCACCCTCATCTCCAGCTCCCCACTGGCGACCCCCTGCCCCCTCGACGACCCGCTCCTCCGGCCCCGACTAGGTAAACCCTAACCTAAATGTTAGTCTTGTAGACTGATACGATTCGTATATTATTTTTGTATTTATATAAATAGGCTATATAATTGAATGTTGTATGTTGTTTGGAAGTTTGGGTGAGTTCTGAGTTAGGGTTTAATTTTGAGTTTGATTCCCCGGTTGAGTTTGTGAGTCTCTGAGTTAGCTTGGGTTGTAGTTCAGTTCAGTTTGTGGGTTTACATACCAGTTTGGGATAAGTTTGGATTTACACATGACACGACGTGGACACGCATCAGGCCACTGGGCATGTAGCCCTACCCCTGGCGTACACGTGTGCACGGCCACGTGTCACCACGTGGCCTGTGTCGTGTGCTAGACGCGTGTGCACGCGTGCACGAGGCTGTGCACTGCGTGTGTGCTCGTCTAGTGATTTTGGTGTCGTGGACACGGTTGTGTCCACTTGGTTGGACACACATGTCACGCCCCGCTCCCGTAGGAGCGATCGTCCTCGCTAAGGCGTGATGCCGCACGGGCCTAGGTTGCGCCCGTGCAAGGCCAAGTCCAGAAACGGCCGATTTGAGCTAGGCCACAGAGTCGCACAGAGTGTCCCCATTTGCAGCGGAAAGTAAATGAACACAAATTGAAGCGAATTCAAACTCTTTTATTGATTTTCAAGAAGTTTACAAGCGGCACTAGGCCGATATTACAAATCGCTCAAACTCTCTCTCTCTAAAACATAAAAGGCGTGCCAAGTGGCTTACAAGATGGAATGATTTATGGCGATGTTCCGATACATTATGTCCTGTATAGGGTGCTTCAGCTCCTTGCAACGCTCCAAGGCTCCAGAGATAGCTCCGCGCCTTAGCACGTTCGATGGAAGCTCCGCACCCGCCGACGTTTCCTGCTTCCTGCAAGCAGACTGTGGGGTTATCAGTACATTGTTATGCACTGGTGGGGAGGCTAGCTCGCCCACAACGCTATCATTACCAAACACGTTCCATTTACTTTTGTGTATCTCTATCATTCATTGTCTTTCTAATCTTGCCTTAGGATCAGTTTCATGGCATATTTCATAGCCTATCTCGTGTTGTCGAATACAAGTGTCGCATGGAAATACATGCATAACTTACCCATACTTACCGTCCGGCCTTCCCTGTTCAATGTAAACCAAGTTAGTCAACAATTCATGTGTAATATCATAACGTGATTCTTAGGAACATTCAATATCAAGGGCGTGTTCCTGCCTCAGTTTCTAGCGCGTCGTAGGCGTGTTTTCTAACTCACTTTATAAGGTATTCTTTATCATTTGGTGTTATATATATCAAGCCTATTCAGAAGGCGCTTTGTTTAGTTCACTTAGACTACTTTGATTTCAATGCAAGGACTTGCACGTGGATTGCCACCAGCAAGCCCACTTAATCTATATGCACCGGTCGCTGGCAAGTCAGCCATTATGGACATTTCCCCTGTGGCATTCTCATCTATCAAGCGTGATGGCTGGTACACCCTGATAGACTATTGAATAACCGGCCCTACGTTTGGTTATGTGCCCGAGCCCGCACACCTGTCCGCCCGTAGGCCATGATTCCGCCTAGGCCGGCCACGAAATCGTCGTTCGTTGCCCTTGGAATCCCTTTTCGCTCGTGCACGAGCCGTCCACGACCATTTCGTATTTTATTGTCATTTTAACTTAACGGCTGTCTTGAGCCATAGGCTAACCCTTAGCCATAATGCGTTATCGACCAGGTTGGCGTCCGTGCAGCGCGGGTAGCGAGCCCCGTTGTACGTGCCCATCACACCTGTCGCTAACCATTCTTTCTTTTCTTATCTTTCGTTCATTCTTTCTTTTCTTTCTTTCACTTGTCCGTTTGTTCATCGATTCATTCACGTATTCATTCCTTCATTCGTTGATTCATTCATTCACTTATTCGTTCATTTATTCATTCATACATTTTGCAACTCCTCGTGCGGGAGTCGTCTTGGCGACCCATCGGTCCCATAGCCTTTCAATGTTGCTAAACTCTACTTGGAGCGACTATGTTGATAGTCTTCCCGTTTTATTGTTGTAAACCATTCATTGTTTCATTATTGAACGCAAGCTTGTGCCTTAGCACGAGCGTGGAGCACGGTGCGAGAGTTCTCGTATTTTCCATATTCCTTTCCATATTCTATACAAGCATACAAGATGGGATTATTCCCTTAGCTAGGTGCGTTGAGTCCTTTATTAGCATGCATGGGGTTATCGCCTAGCGATTCTCGTGATCGTGTCCGTATTGTTATGTGTCTAGGCTAAGCAGTGACGGGTTCATCGGAGCCACCCACCTTAGCGATGTTCGCATCGGCCGAGCGATACTCCGAGCGCGCCTTTGATAGTCTAAGTCTGGATTCATCTTGACGGGCCAATGTAAGCCTTGCATCGATTCTTCATCAGGTCGATGCCAACTCTTCGGGTCGACGGCTCGTTTGAGTCGTTGCACTTGCCGTTTGAATCGGCGTTCCGCTAGGGCGGAGCGGGTCACTACATAATACACCACTCAAAACAAGTCTCGTCCTCGAGACTTCCTGAGTGCGGGTCATCCTACCGTTCCTTTTATTCATCGCCGTGTGCCTACTTTAGACAATTCCTATCGAATGGCTTTTATCGTTCGATGGCATCGAACTATACTCGATACCTTTCCAAGTTCATTGAATGGCTTTTCATTCATTTTAGAGTTGATGGAACTTATTCAATTCAAGTGTTTCTTTGACTCGGTTGCTACTTCGACGTATCATAGGACTGAAACGGTCGCACGAGGTGCGTTGTAATTCGTCAAACACGAGAGTCATAGGTTGAGGTTAACTCACTCATTCGTTCATGCGCATCGCAACACTCACTTGCAGCTGCATTCGAGTTCATCACATCGCTGAGTTTGGATCGTGCACATATTCAAGACGTCCCCCGAATACGTACATTTCAACCAAGCTTAGCGATTAGCGAAGTCGGACAAGCTACTCGTGATAGTTTTGATTTGCCGATCGTTCGCTAAATTCGATTTAAAACCGAACTCATGTGTATCTCGCTATCGTTTATCTCGGTCCTCAAGACGATCCGGTTCGCTTCTCAAGCGTCCTTGTCTACAAAATCAATATGATTTCTTCTTAGCGGAGTCGACCAAGTCTAAGTAATTTCCGTCCGATTCAAGACCAAGTATTGTACTATCCTCGAGTACGTCTTTCGACCAATGATTCAATTCGTTATTTCAACTTTACTTGCGCATCATCCATTCCTATCATTCCTTTTGTTTGGGGCCATTCTCGTTGTCGTTCACGCATACTCCCTGTTCCCCATCCTATTCTAAGTCTCGCTGCCACAAATCTATCGTCCGTCCAGACGATACTTTAAATGCCATCGCACAGGTTTAATCACTCGGCATAGGGTCGTCCGCCTATCCGCTAGGTCAGCTCACAAGGTCATAGTTACACGTCAAGTCCGTGGCTCATCGTGCAAGGTCGTTGCACGACGCTCGCCCCAAATCCTATGGTCAAACCATTTATTTGCTTGTACGGGAGTTTCTACCCAAGTTTGTTTCACTCAAATTTCTAAACATCAAGCAGTGTTCCTCCTATTCGCATCAACACATTCTCCGCTCCATGTCTGAGCTCGTTTAGGAAAATCATCCTACGATAGGTTATCCTCAATCAAATCCTTGACATGTCAGTCTCGTGCGTTCGCACTAGCAATTACCATAGTCTATCTCTTCAAGTATGTTTAATATAATTCACCTATCCATCCTATCCAATTCACGTAGTCGATCACAAGGTCGTCTAGCCTCGCAATATGTTGCGCCCTGATCTCACGCAAGTCTGATTATCCACGGCGGACATGAATCACCATATCAACGTTCCCGTGGAATAATCGTCCTCATCGGGACGTAACTCTTGCGTTGAATCTAGACTTACTCATTTTCGATACGCGGATTGGGTCTATTCAATCCTCAAGTTTTCTTCGTTGTCCCTCATAAGTCCGATTATTCCTCCGATTCGCCTTCGCTTCAAACCACAAGTCGAAGCAATCAAAATTGTCATGCCATGATATTTTTTTTTTGAGTTCGACCATTCCCGCTGGACATGAATCACCATGCCAACGCTCACGCGGAACGATCGTCCCAAATCCGACGTGACGCATGTGCGAGGTTGGAGTTGCGCTCGCGCAAGACAAGATCGTTGTCGTTGTGGTTATCAGCGAACAATCAAGTCACTTTCCTCTCCATCCAATATTCATTTCTATCCAATTCAGATTTCAATTCGATAGTTTACCCGTCATTTGTTCAACCAGAAAATCCTCGAGCCAAGTTTATCCTTTTCCTCAACACATTTCAATATCCCGATTATAACATCCATCGGAACAATGACATTTGCACGATCGTCATTTGCCGAGTCAGAGTACCCCCGAGTTATCGCATATCGATCTTTGATACGCCTCAATACCATCGACGATATGCGTAACCTGACGATCTTCCTTTGCAACAAATTTCGAGTCGTGCGTTGATGCTGTTGTCCGAGTTGGATATTCCTCAATTTTTCCCGATACTCAAGATCAAGTTCAGTCGCTTTTCCTCAAAGCTCGTTTCAAGATCGTTATTCAAAACTCAAGTCACATTTCATTTGCATCAATTCGACATCGCACGCACGTTCCTCTAAGTTTCCTCGATCAAGACCATTTATTTTCATCCATCGTTCCGAATCATTTCTAACACGCGTAACCCATTCACGAGTTGTCCGAACGACATCTCGTTCGGGACACACGAAGTCACGATCAACTAAGCGTGACACGTTCTAAAGCTTTGCGCAATATTATCGCTTGTCGACGTACACGTTCTATTCGTATCTCCTCTAGTCTCGCCCGAACAATTTCTACAACGTCCATACACCACTCAGGGTTCGAGCCATTCGACTAGTCATCGATACTCCCTCTTTTTCCTTCTTCGAAGCTATCACATACACCACTCGGAGTCAAGTCATTCTACAAATCCTCGAAAGGTTATTCGACTCCCGATCGACATATCCAATTACGCGTTCGCTCATTCTTCAAATTCTAAGAACTATTTCCCGTGTTCGCTTTAGCGTCGGTCAAGTAGCGTCTCTATCAACATACGTTCTAAGTCTTCCTTATTCTCGTCCGAGCGATAGTCAATCTCGCTCGCAACTCGTTTCCACCATAAAGTCTAGGTGCGCGATACTCGGCACAACTTAGCCAAAAGGCTGCGTGCATAACCATCCCGTTCGAACGATACTTCGGTCTCGTGTACTCGTTCGCTATTGTCAGCGTAAGGTTATTCAAGCACGTCTTGCGGTTGCAACTCTTAGCATTTAGTTTTCGTCCGACTCGAGTTCGTCGTGGTTCGGCACAAAGGCCATCGCCTATCGGTCTCGTGCAACCGAGTACTCGTACGAGCTTTCGCAATATTAGACTTATTGTATGGAACATCCCAATACACAACGAGAGAGAGCATACACTTCTTTTGTTTCCAACGCGAGCTTTCAAAACTGAGAGAATCGAAATAATGTCCAAGGACGTAAAGCCGTGCTCTGATACCACTATGTCACGCCCCGCTCCCGTAGGAGCGATCGTCCTCGCTAAGGCGTGATGCCGCACGGGCCTAGGTTGCGCCCGTGCAAGGCCAAGTCCAGAAACGGCCGATTTGAGCTAGGCCACAGAGTCGCACAGAGTGTCCCCATTTGCAGCGGAAAGTAAATGAACACAAATTGAAGCGAATTCAAACTCTTTTATTGATTTTCAAGAAGTTTACAAGCGGCACTAGGCCGATATTACAAATCGCTCAAACTCTCTCTCTCTAAAACATAAAAGGCGTGCCAAGTGGCTTACAAGATGGAATGATTTATGGCGATGTTCCGATACATTATGTCCTGTATAGGGTGCTTCAGCTCCTTGCAACGCTCCAAGGCTCCAGAGATAGCTCCGCGCCTTAGCACGTTCGATGGAAGCTCCGCACCCGCCGACGTTTCCTGCTTCCTGCAAGCAGACTGTGGGGTTATCAGTACATTGTTATGCACTGGTGGGGAGGCTAGCTCGCCCACAACGCTATCATTACCAAACACGTTCCATTTACTTTTGTGTATCTCTATCATTCATTGTCTTTCTAATCTTGCCTTAGGATCAGTTTCATGGCATATTTCATAGCCTATCTCGTGTTGTCGAATACAAGTGTCGCATGGAAATACATGCATAACTTACCCATACTTACCGTCCGGCCTTCCCTGTTCAATGTAAACCAAGTTAGTCAACAATTCATGTGTAATATCATAACGTGATTCTTAGGAACATTCAATATCAAGGGCGTGTTCCTGCCTCAGTTTCTAGCGCGTCGTAGGCGTGTTTTCTAACTCACTTTATAAGGTATTCTTTATCATTTGGTGTTATATATATCAAGCCTATTCAGAAGGCGCTTTGTTTAGTTCACTTAGACTACTTTGATTTCAATGCAAGGACTTGCACGTGGATTGCCACCAGCAAGCCCACTTAATCTATATGCACCGGTCGCTGGCAAGTCAGCCATTATGGACATTTCCCCTGTGGCATTCTCATCTATCAAGCGTGATGGCTGGTACACCCTGATAGACTATTGAATAACCGGCCCTACGTTTGGTTATGTGCCCGAGCCCGCACACCTGTCCGCCCGTAGGCCATGATTCCGCCTAGGCCGGCCACGAAATCGTCGTTCGTTGCCCTTGGAATCCCTTTTCGCTCGTGCACGAGCCGTCCACGACCATTTCGTATTTTATTGTCATTTTAACTTAACGGCTGTCTTGAGCCATAGGCTAACCCTTAGCCATAATGCGTTATCGACCAGGTTGGCGTCCGTGCAGCGCGGGTAGCGAGCCCCGTTGTACGTGCCCATCACACCTGTCGCTAACCATTCTTTCTTTTCTTATCTTTCGTTCATTCTTTCTTTTCTTTCTTTCACTTGTCCGTTTGTTCATCGATTCATTCACGTATTCATTCCTTCATTCGTTGATTCATTCATTCACTTATTCGTTCATTTATTCATTCATACATTTTGCAACTCCTCGTGCGGGAGTCGTCTTGGCGACCCATCGGTCCCATAGCCTTTCAATGTTGCTAAACTCTACTTGGAGCGACTATGTTGATAGTCTTCCCGTTTTATTGTTGTAAACCATTCATTGTTTCATTATTGAACGCAAGCTTGTGCCTTAGCACGAGCGTGGAGCACGGTGCGAGAGTTCTCGTATTTTCCATATTCCTTTCCATATTCTATACAAGCATACAAGATGGGATTATTCCCTTAGCTAGGTGCGTTGAGTCCTTTATTAGCATGCATGGGGTTATCGCCTAGCGATTCTCGTGATCGTGTCCGTATTGTTATGTGTCTAGGCTAAGCAGTGACGGGTTCATCGGAGCCACCCACCTTAGCGATGTTCGCATCGGCCGAGCGATACTCCGAGCGCGCCTTTGATAGTCTAAGTCTGGATTCATCTTGACGGGCCAATGTAAGCCTTGCATCGATTCTTCATCAGGTCGATGCCAACTCTTCGGGTCGACGGCTCGTTTGAGTCGTTGCACTTGCCGTTTGAATCGGCGTTCCGCTAGGGCGGAGCGGGTCACTACAACACAGACCCTTTGGGAGACACGTGCACATGTGTGTCCTTGTTACCAACCAATAAATTTGGTTATTAACTGCATTTTGGTTTTCAAATAAGGTTTTCCCATTTTTCGTGATACATAGTTTACAAATTCGATTTTCTGAGTTTTTTATTGAACTTTTTAACTGAATTATTGATGTTAATGATCAGGATTAGTTCATTTACACATATATTAGATTACTAAAATGTAGACTGTCAATAGGACTTGCATTGTTCTCTATTTTCCTGAGAACTAATTCCTGAGATTAAGTACAAATTTCACTGATTTTGACACAACCTATCTACTGTTTTCCTATTACACACTATGTTACACACATACACACACATTACCTATTAATTCCTATCACATTACACCCATTACTCTATATGATTTTCTGTCAGTTTACACACACATCACTGTTTCAGTCACACTCATCCAAACCTGAGAACTAACCTATTCCCTGTTTCTCCACTACACACACCCTATAGTTTCACTCACCTTGCATTGATTCCCTGAAACACATGGACACACAACATGTGTATGTAATGAATGATATATGTGTAATGTCATGCATGTTGGTAAGCACATATGAATGCAATATGCATATATGTATGCAAATAGGAATACATGGATATATGCAAGTTATAAATGCAATGTTTGGATAACATATGTAATGTAATGTATATGTAAGCATTAATGTAGGTAATGACATGTAATCACCGGTGGGGCTGGCTCGGTCGGGAGAGACTGTACCCTATGGCTCGACAACCAACCGGAGAGGATACTCTGAGAGATCCATCTGAGTAGGACGTATACTCTGAGAGATCACCTTTACAAGAATGATATCAGTAGTGGGATTGAGTGTTGGAGGAGATATTATCAGAGTATACGTCCTACTCAGATGGGTCTCTCACAGTTACAGATGGTGGATGTGCTCCGTCAACAGATTCTTGCTCTGAGCCAAAACTTTGCCCCGGGGCTCAAGTGGACATCCTTCGTGTAGAGCTCGAGTGAGAGGTTCCTGATAGCATGGTGGTCTCCTTTGTTAAAGTATTCGTGCTCGTCCCACAACCAATCAAATTTTTTTTCATTTCTAATCTCTTGAATATGAAGCTCTACTTCACATTTGGCTCTACCTTCTGGTATATAAGAACCAAATGTGAAACAGAGTTTCATATTCAAGATATTAGAAATGAAGAAATTTTTGATTGGTTGTGGGACGAGCAAGAATCCTTTGACAAAGGAGACCACCATGCTGTCAGGAACCTCTCGTTCGAGCTCTACTCAAGGATGTCCACTCGAGCTCCGGGGCAAAGGATTGACTCAGAGCGGATTTCTGGACAGAGATGACGAAGAAGATGGCTGCCAAAGCTTATGTAAGTTTTTTAATTTTTTATACGTATTATATTTTTGTCATTTTGTATTACTGTAATTAAAATCGATCATTGCATCGTATCAATAGGTGATTTTGTACATTAGTTACAAGTGCTACTTAGTTAAAGTTCAAGTGCTACTTAGTTGTCTCTCTCTCTATTTATCTCGCTATCAACGCTATAGTGTTGTTCCCCTTGCAATACGGAATGGTCCGATACCGATACTCTGAGTATCAGACCATTCCTATGTGTATCGGTATCGCAATCACAATACCGATACTCGAGTATCGCATTGATACTCAAGTATCACAACTGGTAGTTCTCTCATTTATTTGTCAATTACTGTATTTCAGTTCTAGTTAGTTTTATGTGATTCTCTGATAGTTCTCTCATTTATTCTGTATTTTGGCTCCAGCTCCAGCTCCATTTGCATTAATCTACGGTATGACATGGTGATCAGGACATAGTCCCTGCAGCCATTCGATTAGCGAGGCAAAAACTATGTAGCCGTAGATAAAGTTGACTGTCCTCCGACCCTCATCCCTCGGCAATGATGATATGACAACCTATCACTATATCTTATATAGTAGTAGATGATGTCTTAGTATTACATTATGTGAGTTCATCTTGATTCTGTTACATTCTTCAGATACTAGATACGATAAGAACATATACTACACCATATGTACAGAACATAATGATCCACACTAATGTATGCTAGAATGAATTTTGGATTGTGTTCTGAGCCATCCGTTCTCACACTTAAATAGATATGAATTAGTATTGTGAGAGCGCCGGAGAGAGTGAGAGCGCCGGAGGGGGGAGGAGAGAGTGAGAGAGTAAAATGGGAGAAAATAAATTGGTGGGGGAATATAATTAGAATTTAGCGACGTTCATACTAACGTCGCTAAATTAGTCGCTATTAGCGACGTCATAGCGACGTTTCGCGACGACTAGCTCATGTAACTATGTAGCCTTAGATGAAGTTGACTGTCCTCCGACCCTCATCCCTCGACAATGATGACACGACAACCTATCACTATATCTTATATAGTAGTAGATGATATTTTAGTATTACATTATGTGAGTTCATCTTGATTCTGTTACATTCTTCAGATACTAGATACTAGATTCGATAAGAATGTATACTACACCATATGTACAGAACATAGATGATTCACACTAATGTATGCTAGAATGAATTTTGGGTTGTGTTCTGAGCCATCCGTTCTCACACTTAAAACACATATATGAATTAGTACTGTGTGTCAATCTTTGTTTTTGTATTTTCGGCGAACCCAGGGATTGGATTCTGTATTTTGTATTTTGACTTTGTACGTATTTGGGGATATTCAGTTTTTTCGTTGAGGATACTGAGTTTGTACGTATTTGCGGATATTGATTTGGTTTGTTGAGGATATTATATATTGACATAATTCGTTGCGGATAGTATTTTTTTTTTATATTTTTTGTATATTCTGGAATGTATTGTGCGTGCCGGTGTTGAGTGTTCCACCGAGGGGGTCGACGAACCCAGGGATTGGATTCTGTATTTTGTATTTTGTATTCTATATTTTGGCTCAGGCTCCAGCTCCATTTGCATTCTGGAACCTATTTTTTATATTTTTTTAACTTATCGACGTTTTTAGCGACGTTAACATTCGTCGCTAAATAGTAGCGACGTTAATAAATGTCGCTAAAATCGATCATTGCATCGTATCAATAGGTAATTTTGTACATTAGTTACAAGTGCTACTTAGTTAAAGTTCAAGTGCTACTTAGTTGTGTTTCTCATTTATTTGTCAATTACTGTATTTCAGTTCTAGTTAGTTTATGTGATTCTCTGATAGTTCTCTCATTCATTTTCAACCGCTCCCCCCTGTGAATATTAATTTTACCAGATGGCACCAATGACCCGAGCAGCGGCACGTCGTTTGAGGAAAACACAGATTGCTGAGGTGGCTCCTCCTACAGTTAAGGAGGAAGTGGCACCGGTAGCTAGTGAGATCGGGAGTTCTATTCATCCAGCACTTGCAATGGACTACATCTCTCCGTACGCCGTCGATCCCACTTATTCGAGGTGGTTGCGTGATCGTATCACTGAGCGTTTGCATGAGCTGCGTGGTTTCATTAGCTATTAGTACTTATTTGTATTGGACTATTTGTATTGGGTTGTTTTTGTATTAGACTATTTGTATTGGACTACATATATGAATTAGTACTGTGTCAATCTATGGATTGTATTGGGTTGTTTTTGTATTAGACTATTCGTTTCATTTGGATGTTAATTTACCGGTGGTGTTGTTCCACTGAAGGGCTCGGCGAACCCAGGGATAAAATGTGCTTGTGTATTGTGCTTCAGATTAAACTGCAGGGAGAAAATAATTCTGTGGAGAAAACTGTATACTGCAATTTATTTTTTTTATTTTTTTCAAAAGTTAGCGACGTCTACCGACGTTTACCGACGCTTTTCGACGGCACATAGCGATGTCAGTTTCGTCGGTATGCGTCGGTAAACGTCGGTAGACGTCGCTAAATATCCCAGAATTTTACCTCATTTATCCAGGATATACCGACGTATAGCGACAACACAAAACGTCGGTACTATATACCGACGCATAGCAACATCAAAAACGTCGGTAATTTTTCCAGGGAATACCGACGTATAGCGACATCATAAACGTCGCTATTTCATCGACGAAACGCCGGTAATCGTCGGTATATTACCGACGTATAGTTGCGTCGGTAAACGTCGGTGTTGGCGACGATCAGCGACGTCTTTCCAAACAGCGACTAAGGTTTCTGCGACAAGAGGAAGACGTCGCTAAATACGTCGCTAAACTGGTTTAGCGACGTCTTTAGGCGTCGCTAAAGTGCCTTATTCTGATAGTGAAAAAATTAGTTGCAACAACTATTTTCGGCTTACTATTTTATTTATCATGAATCACAATTATCATGTATCATTTTTAAACATATGTTGTTATTGTTAGAAATGTATTTTATGTTTTTATGCGACTTATGTTTTGCGTTTCTGTTTTCAACCTATTTAAAAGCTTCCTTTATGGTACCACAAAAGAAGTTTGAAAAAAAAGTCGAAAGCAGAAACACAAAACATAGATAATTTAACAAGTAATATGGTTGAAAGCAGGCCAACTTGGGCGAGGTCCAAACCTGACCTTTACCTTACCCGATTAAGCTCGGCTCAATTATTTTTTCGGGTTGTGGGTCGAGTTAGCTTGGACTGAATTTTCTAACAAAACTGGCCCGACCTAACTCATGTCCGATCAAATTCGTTCAAAATTGAGCTCGGCCTAGTCCGACCGTTCCATATAACCTCTCTACCAAGACATGACTTGTTAGCAATCACCCGAATAAAACTCGAATTATACGCAAATTTTTTTGTATCTTTCAGAAACGTATAATAGTTACGTACTTTTGAAAGATTCGAATCAATATGTAAATTTTAAACATGCGAAATTTTAAACGTGCTTCGTATAAATTATTAAAAAAATTGGCCAAAAAATATGGTAGAAACATGTTTAATTAACCAAATTTGACAACATATTTAAGAATGTGAAATTTTTAACCTCAATATTTTTATTTTTTTGTACTAAATTGATTTATACTTGTACTGTTGCCATCCTGAATATTTTTAGTTTGCCGAATTGCTAACAAAGGATATGACAGCTGATGTTATACTTGGGCTCCTTGCCCTGGACTTTTATCGTGGGCTTGGCCCAAGTTGTTTCAAAATTTATTAATTTAATAAATGTTCAAAAAGTGAGAATTTTATGACGTAGGATGGTGTCATCAAGAAAGTGTTGACTCATGGAGTTTTGGTTTGAGTTTCGTGCCTCAATCAAGCCAACATTATTATTTTTTCCAACTTGAGCAAAGTATGTGATTATTGATAGCATTTCTTTGTTGGAATGGCTAGTTGATTAAGAGCTGCTTGATAATTGACGCTATAGCCTTGTTGCAAGTAAAATTGCGGTTAGTTCACACGGCCGGCCCAGCTCATTGCGGATCAAGACGAACTTTCGAAATAGACTTCCATACATAATATATAAAAAATAACTAAAAATAAACTAAATATAAAACCTTAAAAATTGTCAACAGGATTTGAACTAAGAAGCTTTAGTGTACAAGTCTAACATGTTAACTACCATACCATAACTTTTTGACTTAAGTATGACCGATAATACATCCTTGTTCCATTCAAGATACACTCTTATGTTGATGTCTCTTTAGATTTTGGGATCCGTACTGTTGTCCAGTCTGTCCTGACGCCCGCCTTTGTTAGAGCACCATTAGTAGATGAAGCTCCAAAATATATATCGACTCCCAATTTTATATTAAAACAGAGAAAATTTGAGTAGCACATCACTTTATTTATCCATATTCAAGGTGCATTCCACCAGATTATCATAATGCATAACATCTCACACTTTTGACGAAAACTAACAGTCAACTGCTTTGACTGTTAACTTTTGACCGAAATTCTCTTTCATTTCTTTCCAGCCCCCACCTGCCCCCCTCGCGCACCCCCGCCACATCTGGTGCCCTCGCTGGCTGCACCCGTCCCCGTCGGCGAGCCCCGCCATGCGCCCCCTTCCCTTGCCCTTCGGTGAGCCCCCATCATGCACCCCCTCCCTCACCGCGCTGCCCCCTCCGTCCGTACGCTGTCCCCCCTCCTCGCAGCTCGCCCCTACCGCGCGCCCTTGCAGGATTCCCCCCACCCTTGCCGCGCTGCCCCTCCCTCACGCAACCCCCTCCCTCCGGCGGGCTACAGTGGTGGCAACAGGGGCTCGTGGCGGCGACAACAGCATTGGTGGACAGCAGCGGCAGCAGCTGCTCATCGGCGCGCGACAGGGAGGGGGTAGTGGGGGCATGTGCGGCTGGAGGAGGGGAAGCGAGAGCTTGGGGGGCACACAGGAAAGAAGAAAATGGATATTTTTGTCATAAGATTTTGGTCGAAGGAGTTGACCGTCGCTCATAGACGATTTTTATCAAAAGTGGGGGTACTTTATATCAGAGCCATCTCAAGACATTTGGAGGCCCTAGTCAATTTAAGGAAAGAAGATGATTGCTCTTCCTCTTAAATCATGGCCCTAGACCAAGTAAATAATTAATGAAAGGAGATAATTGTTGTTCTCCTTAAATCATGGAACCCTATGTCAATTAAATAATTAAGGAGATATTTATTTCCTTTTTGTTCTATATATATATCATATGAAAATATGGGGCCCATTAAATTACGGGCCTTAGGCACAATCCTAATTGGTTACATGGTGGAGCCGACTCTGTCTTATATTATGGTAATTAGGTAGGGTGCACCTTGAATTTGAGTAAAAAAAATGGGTACAACTCAAAATTTCTAAATAAATAAATAAATCTAGAATTGGTTGGGTCTGTATAAGAATAGTAGAAAATGACAAAATGACCTTTTGTCCCAAAGGATGTATGGTTAAAATTTAATGTGGTAAAAGATAATGGGGGTACTTTATATCAGAGCCGTCCCAAGACATTTGGAGGCCCTAGACAATTTAAGGAAAGAAGATGATTGCTCTTCCTCTTCAATCATGGCCCTAGACCAAGTAAATAATTAATAAAAGGAGATAATTGTTGTTCTCCTTAAATCATGGGACCCTATGTCAATTAAATAATTAAGAAGATATTTATTTCCTTTTTGTTCTATATATATACCATATGAAAATATGGGGCCCATTAAATTACGGGCCCTAGGCACTATCCTAATTGGTTACATGGTGGAGCCGACTCTGTCTTATATTATGGTAATTGGGTAGGGTGCACCTTGAATTTGAGTAAAAAAACGGGGTACAACTCAAAATTTCTAAATAAATAAATAAATCTAGAATTGGTTGGGTCTTTATAAGAATAGTAGAAAATGATAAAATGATCTTTTGTCCAAAGGATGTATGGTCAAAATTTAATGTGGTAAAAGATAATGTAAAATTTAGAATCTAGAAAGTGGGACTTCAAATTGGGACTTACTATTCTACAAAATAATTTTCTACATTTTGAATCTAGAAATTCTCAAGCCCAACCTATACTATAGCTACTGTAGGTGGGTGGATTGGATCCGAGAATTTAGAAATTGGAACTTAGAATGAGTCTTAATATTCAACCAAACGAGCTTCTAAATTCTATAATCCAAATTATGGGAAGCTTTACTAATGATGCTCTTAGTACAGAACGGATTTATTGCTTGCAAAACTTAAATAAGTTTGTGTAGATGAATCAAACCACTTTGGAAGTGGTTTTGTTAACATTTAAAGTGATTTTGACTAAAAAAAAATTGACACGTGTTAATCTTTTATTGGAGTATGAACAAATAATCTATTTTTGGTGGGTGAACAAAAATAGACTCATTGTACATTAGAACAATACTCTTAGCTAGTGTTGCAATGCAACTCAGAAAAGTGCACTCTACTGGAGGGGTGTTTACTTATAGGCCTCGTTTGGTTTGCGGAATCTCCGGGTTGGAAAAGGGAAGTGATTACTTTCCTATGTTTGGGTGCCAAAAGAATTGAGGAGTGTTGTTGTTTTTGTCTTTGGACTAGAAAAAATAGTCCCACATCGGCTACACCAAATGATGAGTATCTCAATATAATGCATTGCTTGTGTTGAGGTGTGCACATGAGGTGTAGTGGGGCACAAGTTTGTGCCATGTGGAAGTATTTTCCTAGAAGGAAAAAGGATTAAATCCAACAAGGATGCAAGTTAATTTTTGTTGTGCGGACTCGGACTCGGACACGGACTCCAGGATGTCTCATGCATGCACGGGAGTGTTCGGGGGGGGGGGGGGTAGGCGTGGACTGGCACACTTCTATGCTGATTGTGGGATGATCTAAAATATCAAACTCTATTTTTGAGTATTGGTATTTTAGTCCCACATCGGATAGGAGAAGAGGTGAAGTCTCAACTCCACTCTATAAATAGAGCCCCTTGGCCTCCTTTGAAAGAGGCACCAAGAAGAGAGTTGAGGGAGTCTGTTAAGTCCAGGAAGCCCGTTCAAGTCTCAAATATTGACTTACGAGCGTTCCAGAAGTTCTTCGTGAACTTGCTGGTTCCTGGAAGCTATTCGTGCTCGTGTGGGGCGAATAAAGCTTTGAGCAACGGTGATCATTCACCCCAGCAGGAGTTTTTCTACCTTTCGTCTGTCACCTTCTTTGTTGGTTATATCAGGATTTTATTAGCGCACATTCGGTGAAGTGTTTGCGTTGATATTATCAGAATTCTATTTGTGCACCTTCTGTGAAGTGTAGCATTAATAGAATTTCACTTACGTACCTTCTTTGAAGTGTTACGTTCTGTGCACCTTCTGTGAAGTGTAGCACTAGTAGGATTTCTCTTACGTACCTTCTGTGAAGCGTTACGTTCTGTGCACCTTCTGTGAAGTGTAGCACTAGTTGAGAGATTTCTTTTATGTACCTTTTGTAAAGTGTTACGTAATAACGATTGTTTATACAATTGTTACGATATTTCAGTTTTCCATCGAAAAATTGTGCCCCAGCACTAACAATCTCAAAGCTTTATTGAGAAGATGGATAACTCTCGAGCTTCGCTCATCGATACCGGCTTTAACAAGTTGGAGAAATTCGATGGCGAACACTTCCAGATATGGAAATGAAAGGTCACTTTAAATCTTCAACTCGTGAATGTTGATCACGTGCTGTCAGAAGGAGAACCGATCGTTCCAACCACTGGATCTGCTGCGGCTGTGGCCGCTGCTACGACCAAGCAAGCGAAGTGGAAGAGAGAAAATAGTATATGTAAACTACTGATACTCAATTCCATGGAAGACTCTCTGGCAGAGTCCTACTCCAAGAAGACATCTGC
This sequence comes from Iris pallida, assembly GCA_029216955.1. NCBI lineage: Eukaryota > Viridiplantae > Streptophyta > Magnoliopsida > Asparagales > Iridaceae > Iris > Iris pallida. Next base: position 13,294,623 of record JANAVB010043419.1, on the reverse strand, counting down.
CAAAGAGATATGGGACTCCTTGGGAAAGCTCTATGAAGATGACGAGAACCGGTCCAAGATCTTCATGGTAGAAAAATACCACAAGTGGACCTTCGAAGACGAGAAGGCGATGCTGCCCCAAGTAAAGGAGTTTCTGAAGTTGCGTCAGAAACTAGAAGACGAGAATATGCCCCTCGTCGACAAGTTTGTCGTTGGAGGGATCGTCGCGAAACTTCCTACAGAATGGAGCAACTTCTATGCAAGGATGCATCGAAAGAAGATGGAAATTAGCTTGGAAGATTTCTTACAAGAGATCCATGTTGAGGACGAGATGCGCTCTCAACAGAATATGGATACTCTGTCCAAGCAACTGGCGAAGGCAAATCTGGTCCAAACCAGAGAATACCAGGGGAAGCAGGCTGCTTCTCATCGCAAAAAGAAGGACTTCACGAATCTGAAAGTGAACGGTCCTGCTTTCAAGCAGCAGAAGTCCAAGTCCCATGTGACTTGCTTCAATTGTGGCAAGAAGGGCCACTACAAATCCGAATGCAAGTCCAAGCCCAAAGAACAAGGTGAGCCTAGTAAGGTTTCTATGATTACTAATCTAGTTGCCATGATAGCACAGGTTGCAACTGTGGGGGCTGACTTGGACTGGTGGATAGACACTGGTGCGACCTGCCATGTCTGTTCAGACAAGGACTGGTTCGTCTCTTATGAGCCAACTTCAGAGAAGGTCATAATGGCAAACCAGGCACAAGCTGAAGTACTGGGGATCGGGACGGTGGAGCTGAAACTCACATCGGGGAACACTATGACGCTTCAAGGTGTGAAGCATGTTCCAGTAATTGCTAAGAACCTGATCTCTGGAAGTCTGCTCTGCAACGCAGGCTTGAGGATGGACATCAATGCTGGCCAGTTGGTGATGTCCAAGAAGGGTACATTCTTCGGGAAAGCCTTCCAAACTGAAGGAATGTACAAGATTCAGCTTGTTGTAACCCAGCATGATAATATAAATGCAATCACTTTTTTTTGATTATTCTCTTGAGTTGTGGCATAATAGGCTAGGACATGTTCATTGTAAAAGGATTAACAGAATGTCTAGTCTAGGACTTATCTCCAAGTGTGGGGGTAAGGTAGAGAAATGCGAAGTATGTGCTCAGACGAAGATCACAAGGAAACCCTTTCACAGGGTCCACCGAAGCACAGATCTTCTGGAGTTGGTTCACTCAGATATCTGTGACTTCAAACAATTCTCTACAAAGGCCGGGATGAAGTATTTCATTACTTTCATCGATGACTTCTCAAAGTATGCTTTCGTCTACTTGCTCAAGTCTAAAGACGAAGCATTCGAGAAGTTCAAGAAGTTCAGGGCCGAGGCTGAGCGGCAAACTGGACAACAACTCAAGAGGTTAAGGAGTGATCGAAGCGGGGAGTATCGGTCTCATGAATTCTTATCATTCTGCAAAGAACATGGAATCATCAATGAGACAACGGCTCCGTACTCTCCTCAATCCAACGGAGTAGCAGAAAAGAAGAACAGAACGTTGACAGAGATGATGAACTCCATGCTGTTGACTGCGGGTCTTCCAAAGTGCTACTGGGGAGAAGCTGCACTAACGGCAACGTTCATTCTGAACAGAGTGCCATATGCAACTTCCGACATAACTCCTCATGAACTCTGGTTCAAAGTCAGACCTAACTTGAATGTCATTCGAGTGTGGGGGTGTCTGGCTTATGTGAAGCTCCCAGATCTGAAGATTCAGAAGCTGGGGACAAGGACTACGAAGGCGATCTTCTTGGGGTATGCCGAGAAGAGTGATGCTCGGAGATTCCTTGATATCGAGTCAAACCATATCATCGAATCTCGCGATGCTGAATACTTTGAAGACAAGTTTGCAAAACACAAGAATATTGTTCTCGCGAATCTTCCGGAGAATGATGAGGGTACAAAGCAGACAGAAGTCTTTAATGAACCAGTAGTCCAAGATGAAGCTGTCGTCAAGGAGACACCAGCTGAACCAGAACTCGCTGAGCCGTCAACTAAGCGAACGAGAAGGCCGAAAGACTTCGGAGATGACTTCGTCACCTATCATGTGGAAGCAAATCCGCTTACCTATGATGAGGCGATGAAGACCAGAGATGCTGTATTCTGGAAGGAGGCGATAGACAACGAGATTGACTCAATCACCTCCAACAACACATGGGTATTGGTTGACCTGCCAAAAGGAGCAAGACCCATCGGATGCAAATGGATCTTCAAGAAGAAGATGAAAGCAGATGGAACCATTGACAAGTTCAAGGCCAGGCTAGTGGCCAAGGGGTTTGCTCAGAAGCAGGGGATCGACTACTTTGACACTTATGCTCCAGTAGCTCGGATGACAACCATCAGATTGTTAATTGCTCTAGCAGCAATACACAAGCTGGTGATACATCAGATGGATGTAAAAACGGCATTCCTTAATGGCGAGCTGACCGAAGAGATCTACATGCAACAACCAGAAGGTTTTGTCGTTAGAGGTCTGGAAGACAAAGTCTGCAAGTTGATGAAGTCTCTGTATGGTTTGAAACAAGCTCCCAAAATGTGGTATGAGAAGTTTGACAAGGTGATAAGGTCAAATGGCTACAGGGTCAGTGAAACAGACAAGTGTGTCTATAGAAGTTTGCTGACGGAAGAGGAGTAATCGTATGTCTTTACGTGGACGACATGCTAATCCTAGGTACGGATTTAAGCTGCGTCACAAAGACAAAGAAATTCCTCTCGACCAAGTTCAGTATGAAGGAATTGGGGGATGCCGACGTAATCTTGGGGCTCAAGATCATCCGGACAGGCACTGGAATAGCGCTGTCACAATCTCATTATATTGAGAAGATGCTCACTCGCTACGGGTATCAAGATCTTCCTATTATTGATACACCGTACCAGAGTGATCAGAAGCTGGAGCCAAATTCGAGGGAAAGCGTCAGGCAGTTGGAGTACGCTAGCGTCATCGGAAGCTTGATGTACGCTACTACTGCCACAAGGCCTGACATAGCTTTTGCCGTGGGAATGCTGAGTCGGTTCACTAGCAATCCAGGCATTGAGCACTGGAAAGCTGTGAAGCGTGTTATGAGATATCTCAAGAAAACTCAGACATATGCACTTTTCTACAGCGGAGATCCGTCAGTAGTGGAAGGCTTCAGTGATGCTAGCTGGTGTTCAGATATGGAGAGCGAGTATTCCACAGGTGGATTCGTATTCGCCATGGACGGAGCTACTATATCGTGGAAGTCGAAGAAGCAGACGATGTTATCTCGCTCCTCCATGGAATCTGAATTCTTTGCATTGGATGCTGCTGCAGATGAAGCAGAGTGGCTTCGAGAGCTCATGTATGATCTTCCGGTGGTTGGGGCTCAGATACCGGCAATACCGATATACTGTGACAACTAGGCGGCAGCAGCAGTGGCATCAAATGAACTCTTCAACGGGAAGAAGAGAACGGTGTGGTTGAAGCACAGAGCAGTACACGATCTTATCAAGAGAGGTGTTATTGCAGTGATTGATGTTCGGAGTCAGGAGAACCTGGCGGATCCGTTCACCAAGGGCCTCAAGCGCCAGCTGGTCGATGACACAACTTGTAAAATGGGCTTGAAGGCATTCTGATATTGTATTATTGTATTCCTACCATAAAGTTTTATGCTATTAGTTCAAAGATTTATCTACTAGGCATCTAGCTTTGGTTCAAGGGAGGACCACTAATCGAAAGAATATCAGGAGCGGTGGGTACATGTTCTATTGGACATGGAGAGGTTACGGACCTATAACCACTGTTGTCTACTATTGTTTTCTGCGGAAAACGGTTTCTGTGGGAAGGTTGGCTTAAATGCCTTAATGAGTTCTCAGGCAGAGTGAATGCCTGGAGTGCTTTACAGGAAGCACGGTAGCGCAGCACTACAAGGAGTGTAACTCCATGCTACAGTGGGGTGACTCCACCATGAGGTTCCCAGGTAGGGGTAATGCCTCGGCTTTGCAAGCCAAGTCACAGCGGAGTAGCACCGCAAATAGGCAGGTAGCCTAATGTTGTATGATAATCGTAATAAAGAGAAGTAGACAGCACTACAAAGAGGACGATGTCCTCATGTTACAGTGGCATGACACCACGAAGAGGTACCAGGTAGGGTAAAGCCTCGACTTTGCGAGCCATGTCATAGCGGCGTAACACCGCACGGAAGCGCAAGGCTTCATGCTGGGTAGTTTGGCACTACAAAGAGGCCTGTGACCTCATGCTACAGTAGTATGACACTACGATGAGGTACCCAGGTGGGGTAAAGCCTCGGCTTTAAGCCATGTCATAGCGGCGTAGCATCGCAAAGAAGCGCAATGCTTCATGCCATGACTCTTTATAAAGAACTCACCTATAGTGTATGGACAGAGATATCAGGCCGTCTCTTGAGGGTAAAACTGTAGACGCCCAAAAATTATACACTGAAACCAGGCTGGCACAAGGCCTTCAATGTACAGCCAGAAGCACAGTTGATGTCATTATGTGAGTAGGAAGAATTGCAGTTATGGTGCAGAATTCAAGGCTTAGTCTATTCTTGTATCATGCTGTTATTTAACCTATGCGGAAAGATTCAAGTCGTAGCGACATCTCTCCTAATGCATAATGGACAGTCACTGTGGGGAACGCTCAACCCATATATTGAGATATGTGGGGGATTGTTGGTGTTTTTGCCTTTGGACTAGAAAAAATAGTCCCACATCGGCTACACCAAATGGTGAGTATCTCAATATAATGCATTGCTTGTGTTGAGGTGTGCACATGAGGTGTAGTGGGGCACAAGTTTGTGCCATGTGAAAGTATTTTTCTAGAAGGAAAAAGGATTAAATCCAACAAGGATGCAAGTTAATTTTTGTTGTGCGGACTCGGACTCGGACACGGACTCCAGGATGTCTCGTGCATGCACGGGAGTGTTCGGGGGGTAGGCGTGGACTGGCACACTTCTATGCTGATTGTGGGATGATCTAAAATATTAAACTCTATTTTTGAGTATTGGTATTTTAGTCCCACATCGGATAGGAGAAGAGGTGAAGTCTCAACTCCACTCTATAAATAGAGCCCCTTGGCCTCCTTTGAAAGAGGCACCAAGAAGAGAGTTGAGGGAGTCTGTTAAGTCCAGGAAGTCCGTTCAAGTCTCAAATATTGACTTACGAGCGTTCCAGAAGTTCTTCGTGAACTTGCTGGTTCCTGAAAGCTATTCGTGCTCGTGTGGGGCGAATAAAGCTTTGAGCAACGGTGATCATTCACCCCAGCAGGAGTTTTTCCACCTTTCGTCTGTCACCTTCTTTGTTGGTTATATCAGGATTTTATTAGCGCACCTTCGGTGAAGTGTTTGCGTTGATATTATCAGAATTCTATTTGTGCACCTTCTGTGAAGTGTAGCATTAATAGAATTTCACTTACGTACCTTCTTTGAAGTGTTACGTTCTGTGCACCTTCTGTGAAGTGTAGCACTAGTGGGATTTCTCTTACGTACCTTCTGTGAAGCGTTACGTTCTGTGCACCTTCTGTGAAGTGTAGCACTAGTTGAGAGATTTCTTCTACGTACCTTTTGTAAAGTGTTACGTAATAACGATTGTTTATACAATTGTTACGATATTTCAGTTTTCCATCGAAAAATTGTACCTCGGCACTAACAAGGAGGAAAGGAAAGTGATTCCCAATGGAAGGGAAATTAGGGGGAAAAATGATTCCATCCATCCAAGCAAGGAATCACTTTCCCACATTGAAGTAATCACTTTCCTTTCCAAATTTCTTGGCATTTTCAAACATTGGAAAGAAAAATCAATGGAAAATAAAATTTTCCAAAGGAAAGGAAATGACAAGGAATTGATTTCCTTTCCCTTCCATTCCGCAAACCAAACGAGGCCATAGAGAGTCCCTACGAATGTTGTGGAGGGATGTAGGAGGGAACTAATAGACTGTTTGGTTGACTGTAAATGCAAACTACAGCAACATTTGTTACAATATTTATATAAAATTTTGATGTTTGATTGGCTGTAAATGAAGCTATTAATCCAACAAAAATTCTAATACATGCATCGATTCTTGAAATATTTATTGTAGCTATTTTGACTGCAATTCCAGTTATAATAATATAAATGCTGCAAAGGATTTTCAATGTAAGCCTGCTTTATTATTTTAAAATGGCTGGCCGAAGAGTAACTGTTGACATATTTCACCGATTAATTCAGCACAAGACATCATCAACCTACTAATTCCAACCCTCTTTTTTGTAAGTAAATAACATAAAAGTTTGTATTCTAAATAATTTTCCTCATTTGTTATAGTTTATGCTCTATATTTTTTTTCTCACTGCTTGGGCTAAAAATATTTTTCTGGTCCAAGCCCTCGGATAACATGATGATGTAATTGGGCCTTCATGATTGGCTCTGGCCCAATGGTAGATGTTTTTCATTTTATTATTTTTTTTATGTCCGGTATAACGTATGAGATTTTGTGCACACTGTGTTGCATGTCATTTAGACCAATTGCTCCCAATTTTATACCCCCCATGTCTCTTCCGTGGTTCGATTCCAGGACCGTCCGCCTAGCCATGGAAGTTAAATACCTCTCCTCATCGACCACAATAGCCAGTTGAGTTCGGTCAATGATAGATGGTTTAAATCTAGTTTTAGCTGTACAAGAATGAATGAGACTACTTTCTTCTTTTTACACTTGAAAAACATAGGAATGAGTTCGTGATCCGAGCAAGACCAGAAATCACACTTTAAAACATTTGTTGTAGCATTTACACAAATTTTAATATTTGATTGACTATAAATAGAGTCATTAATGTAACAAAAATTGCAATACATACATCACTTCCTGTAACATTAGTTGTAACCATTTTGTCTACAACTCCAATTAAAACAAAAAAAATTTGTAGTATGAAGGAAATTTTCAATTACAAACAACCAAACCGATCCAAACAAATGTTACATCTTTCCCAAAAAAATTGTATATAAAATACACTATGGTATAGAGTCTTTGTACATTTTTTTTATGATTATGAACCACAATAAAAAGTTGGGAAATACTTTTAGGCCAATATTCTCACCCAATTAAATTGAAATAATAATATGCTTCCATTTCGATTCAAATTCGAACAGATGAGACGGATGTCTCTAATCTCAGCCACTTGAACTAGAACCAATTGGCAATACATTTTTTTTTCTTTAAAATTTTTATGCTTCTCTATATCCGACCTCCTCCTCACATAGCCGACTCCAGGGGGAGGCAGCCGCCTAGGGCCTCCTCCCCTGGGGGCCTCCATGTTTTTAATTTATAATTATTTTGCATCGGGCAAAAAAAAAAAAAAAAAAAACACAACAACAACAACTAGGTCCGGAAAAGTCTATGGCTGCTTGGAGAATAATCAAATAAAATATTTAAAAGAAAAAGATGAAATGTTGCACCTATTTCTAAGCCGCCTTTTCATCTTCTCTCTCTCACTTTTTCTTGAAAAATCTCTATCCTACGAAAAAAATGAAACAATGTCTCCCTCCCTCAACAAATGTCTCAATGCATGTTTTTTTCTTCTCCTTTCTAGTTTCTAATGTCTTCTTGTCTTGTGAAGCGTTTAATATTAATTGTTTAAAGATTGGAAAGAAGCATATAAGTGGACGAGATCACAAAGTAAATATATCTTCGTTACATGTAAATTAAACAATAAAAATTATATAGAGGGATAAGGACTCATTTGTGGGACTTGTCTAGGGCCTCCAAAATGCTGGAGTCGGCCCTGCCTCCTCACAGACACGTAGGCCAAGGTACATAATGCATGCTGGCTAGTGTTTCTGTCGTGACCTACATGTCAGTGAACGCCATTCGTCTATTCTAAGATGGAGTAGACGACGGAACTCGTCCTCTCGTGGTCTTTGGATTTGGAGGTTGAGTTAGGATTCGTCTCCCGAGAAAACTTAGAGGATGTTAGAGTTGACGAAGACCAAGTAGTTCCCATCAGTCCATGAGTCGTTTAGTTTCTATTTTACTTTTTAGTAGCATTCACACCTAAACAACTCTGGTTTATTTATACTAAACCGCTTGCTGATCACTTGTTAATCATCCATCCCCAACATTCAGTCTTCCCAGTGTTATGTTTGGACCGCACTCTTTTTCACGATATGGATTTTAATGACGAGTTAGATTAGCCCCTAGCTAATTGAGATTAAAGAAATTGGAGTGCGTGGCTACTCATGTTAATAAATTGGATCCATGAATGGATTGGCTCGACACAAAGATTGTCATTATCATCAACTTGTGCGCAAAACAATTAAGCATGCATATATATTCGTACGTTGGCACAGTTCAATGTATGTGACACAAAGAATTGTAGCACCGAAGCTTATTTAGATTAGGGGGAGAGTTCCATGACGTCCTCATTGCTACAAAGCACTAGCTAGTTAATTATAAGTCTCTATAGCACACGAGGATTAATTAGAAAATGAAATCACATGCTTCCTCTTGAAAAGAAGGAGAAACCTACACAAATGTCAAAATCAAGTGTGCACACTTAATTAGCTAGCCATCTATTTGAGCCTGACCCGTCAAATTCCCATGCAATGAACACAACCATCGGTCACGTTTTAAAAGAGTAGTATAGCTCATTCTCGCCAAATGTAATTTAAACTCTCCCCCAACATAGCATTCTACTCTAGCTGCCGACCAAGAACCAAATGGACAGCAAGTGCACCACTAGAGCCGAGGCCGAGCTGGGTGGCCAGCACCGCCGAGTCCGGTTCCGCGGGGTGCGGTGCCGGCCGTGGGGGAAGTTCGCAGCGGAGATACGCGACTCGAACCGCGGAGGGGTGAGGGTGTGGCTCGGTACGTACGCCACGGCCGAGGAGGCGGCCAGGGCGTACGACCGGGCCGCGTATGCGATGAGGGGGGCGCTCGCGGTGCTCAACTTCCCCGAGGAGGCTGCGTCGTCGTCAACGTGCGGTGTTCCCCGCTCTTCTACTTCGATAGCGACGACTACGGTGAGGGAGGTGATAGAGTTCGAGTGTCTCGATGACAACTTGTTGGAAGAGCTACTTGGAGTGTGGGGCAAAGGGGGAGGTCCTAGATTTTGATTGCATAACTTTTGTGTGTTCATGCCTTTGTTTCTTTAGTTTGTTTACTGAAAAAAATTAGGTCAAATTATACCAGTATGAATAAAAAGGAGACTCTTCCAAGTAAGTTACCAAGACATGAATAAGCTCAATTCATTAAAGATGATAATATTGCTTTGTTAAATAAATTGAACATCGATCAATTAATGATACATTTTATTAGTCTAAGTCCATGTTTATGGTCCGGCCGGTTGGAGCTTTCAACAAAAATATATTAGTTCGATGGAACAATGTAACCTGTACAACATGAAAATATCATAAGCAAAGTTTATAGTAACATAGAATACATTTATGGATTGAATGCACAAAGAATTATCCAAGTATAATGCAAAAGAGAGACAATATGTTTGTATAATTGTATAGTGTAGACTAACCTAACTTCAGCATTGCTAATAAGATTTTCTAACATTTTATTAGGCTAAGATTGGCGTACTTGTGTCATTATGATGAGTAAAGACTCAGAGATTTGCATCAATTCATAGAAAAAATCTAATATTTTTAAGATGTCACATATGTGATTTGTGGTTAGCACAGAATTAAACAAATAATTACTATAAAGGTTTCGATATTATGTACTACGATTCAATTGAGAGTTGTGTTTTGCGATTAAATACGGTTTCAAAAATTTACGATTTAGTTAAGGCAAATTATAGATCAAATGCATGTTGGAATAATATAAATATTTAGCCCTTAACCTTCCTCATAATTTAGAGTTTTAGTTCAATAATAGGAAACTTAACGTGATATTGGAGCAACCTAGATTCCATTAATCTTTCGACAAGTATTTTAAGCAAATTTTGTAAAACTGTACCAAATTGCGAAATCCATCTCTCCATCCATCAACATACAGAGGCATGATTGAATAACATAGATATTCAAGCTTTAACCCCACAACTATAGACTTTTGATACAACACAACGACAATAACTTTAAAAATGTGCACCACCTAGATTAGGGGGACTCTCTCGATGTGCTCAACTTTCCCAACGAGACGGAGTAAGACCGAGGGGTCCTAGATTTTGATTGCTTTGTTTTCTGAGTCGTGGTTTACTTGGTCCTTTTTTTCCCAATGGTCAAACACGGTTTATGAATAAAAATAAGATCATATTAATAAGCTATGTATGCAAAGGAGACTTTTTTAAATAAAAAACTGGAACTGGATCGTAGAAATGCTAAGTTATGAAGACCTGAAGCTCGAGACAATTGGACAGTTAGATCACCCTAGTAATAATTCAATACTTTCTAGTGTTCGATGCAAAACCAAACAATTAATATATTACTAGTCCAATAATCCACTTATATATATATATATATATATATATATATATATATATATATATATATATATATATATATATATATATATATATAAAAAATATATATATATATGTTGTAATTCATCATCATGGTGACTCTTCACCTTTGTAACTCCCAAGTGACTTTTCATTTTGTAACTCCCAACCTCTCTCTTCCTATATAAAGAGAGGTTGGGATGGCTTGTAGAAAGATATTGACATATATTGATATAAAGAGAGGTTGAGCTAATTGTCTACAACACGTTATCAGCACGATGATAACGTGTTGTAGACAATTAGCTCAACCTCTCTTTATATCAATATATGTCAATATCTTTCTACAAGCCATCCCAACCTCTCTTTATATAGGAAGAGAGAGGTTGGGAGTTACAAAATGAAAAGTTACTTGGGAGTTACAAAGGTGAAGAGTCACCATGATGATGAATTACAACACTCCCCCTTGGCTCTTCACAAAGTCTGCTTGTAAACACCTCTGAGCTTCTTTGTCGGTCTGTAGCTTGCAGATTCAAAAATGACCACCTACTTGTGCCTCGTTAAAACCTTGCCAAAGAAAATCCAGTGGGAAAAAAACTTTGGTCGAAGGACAAAAGAGTACACACAGGTCAGTGTGATGGGGTAAACTTAACCATTGCAAAGGTGCCTCGTCAAAACCTTGTCAGGGAAAACCCAGTGGGAAAAACCGCTGATCGAAGGACAAAAGAGTACACGATGGTTTAGAAGTATACAACTGGATACTCCCCCTGATTATAATAATCCTTAGTGAATAAGAGATTTGAACTGTGTCTCGTTAAAAACCTTGCCAAAGAAAACCCAGTGGGAAAAACTTTGGTCGAAGGGAAAAAGAGTACACGAGCATACATCAGGATGCTTCCCTTTTCACTCGCACTCAACAGGGTGCGGGATATACGCACAACAGGGCGTTGGAAGGCGCTTGTTGGGGCGCTCCTCCTCACATGCACACAACAGGGTGCAGGAAACATGTTCCACTTAGGCTAGCTCTGAAAGCTTCCTAAGTCCAATCGCTCTGACATATTTCTGGAACGAGTGTTTTGGCAGTGACTTGGTGAACAAGTCTGCACGGTTATTCTCCGATCCAATGTGTTGCACTTCAATCTTTTGAAGTGCTTGTTGTTCATGTGTAAAGAACAACTTGGGCGATATGTGCTTGGTAGCATCCCCTTTGATGTAACCATGTTTCGCTTGATCAATAACAGCGGTATTGTCCTCATAGATGACAACAGGTTCATCTGGGTCATATGGAAGATCACATGTACTTCGAATATGGCCAATAACAGCTCGAAGCCATACACACTCTCTAGTCGTCTCATAAAGCGCGAGTAGCTCAGAGTGGTTCGTTGAAGTAGCCACTAAGGTCTGTTTGCGAGACCTCCAAGAAATCGTCGTGTTCCCAATGGTAAAGACGTAACCAGATTGGGAACGCCCCTTGTGCGGATCAGATAAGTATCCCGCATCGGCGTAGCCAACAAGGGTCGCGTTGCTTCGAGTGCCAAGAGCGTTGGACTCACTCAAAACCGCGTAGGGATAGAACAAGCCCAAGTCCGTAGTACCCTTAAGGTAGCGGAAAATGTCTTTTATGCCATTCCAATGGCGGCGTGTTGGCACGGTGCTGTGTCGAGCTAGACAATTCACAGCAAACGAGATGCCCGGTCTAGTACATTGGGCCAAGTACAATAAAGCGCCTATTATACCCAGATAAGAGCACTCAGGACTCAATATCTCTTCGTCGTCCTCCTTTGGACGGAATGGGTCCTTAGTAATGTCTAGAGAGCGGACGATCATGGGAGTAGCGGACGGCTTAACGTCAAAATGACTAAAGCGTCTCAACACCTTTTGGGTGTAGTTTGCTTGATGGACAAGAATTCCATCTTTACGGTGCTCGATCTGCAGGCCGAGGCAAAACCGTGTCTTCCCAAGATCCTTCATCTCGAATTCCCTCTTCAGGATATCAGCAGTTTCTGACAAGTCTTTTTTGGTTCCTATGAGATTCATGTCATCTACATAGACCGCGATGATTGCGTATCCTGAAGTGGATTTCTTTATGAACACGCATGGGCAAAGTTCGTTATTAACGTATCCCAAACCGATCAAGTATTCGCTTAGGCGGTTATACCACATTCGCCCGGATTGTTTCAATCCATATAGCGAACGTCTCAGTCTAATCGAGAACGCGTTCCGTGGTCGGGAACTACTTGATTCAGGCATCTTTAGTCCTTCAGGGACTTTCATATATATCTCTGTGTCTAGATCCCCGTAGAGATAGGCTGTGACCACATTCATGAGCTGCATATTCAGTTTTTCGGAAACTACTAAACTGATTAAGTAGCGGAACGTTATGATGTCCATTACGGGAGAATACGTCTCCTCGTAATCAATTCCAGGGCGTTGTGGGAAGCCTTGCGCCACAAGGCGAGCCTTGTATCGCATAATCTCATTTCTCTCATTACGCTTCCTTAGGAAAACCCATTTGTGACCAACTGGTTTAACATTGGGTGGTGTTGGAGCAACAGGTCCAAACACGCTTCTTTTCGCTAAGGAGTCTAGTTCAGCCTGGATTGCTTGTTTCCATTGTGACCAGTCCGTTCGTCGTTGACACTCGGCAACACTACGAGGTTCCATGTCATCATTGTTCATAATGTCAGTGGCCACTGAGTATATGAACACATCATCGATGACAGTTTCGTTTCGCTTCAAAATATCGTCTAAGCTAGCATACTCGACGGATATTTCGAGGTTATCGGCATGATTAGGAATAGGCGTTTCATCTGGAACGCGCTCTTCTAATACATCGCCGTGATCCTTAATGATCTCATGTGGCAAAACGCTTTTAACAAGATTTCTCCGCTTCCGGGGCAGAACATCTTTGGAACCAACCGGTCTTTCCTTCTTCTTGGGAATAGCGGCGGACTGGATGGCCGATGGCAGCGTCCTTTGCTCGGCGGGTTCGACCGGAGCAACATGTTTCACAGGAACATGGCGTCTCTCAGGGACGTCTATCCTTGCAGGCACATTTGCAACAGGTATAATTGATCTCGTGACTTTTGCTAGGTCGCTAAATGCGTCTGGCATTTGATTTGCAATATCTTGCAGACCTAGAATCCTCTGCACTTCCTTATCATTATGTGCAGAGGGGGGATCATGATGAGCAAAAGCGGGCACATGCCACGCTAATTCATGTCGTTCCTCATCAACGTTAGCGTGCATTTCTCCCCCTAACGACGGGAAGATTGCCTCATCAAAGTCACAATCCGCGTGTCTCGCGGTAAAGAGATCGCCTGTCAAGGGCTCTAAATAGCGAATGATGGACGGGGAGTTATAACCGACATATATTCCCCGTCGCTTCTGAGGTCCAAATTTTGAACACCTTATCGGCTCAATTGGAACATTGACTAGGCACCCAAACACGCGTAAATGTGAGATATCAGGCTCACATCCAGTAACCAGCTGGTACGCGGAAAGTGGTTGGGTGGCTATGGGCCTCAGACGGACCAAATTTGCAGCGTACAAAATTGTATAGCCCCATACAGATAGTGGGAGTTTGGTGCGCATAACCAAGGTCCTCGCTATCACTTGCAGTCGCTTTATAAAAGCTTCCGCTAGGCCATTTTGGGTATGAACATACGCAACAGGATGTTCAAGATTTATTCCCAAAGTCATGCAATAGTCATCGAAAGTCTTCGATGTAAACTCCGCGGCATTATCAAGTCTAATAGACTTTATCGGATAATCCGGATGGTGAGCCCTTAACTTAATGATCTGGGCAAGGAGTTTAGGAAACGCTGCATTTCGGGTGGACAACAACACTACGTGTGACCATCTAGTCGATGCATCCACCAAAACCATGAAGTATTTAAATGGTCCGTATGTTGGTTGGATTGGTCCACAAATATCTCCATGAATTCTCTCAAGGAATTGGGAAACCAATCTCGTAGGTTTCACATGGAGTGGCTTGAGATTCGTCTTCCCAATCGAGCAAGCTTGGCATAGGCTTTTCGGATTTATAACGAAATTCTTTCCTCCAAGAGGATGCCCATGTGATGCATTCATAGTACGAAGCATCGTATTTTGACCCGGATGACCCAGCCGGTCATGCCATAGCATAAAAGTCCTCTCATCAACTGGCGCTCTGCGAATGATGAGATTACTCTTGATGTGTTGTATCGTAGTGAGATACAAACCACTTGAAAGACATTTCAACTTCTCCAAGATACGCTTTTGGCCGTACTGAGTGGAGGTAATGAAAAGATACTCGAAGCCATGTTCTCGAGCAGTTTCAACATGAAATCCGTTTTCTCGAATATCCTTAAAACTCAGTAAGGTACGACTGGACCTTGGAGAATATAAGGCCTCTGATACTTCAACGGGAGTACCATTGGACAACGAAAAACGGGCTTTGCCAAAACCTTGAACAAGGGTTGAGGGTCCCGAAATGGTTGTCACTGAGGTTACTTTAGGCGTATAGAAGATAAAGTATGATTTATCTCTCAAGATAGTGTGAGTCGTTCCACTATCAACCAGACAATCCACTGCCCCGTGGTCCATGCCTATAAGTAAAGAAAAAATTAAAGTTTGTCACACGTTTGAGGAAAGTGCTCGAAATAGAACTTTAATTTATCGAGAAAACAGAAAATACAAACCACCAAAAGTTTCATGACTTAAATCAAATATAGAGAAAATGGAGATTCATTCTTCCATTTCTGCTACAAAATCGGGGGTCTCAAGATTTAGATTTTCGCACTCGTTGACCAGATTTGCTTCGGCCCGGCGCCCCTTGTGATAGTTATTAACTTCTTGGGGGGTCGCCCTGCAAGTCCGTTGCATATGACCATAAGCACCATATTTGTAGCAAAGAGTAGGCGCTTGGCCTTCCACTCTCGCTTTGGGACGACTGGCCCGTTGGTTCTTACCATGAGACTGCCTAGGAGTCAAAGGTCCTTGGTTCTTGTTAGAACCTCGCTTTGGATGGCGAGACATAAACTCGCCTCTGTTCCTTGGCTGGGACGACTGGCCCTTGTCTCGTTTCCACCGTGGATTTGGTCCACGGAGAGCGTTTGCATCAGGCATTAGAATTGTCTTTGTTCCAGCAGGACGAGAATTGTTGTTTCTCATTAAAATGAGACTGTTCTTCTCGTCTAGTAAAAGCTGGGTGATGAGCTCGGGAAACTTGGTGAACTTAGAGTGACGGTATTGCTTCTGGAGCAAGTTGTCAGTGGAAGGAAATGTGGTGTATGTTTTCTCCAATAGATCACTGTCGGTTAATATCTCACCGCAGTATTGGAGAAGTGATCGAATCCTGCAGACTTCATTGTTGTAATCAGTTACACTTTTGAAGTCTTGGAAGCGCAGGTTCAACCAGTCATGGCGTGCTTCAGGTAGCCATATGGTCTTCTGGTGGTCGAAGCGCTCTTTCAGAGAGTCCCATAGCGTCTTCGGCGAGGAGATTTCAATGAACTCTGCCTTCATGGCGTCAGATAAATGCCTGCGGAATAGAATCATCGCTTTGGCGTTCATTGAGCGAGTGACTTCCACTTCACGCTCTTCCTCGTTATAGATGACGTCCAAGAGGCCCTGCGCATCTAGATGGTTCTGGATGTCTTGCGTCCAGTCCAAGTAGTTCTTGCCAGAGGCTTCAAGGATGGGAAAATCAATCTTGATCGACATTTTTCTACAACAGGAGAAAAAATCTTGATCAGTCAACATATAAAACGACAGGTTTATATGGATTTGGTTTGTATAAGCAACAACAAACAATCGTAAATAAAAACAACGGTTTTGAAAAAACGATTTTTGTTTAAAAATTATCTTCTTATATATATTATATATATATATATATATTATATATATATATATATATATATATATATATATATATATATATATTATATATATATATATATATATATATATATATATATATGAAGGAAAAAAAATATATTAATGAAGGAAAAAAGAATATATATATATATAAAGATCGATGAGGCAGCGGGATGGCTCCCCTCTCTTGGCCTCTCCCTCCGTCGGGATCTTGTGGCAAGGCTGGCCGGTCGGCCTGCCGGGGCCGGCGGTGCCTTTCCACGTCTTCATTCCCCTCGGAGGCCACCCCTCCTCCCCAGGTAGGCCGGACCTCGCCTGGCCCACCCCACAGTGGGGTTTCCACCCCCCCGCCGGCTTCCCTCCGAGGGGTTTCCCTCACTCCCTCCCCCCATCCCCCTCGACGTCCTAGACGGCTCCGGCGCAACCGGGCTAGGCGCGGCCCTTCGCCGGCTGCTGCTCTGTCCGTTGCGGCCCCATCTTTGCCGGCGCCCCTTGTCGTCCCTCCCGCTGCTCCGCCGTCACCCTCCACGACAGCGCCAGCCAAGTAGTGGCCTCCCGCGCGTGCGGCAGGCTTCGTCGCCTCCGGCGGACCAGGATCTGGAGCGCTTCCGGCGCTTCCTCCCCTAATCGCCCCCGCTGCGACGCCGGCGTCTCCCCCAATCTCGGCGTCTCCTCTTCTCGTCCCTCCCCTTTCGTGGCCGGCTCTTTTTCTCGCGGCGGCGCCCGCCGCTTTCTTCTCTCTTCCGTGGCCGTCGCCCGCTCTCTTCCTGCTCCCAGCGACCCCGAACTGGCCTCCGCCGCTACCCCGTCGGCATTCCCTCCGGCGTCGGTGGCCCTCCCGTGGACCACGGTGGCCGCGCTGCGACCTCCGATCTCGTCCCCCTCACCGGCCTCCGCGCTACGACCTTCGGTAAGCTCTGCCCCCGCTCTGGATTTTTCGGCGTCGGTCAGTGGGCCATCTTCGGCGGTGGTGCCGCCGTCGTCGCCCGCTCCCTGATACGAGCTCCGGAGCTCCCTCCGCCGCTCGCCGGCAGACCCCCCTCTAGATGATCGGCCAACGGTCGCCCGGAGGTCGATCCCCCCTGCTCCCTCCCTTCTCTCACCCTGCCGGCGTGGCAGTGCTCTCTCGCTCGTGCCGCCTGACCCCCCTCCTCTCCCCGGCCGCTTAAGCGTCCCCTCCTCTCCGCCTGGCGGCCTTCCACCTCTCCCTCCCCCCGAAGGTCGAGTCCCCCTCCCTTCCATCTGAGCCTCCCCCTCCGGGCCTATTCCCTCGTCGGAGCTGGCCCCGCCGGAGCTCCTGCCTCCGCACGTCACGCTGGAGGGAGGGGGGGTGAGGCTCCCCGAGCCGCGTGCCCCACCCCACTTGGACAGAATGCCCACTCCTTGATTTTCGTGCCCTCATTGGGCCGCGAGCCCTCACTCACCCCCCAACGCTTCGGGTGGTGCCCCCCCGTTCGGTTTCGGAATTTTGAATTTTCAAATCTTTGAAAATTTGGTTTTTCGTTTCCACTCCCGGGCTTAGCACCCGCTCACCTGACTTTCTGAATTTTAAAATTTCAAAATATTGAAATTTCAAAATTCTAGATGCTCCACTTTTGCTATTTTACCACCTTGTCAATCAGGGCCCGTTTTGGGTTTTTCGGTCCTGCAAACGCCTGTAATGCTCTCTACGAGCTTCCTTTTATTTTCAATAAAATGTCTGTTTGATTTTATATATATATATATATATATATATATATATATATATATATATATATATATATATATATATATATTTTATATATGTATATATATATATATTTATATATGTATATATATATATATATATATATATATATATATATATATATATATATATATATATATATATATATATATATATATATATATATATATAATAACTGTTATCAAATTGGTGAAAGTTAGATTAATTGTTAGCAAACTTACTTCCACATTTGGTTCCACTTGCGAGAGGTTTGTCACACTTTTTGGTGACGTAGACAACTTTTTCCATGCTAATTCTTGCTTCAAGTTCAGGTGTAACATGCCTGCATGCACATGTAAAGTTTGTACGACCTATTGCTTCACAACATTGAGTTGAAGGCTCGGTTGTTGGGATTGGTATTAAGACAAATTTATGGCACTGAAGTACTAGATCATTATGATAGCTAGCATTGCAGTCTTCTGATACCACAAGCTCCCCTGTTAGTACAAATGCAAGAACAAAGATGGTCATAGCGAATGAGAACATGTTAGCCTTCACCATCTTTCTCTTGTTGGATCCCTCTCACTAGACACGGTGGTTGTTTTGTTTTCAAATTACATAGAATAAAGATGTACTTATAGGAAAATATTCAAAGATGTATGAAGTACGTTCATTGAAGACACGTTATCTTGTATTTAATATATTAAAAGATGGAGTTTGGAGTACTATTTTAGAAACATAAAGAGAATTAACTTAAACCACATTCTTAGTTAATAACTTCCATCAAATATCTTTAAATACTCTTAAAGAGCTTTCAATTATTTTAAAAGAGCATGAACCTTTGATTTTTATGATGACAACTTGTTTAGAAACGTGGGGGATGGATCTCCCCCACACTCCATTAAATGTTCTTTTCTTTTCTTTTATTGATGAAGCAACAGTTTGATGAGGACAACTGAAACTTAAATTTGTTTAATTCTCCTAATGTAGTTTCTTATAATAGCTAAGACTCTTGGAAAATCTTAAAAGTTAAAAAAAAAAAAACCAACAATAGTATTTCTTTCAAACAACTGTACCTTTCTAATTTCTAGTGTAAATGGGCAGTTAGTCCTATATATGAATGAGCTGAGAATGATATGAGTTGCATTAGTTACCCTTGTAGGATACCTATTATAATTTTAAGTAGTATCAGAGGACGCATCCCAAAGTAAGATCTATAGCGTGTCCGAACAATTACTATGGACAAGAAGGATCCAGCCAGGTCTGGTCTCAATACTAAAATACAACGATTTAGCAACGGCCCTATCCGTCGGTAATTCACATTACCGACGGATTTTCGGCGGATACGGGCTGAAAAAATCCGTCGGGAATAACCTCGTCGCTAAAACTAGCTCGTCGCTAGTCCGCCGCTCTGCGACTAATTAGCGACGGATTTCCGTTGGCAAAATAAAAACTTTTAGCGACGGCAAGCCGACGGCTTCCCGTCAACTTCGACAGTTTAAAATTTTAATATATTCATACAATTATTGTAACACCCAGTTTTCCAGATGAGGGTAATTTTGAAATTTTATAATTATAATTATTATTTATTAATTATTATTTCATATTATGATTTTTGTTGATTTTTAATCATTTTTAAACTATTTAAAATTATGACTTGTGATTTTGACATTTTACTATTGTTTGGTTTTAATTTCGAGGAATTTGTCATCCCCAGTTTTCAGGAACAGGGATATTTTTGTCATTTTATATTTTTAAAATATTTTTGAAATTTATTTTATTATTTATGATATTGTTTTGGGATTATTTGAGTCGGGTTCGAATTTCAGCTCAATCTGACTTGAAACGGGGACCCGGGGGTAGTTTGACTCTAGTGGGACCCACACACTAGTTAGGCATGGCCCACATGATATTAATTTTAGTCCACATGATAGAAATATTTTAGTTAGAGGTTAGACTAATTATTATGGATAAGGTTAGTGTGATTAGAGACTTTAGAATGACTAATTTAGCCCCAACCAATTAGCCCTTTTCTAATACTCATAGAATAGGTTAGTGGGGGCATTTTGGACCTTACCATAATAGGACAAATAGCCCCATATGGCCAGTCACTTTGGGAGAGGATAGGCTAAAGTTCATTTCATTATTCTCATCCACACTCTCTCTCTTGTTCTTCCCCAAATTTTTAGAGAGCAATCCCTAGCAATTTCTCCACCAAATTCTTCCATTTCTCCACCAAATCCTTCCATTTCGCCACCAAATTTTCTTTTTTCCTTCTCCATTCTAGCCAAGGAAGAAGCTACCCAAGTTTGGGAGGATTCGGAGCTCGTTCGTGTCCTTTTGGAATCTCTACGTGTCGGTGTCGCTCCGGGAAGGTTTTTCTTCAATTCGATCTACCGGGAGGTATAAATCCCTTCTCCTTTTCATTTCCTCATGCATATAGGTCTATTTTGAATCCATAGGAATGACCCCCATGGTTTTATCTCCATTTATGTCCATTTCGTGTCCATTTGGAGGTCATAGGAGTGTCCTTTGTGTTGTGTTTGTGTCCATGTGAAAAAACCCCAAATTTGGACATACTATGTGTTGTTGTTATGTATGAATGAATTATTACATGTTTAATCTCATATTTTTGTATTGGAGATGTGTTCTATAGTGTCTCATATATATATATTAGTGTAGAGAGTGAGTTCTTGATATATTATGTTATATACTTGTGTTATTTTGTCTCAAACTACCCAAATCCGTCATAATTTTTATCCACGTTTTTAATTTCAGCTCTAACTTAGAAATGTCATAACTTCTAGCTCAAAGCTCTGTTTAATCTTCCATTTTTTTTAAAAGAAGCGTATTGAAGTTGGCTTTCCAAAAACATGTATTAGTAGGCCTAATTCCTCCTGTAACTTTCTGGAGAATTATTTGAGTGTCAGCTGTACGAAAGACAAACGCGTTCTCGGTGTTTTTGCGATTTCGGGAGTTTCCGGAAACGAAAACGCGATCCGTTTGAAGTTTCGGAAAGCTAACACATAGATCTATAACATACTTTAATCCTAGATTCTAATTCATGATGAGATGGTACAGTATTGATTATTAGTAGGAGTTACTATTCGGCATATGCATTTTGTGCACCCTTGTGTGTAATATAATGTTCTATTTGATTTTAACCCATGTTAATGTATATACATTATGTAATTAAATAGAGAATGCAAGCATGAGTAAATGTCTAAATAAATGATGTATGAGGTGTAAGTATCCTATCTAATGTAAGCATGTATAAGTATGGCTTGTAATGAATATGTAGGTTCCATAGTATGTAATGTATGGTGCATATAGTAGTACAAGAGAATTGTAAAACCCCTAAATTTCTACTAATTTTTTATTATTATTTTTTATACCAATTTAAAATTTTATATTGTACGTCGCGTAGTCGTATTTTACGTCGCGCACGAAAATTTATTTTTCGTAGTTGCTCGTCGAGTGTGAATATGTGCGAGCGTACATATTTTAGAAAAATATTTTCTCTATTTTAATATATACCTTCAAAATATTATATAAATATTCTTGCTATAAAAAGCCTTTGTTTCTAAAAGTTATTAAAAATAAATAATATTTTGTATACTAGAAAAGCCTAATTATGTAAATAATATTTTTGCATACATATATTTTCGTAATTATTTATTTGTTTATTTAAAATAATAATATATTTTCGAAATTAATTATTATAGTAATTTTTAGAAAACATATTTTTGAAATGTTGTGACAATTTATATTTTGATTTGATTCCATGGATATATTTAAATAGATTAAGTTAATATCTATAAATTGGAATTTGATTTATTGATTTGATTTGATTTTAAACTAAGGGAATTAAAGTAGATTTAATTGGATTTGGATTTTGATTTTGATTTGATTGATTTTAAATTAAATTGCATGTTATCTATTTTTGGGTTTAAACTACTCCTAATTCTATCCTAATGGGAATTTCCACATCCTATAAGTAGGCAGGTACTCCTCCATTATTCATCCACAAATAATTCCACAACATGTACGCGGCTCGTGTCGGTGTCCATCCCCTCCGTGTCAGCCGTGACGGCCTCGGGTCCGACCCCGGGTGTCTTTCCAATAGGTTATTTCTTTACATATACATTCATTTCTCTTCTTGTTGTCCGACAATCCCGGACCTCATCACCGTCCTCGTGTCCGACACATGGACACAAGGCCAATCTAACCTAATCCTAAATGAATTCCTAACCCCAACTGTCCCGACCACCGCCTCCTTGCTACCCCGGCCAAATCCATATCTGCCCCGACTACCACAGGCATAACCCACGACCTACCCAGCAACTCGGCCAACTTCCCACCACCCTCGCCAATCCCTGCAACCCGATCCCAGCACCTTCTCTGGCAACCAACCCGGCCACCCTCACCATCCTAGCGACCCCCGCCGCCGCAGCACCCGCTGCCCCGTCAACATCCCACAACCGTCACCAAACCCCTCCGACAACACCATCACCTACGACCCAGCTAACAGCAGCCCCGCCACCACCAACAGTAACATCATCACCACCGTACCCAACTTCTCTCCCCGACGTCACGACCACCGTCTCCACATCCGACCCAGCCACCACCGGCCCGGTCAATATTCCATCACGCAACCCAAAGAGTAAGAAAGAGAAGGCCTCACCTAGCCGACGCCCGCCGTGGCCGCGCACCACCGGAAAACCGTCGTGCCCTTTATTCCGCCGCACCGGATCACCTTCCGTCGAACCCAGCACCGCCACTGCCTCGTCGTCCCTCTCCTTCCCTCTCCACCAAGCCACGCCAGCCCACCGACTCCGCTCCTTCCACCGTCGCGCGTCCGCCGGCGGGTAGCGTGGACGAAACCCATTTTTTCTGCCCGGTGGCCGGTGCTCCCTCCGTCGAACCATCGAAAACCCGACCTTAGCCGCCGCCTCCGCGGAAGCGCCCCACCGCGTGCACCTCGGTCGCCGTATGCGCCGCTAACCAAGGACCCGCAGCCCCCTTCCCGCCGAGCCGACCAGCCTCCGCCCCTTCTCCCCGTGTGACTCCACCGCTTCCGTCCGCCTGAGCCGTGTCTCCCTCTCGCCGGACACGACCTGAAACCCCGCTCCCTCATTTGCTTGCTCGATCCCTCTCTGATTTTTTTTCTTTCCGTCCCGATCTCTTTTGTAGAAGAGAAGCTGTGTTCTTCTCACTCACACGCTTCTCCTCTCTCTCTTTCCCTTTTTTTTACTTTCTTTTAGAGAACAGTGATTGCTGCAGTGGACTCATTTATTTAGTTAGTTTATTTTATTAATGTTTGTTTTGTATACCATTTCGTTTGTTTGTTTGTATCTGCTAATTATTATTATTATTATTATTATTATTGTTATTTTTATTTAATTATTATTTTGTTGTTTAAGTTATAAGTATGTACCATATGAGTATTTTATATTAATATTATTATTAATATAGTCTACTGTTATTAGTATTAACTAAAGTTACTATTATCATTTTTAGTAATATTTTTGTTTGCTGATTTTTTCAAGAATACTATTATTATTTATTATATACCATAAAGATAGCCCCCAAAAATATACTCTCATATTACCTTATGATATTAGTTATGACTTCTGGTTAACTATACTAGATAAATTGAGTTTGCTCTAAATATGGATTTCGAGTTTTAATACATATCAATAAATATATATTTTACTAGGAAAATATAGTATCTCTACCTAAATTTATACGTTACAACTTAAGAGTTTTTGTCAAGAAACTATTTTGATTTTAAGTACGATACTATATAAATATGTTAGGGGTATTTTCTTACAAATAGTTTGTTCGCTAACGATAAATTAAGGACTTGTCTAAAATGATTTTTTTTGACTATGAGTATTTTTCTTATACTTAGTTTGACTTGTGAAAACTAGTTTTAGGAATTATAAATATTTTCTAAAAATCGTATATATATAAATATTTATTTAACCATTATTCTTGGATTTTTCTCGTGTCCGTATCCAAGTCCTATTGTTCCTATTCCTTCGCCCATTTCGAGACTACCTTATGTCCACCCTAACCGATTTGACCCTTCTGGATCCGATGTAACTGTCCGTGCCACCACCCGAGGTCTCCATGTATAGTTATTGTACCGAAGAC
Source organism: Iris pallida (assembly GCA_029216955.1). NCBI lineage: Eukaryota > Viridiplantae > Streptophyta > Magnoliopsida > Asparagales > Iridaceae > Iris > Iris pallida. The sequence goes on along the minus strand of JANAVB010043419.1, from coordinate 13,270,481 downwards.
ACAGTTCATGCCACCATGATTATCGCAGCACACCAGGCGCCCTACCAGGCAAGACACATTGCCATTCGCTGTTTAATTATTTTAGCTCATATTTCATGCATTTACTTATTTTCTTTATGCAAAATAAACTGTGATACATAGCATAACTGCTAGAATTTACTGTTCAGTTTCCTGCTGTGTATTATTTTTCTTACAAATTAAACCTAGATTTAAGGGACCACCTTGTGTGTTGCATTCATTGGCCTTGACATGTTGTAAACACGAAGTTGTGTGTCGCATGTAGAACGCGGAAGTGCGTGATTGGCTGGCCACCAGTACGTACAAGCCGTGCGATAGGAATAACCGCTAATAGAGGTTGCATGCTAGTTTGACTTAGCGGTTATAGTGGTTTGTGTTGTGGATACAACACAGTAGGCATTGGGCGGGGAGGACAATTCCTTAGCGTATGGGCTTCGATGCACTTCCCTTGTGACCCGAACTCTCCGCTGGAGATACGGGGTTGATGACCCATGCTCTTCCTGCTGGGGCCTCTGGTGCCCAAGAGGGGACTATGTCGATCCTATTCAGCCAGGGCCCATGCGTAGGAAGGATTGTTCTTAACTACATTTCACTTAGAACGGTAGGTTACCCTATCCGTTAGGTACGAGTACTTTTGGTTTGGGTACTTGTATCTGACCGTGGCTTGGAACAATAACTTGTCGCGAATTAGTTCGTCACATCTTGTCCTTGTTTGGTTTTAGGTGTGACTTACTACTTCGATGAGAAGGTATTGAACCTTGTTGGGGTCCGGATACCATATCGGATTCTTAGCATGGAAAGATACGTCGCCGTGAATTAGTTTATCATCTCCTGTCCTTGTTTGGTTGGGGGGATGGTACGCTCGTTCAGTAGGTGCGTATTGGACTATGTTATAAATTCGATTTACTTATTTATTGAGCAATATTTATTTAGTTTATATGGCATGCTATGATGTGTCTTGTTACGTCCCTCTGAGGACCTGGTTGTCTTGCCAGGTGTGTGCTATTGTCTTTCGCAGGTGCTTTAGCTCTAGCCGTGTTCATTGCTATTTCTCGAGGATGATTGCACTTGGATCGTCTTCGCTTCGCTCGCAACTCATTTCATTTTCTATGTACTTTTCCTTATTTTGTTGGTAGTGGATTTGTCTCCGCCCAACATATTGTATCAAGACAAAGTTATTCTCATTATATGACATCTTTATTTCATTTATTTTGTGTGGATGAGATTAGTTATGGTTCTACTGCATTTTACAGTTTATGTATTCATACGAGGATTCCATATATTGGAGTATACTTCGTATGAATACAGCTGGCATGACTACGTTCCTAGTCCTACGTATTTTGGGACTGGGGCGTTACATATTTTTGTGGTGGCCCATGCAGGTCGAGATAAATTGTTTGGTTACTTTACCGTACCAAGCAAGCCTGCGAATAGGATTAGAAGTCTAGGATCTCATCCACATACTTGACCTCTTTTCTTGATTTTATCTACCGTTTGACTCATCAATTGCATCTTGTTTGATTCCTTCCATCATTATCCTTATCTTTTCTTCGTGCTGCTAGAGATTGACCCTACTAGTTAGACATTGTCCCAAAACACCATTAGTTAAATTCTTTAAGTTGGGTAGAATACCTTATGAACTAGCAACCCCTTTGACCTAGTGACCTATATTAGCAAGCTTATTTAGATCCTAGAAACTAGAGGACCTAACCCGTCTAGCCAACCAAGGACTTGGACAAGAAGACTATAGGACGACTGTAAAAAGACCATCGCAGGACATGACTTAGCTCCTTTAGAGGTTCGAACCAATTTCTACTCTCGTGCCTATAATTTCACTCTCTTGACAAATATTGGTACTACAACCTAGATTTGCAAGTTCATTGATTATCGAGCTTGTTCACGACATATGTTATTGGAAGATATCCCACTAACATGTTGTCTAATCAGAACCGGTGCATAATGGTCTGATCAACCAAGTGCATTTTGGTTCGCTTTTGCTTATTATTCTACGTGGATGGGGACATAGTTAAGCTTGTCCTCTAGAGTCCCATCCACGACTGCCTTGACAATTCTTTTGAAATTATTCGATCGTCTTTGAATCACATATTCGTATTCGATAACGCCTCCTTCGAACTCTATACTGCTTTCACCTTCACCTACTTTAGAAGAACGAAAGCGTTGTGCTAGAAGATTCCTCTAGCTATCCTATCGCCTATAACCATTATCACTCGACGTTGCTATATCTTAATCTTAACTACTCGACCCTATCAAGACCCTCTAATCGCTTAATTAAAGCGAATCTATTTTCGTTCTCTTAATCGTAACCCTCATTCATTAACCGTGACCATACTGTTTTCGACGATCTAGATCGCATTTTCTTACGACATGATTTTGTTAACGATCGTTCCCCATTGATACCCCCTTGTGTCCTCTCACCCCCCTGCTAATTCTTAATTTCGAGGACGAAATTCTTTTAAGTTGGGTAGGATATAAAACCCCTAAATTTCTACTAATTTTTTTTTATTATTTTTGATACCGATTTATAATTTTGTATTGTACGTCGCGTAGTTGTATTTTACGTCGCGCACGAAAATTTATTTTTCGTAGTTGCTCGTCGATTGCGAATATGTGCGAGCGTACATATTTTAGAAAAATATTTTCTCTATTTTAATATATACCTTCAAAATATTATATAAATATTCTTGCTATAAAAAGCCTTTGTTTCTAAAAGTTATTAAAAATAAATAATATTTTTGTATACTAGAAAAGCCTAATTATGTAAAGAATATTTTTGCATACATATATTTTCGTAATTATTTATTTGTTTATTTAAAATAATAATGTATTTTCGAAATTAATTATTATAGTAATTTTTAGAAAACATATTTTTGAAATGTTGTGACAATTTATATTTTGATTTGATTCCATGGATATATTTAAATAGATTAAGTTAATATCTATAAATTGGAATTTGATTTATTGATTTGATTTGATTTTAAACTAAGGGAATTAAAGTAGATTTAATTGGATTTGGATTTTGATTTTGATTTGATTGATTTTAAATTAAATTGCAAGTTATCTATTTTTGGGTTTAAACTACTCCTAATTCTATCCTAATGGGAATTCCCACATCCTATAAGTAGGCAGGTACTCCTCCATTATTCATCCACAAATAATTCCACAACATGTACGTGGCTCGTGTCGGTGTCCATCCCCTCCGTGTCAGCCGTGACGGCCTCGGGTCCGACCTCGGGTGTCTTTCCAATAGGTTATTTCTTTACATATACATTCATTTCTTTTCTTGTTGTCCGATAATCCCGGACCTCATCACCGTCCTCGTGTCCGACACATGGACACAAGGCCAATCTAACCTAATCCTAAACGAATTCCTAACCCCAACTGTCCCGACCACCGCCTCCTTGCTACCCCGGCCAAATCTATATCTGCCCCGACTACCACAGGCATAACCCACGACCTACCCAGCAACCCGGCCAACTTCCCACCACCCTCGCCAATCCCTGCAACCCGATCCCAGCACCTTCTCTGGCAACCAACCCGGCCACCCTCACCATCCTAGCGACCCCGCCGCCGCAGCACCCGCTGCCCCGTCAATATCCCACAACCGTCACCAAACCCCTCCGACAACACCATCACCTACGACCCAGCTAACGGCAGCCCCGCCACCACCAACAGTAACATCATCACCACCGTACCCAACTCCTCTCCCCGACGTCACGACCACCGCCTCCACATCCGACCCAGCCACCACCGGCCCGGTCAATATTCCATCACGCAACCCAAAGAGTAAGAAAGAGAAGGCCTCACCTTGCCGACGCCCGCCGTGGCTGCGCACCACCGGAAAACCGTCGTGCCCTTTATTCCGCCGCACCGGATCACCTTCCGCCGAACCCAGCACCGCCACTGCCTCGCCGTCCCTCTCCTTCCCTCTCCACCAAGCCACGCCAGCCCACCGACTCCGCTCCTTCCCCCGTCGTGCGTCCGCCGGCGGGTAGCGTGGACGAAACCCATTTTTTCCGCCCGGTGGCCGGCGCTCCCTCCGCCGAACCATCGGAAACCCGACCTTAGCCGTCGCCTCCGCGGAAGCGCCCCACCGCGTGCACCCCGGTCGCCATATGCGCCGCCGACCAAGGACCCGCAGCCCCCTTCCCGCCGAGCCGACCAGCCTCCGCCCCTTCTCCCCGTGTGACTCCACCGCTTCCGTCCGCCTGAGCCGTGTCTCCCTCTCGCCGGACACGACCTGAAACCCCGCTCCCTCATTTGCTTGCTCGATCCCTCCCTGATTTTTTTTCTTTCCGTCCCGATCTCTTTTGTAGAAGAGAAGCTGTGTTCTTCTCACTCACACGCTTCTCCTCTCTCTCTCTCTTTCCCTTTCTTTTTATTTTCTTTTAGAGAACAGTGATTGCTGCAGTGGACTCATTTATTTAGTTAGTTTATTTTATTAATATTTGTTTTGTATACCATTTCGTTTGTTTGTTTGTATCTGCTAATTATTATTATTATTATTATTATTATTATTATTATTATTATTATTATTATTATTATTATTGTTATTTTTATTTAATTATTGTTTTGTTGTTTAAGTTATAAGTATGTACCATATGAGTATTTTATATTAATATTATTATTAATGTAGTCTACTGTTATTAGTATTAACTAAAGTTACTATTATCATTTTTAGTAATATTTTTGTTTACTGATTTTTTCAAGAATACTATTATTATTTATTATATACCATAAAGATAGCCCCCGAAAATATACTCTCATATTACCTTATGATATTAGTTATGACTTCTGGTCAACTATACTAGATAAATTGAGTTTGCTCTAAATATGGATTTCGAGTTTTAATACATATCAATAAATATATATTTTACTAGGAAAATATAGTATCTCTACGTAAATTTATACGTTACAACTTAAGAGTTTTTGTCAAGAAACTATTTTGATTTTAAGTACGATACTATATAAATATGTTAGGGGTATTTTCTTACAAATAGTTCGTTCGCTAACGATAAATTAAGGACTTGTCTAAAATGATTTTTCTTGACTATGAGTATTTTTCTTATACTTAGTTTGACTTGTGAAAACTAGTTTTAGGAATTATAAATATTTTCTAAAAATCGTATATATATAAATATTTATTTAACCATTATTCTTGGATTTTTCTCGTGTCCGTATCCAAGTCCTATTGTTCCTATTCCTTCGCCCATTTCAAGACTACCTTATGTCCACCCTAACCGATTTGACCCTTCTGGACCCGATGGAACTGTCCGTGCCACCACCCGAGGTCTCCATGTATAGTTATTGCACCGAAGACACAGTTCATGCCACCATGATTATCGCAGCACACCAGGTGCCCTACCAGGCAAGACACCTTGCCATTCGCTGTTTAATTATTTTAGCTCATATTTCATGCATTTACTTATTTTCTTTATGCAAAATAAACTGTGATACATAGCATAACTGTTAGAATTTACTGTTCAGTTTCCTGCTGTGTATTATTTTTCTTACAAATTAAACCTAGATTTAAGGGACCACCTTGTGTGTTGCATTCATTGGCCTTGACACGTTGTGTGAGCCCCATCTAAATTTTTTATTTATTTATATTATTTTGTTGTTGTTATTAGTATTTAGCTAGTTGATTTTCTTTATCATTAATAAATTGATAGTTTCATAGTTCACAAGTATCAGTTATACATGTGAATATGGATAAATATTCAATGTTAAGGCTCTGTCTTGTAAAATCTGTTCTACAGGGACTTTTGTGTAAAAAGCTGGGTTTTAAATGCTTAGTCAAGCAGATAGGGGTCTGTACTCCTATTTCTATTCAAACTCAGTTTGAAGCTAAGTAATGATAGAGTTCAAACCAGATTCAAATATTGGACTCCTTTTCAAATTCCTTCGACCACACCTACAGCCTATCCTTGCCGAGACAATAAACCTCTCCAAATCCGATTCAACAAAGATTTTTCCCTATCCTCTTCATTTGATTTCCCTAGAATTGTATATATATATACATATATATTAAGGGTTCGGCCATAGTTGGAACCCTAGAGATCCGCCTCCATCCCTTTTTCTCGTTGAGCAAATCCTGAGCAGTTAGGAAGGGTTTTTGCTCCAAGTTCTTCAACCAGGTATCCTTCGTCACCCCACTTGAACATCAAGTTATACTCTGTGTTTGAAGTAATGTCAAAAAGAATAGTAATATGTGAACCTGTTCTCACCCCTGTAGCACGCACCTATATGCACATACCTGTATATACCATCAGTAGGATAGGCAAGGCTCGATCACATTCAATTGCTAATAGATAGGTAGGGCTAGAAGCAGTTGCATCATATCTGATACCATCAACGTATCAGACAAATACCCACACCTTAGCCATACTCTAGAGTAATACCCTGCTATGAGGACTCTCCCCATACCCGATTATACTGATTTATGGAATCATCTTGAGTATCAATCGATACCAATATTTGACCAACTCCTTAATGGTTGGTCTCTTCGACCAACTTGATGAGATGAAATTCCATTACCACCTTATTTACACCCCTGTATACCACCAATGCAGGGCTGAACCCAAATTAAGAAAATGGTGGAGAAATCATGACACAGGAGAAGGGGGCTTAGGTATCCTGTACACCTGGGGAGAAAGGAGTTCTTGCAATATGCAGAACATTAAGTAATGGTACCTGATAGTAGGAGTATTAGAGGGAGTGCCCACGAGCAGTATAGCCTTATTTTTCCTGTGACTCATGTCGACCATATAAACAAATTCATATAGGAGGCGAGAGATGGCCAGGGTATCAGAAATATTGGGGAGGGGATACAATAGTACATGGTATCTTACTGATACATTGTTAACAGGCAAATTAATTGGTAGCAAACTGATAATAGGATAATATAGACCTTAGTAACAGACCATCAATAAAGGAACCAATCTAAACCTGATACCAACCTGGACTTCCCATAGCAGTCTGCAGGAATCACATAGTGCATGGTACAGGCTATGGATGGGCATGTGCCTAAGGATTCTAGAATTTAGGTAAGGCCATTACCTATCCTAGTCCAGTATTCCTGTTAGAGACTAAGCCAAATGGTCTACTAAGCCAGGTGGTGCATTGTATGTGTCTTTGGGTGGACAGGAGGGAAGTTGGCTAAACATTTGTTAAAAGGGACAGATGGTTCCCTGTTGCAGTAATATGAGATAGTGCCGAGTCCATAGGAAATCCAGGAGTAGGGAAAATTTCATAAGAGCTTTCCTTAATTCAGATTGTGTTATATTGTGTACCTTAAGAAGCACCTGACAATGTATGGATATCAGGAGTCAAAGGATTTAGTTGGAATCCAGGACCCCAAGCCTAGTTGTACCAGGTTCAATACTGGAGTCTCAGAGTATAGCCGTAACAGCTGGATACACAGTACCATATGGGTACTAGTAGCAGTTGGGAAGCCTAAGAACTCTACCCAAGCTAAGGGCATTTATGAATAACCCAACTTAGGCTTTACCTTGCTTCCAAATCAAGTAGCAATACTGCTACTAAAAACCAAATTAACAGGGCAGGAGACCCAGGAAAGAGTTGAACCCAACTACTGTTGCCAAAGACCAGTGGAGTAGTAAGCCAATAAAGGGATAGGTAGAAAGGTTTAAACCTTAACCCTATGGATAGAGGATTGTACAGCAACAGTTTGTTTTGTTAGGATTCATGCACATTCTAAGATACAATTAGTATGGTAGTTATATACAAACCACAGTTAGGAACACCAAGTTTCAATGACCACATGTTTTAAGGTAGATAACCTAAAAAGTCTTAAATAACCAAGTAAGTTAGACTCCCTTTACTTACAGTTGATGTATTAATCCCATTTATTTATAATAGGTTACTTGGGCCTCAATTCGGACTCGGAGTTGTGCCAACAGCTCAGGATGCCAGGCGAGTACAGTTTGTTGTCTGTTTTCAATATTGAATTTCACTATATCTCATTGATTGGTCAGTAATTATGTGAATTTTATTTTATTATAAAACAATGAGTCGGAAACTAGGAATACCAAAGATATGTGATCTGACCATAGCCCGTGTTAGACATTGTAGCCCGTGTTTACTTTTCTGCAAGTAGTATAGCCCGTGTTTACTTTTCTGCAAGTAGTATAGCCCGTGTTTACTTTTCTGCAAGTAGTATAGCCCGTGTTTACTTTTCTGCAAGTAGTATAGCCCGTGTTTATTTTCATGCAAGTAGACCTTGTAGCCCATGCGGTGTAGAACCCCAGACCGATCACATATCAAGGTATTTCTAACAGTTGGGAAGGTATTATTTATTTTATTTTACTGTCGATTTACTGTTTCTACTTTCGTCTCTACTATTATTTTCAAAACTCATGATTGGTGACTAACCTTTGTTTATAGTTATTTTCATATATTGGAACTGCATTCGATGAATTGTACTCGTTCCATCCTGACTGGGTAACCAAACAAATTTTAGGTGATTGCGAGGAGGTCGAGTGCCCTGATCATTATGGCCCATACATGGGAGACTTAGCTGAGGCAGACTTTACTTATCAGGAGGAGTACGCAGCGACTGATCCTGCTGCGTTTGCTTAGTTTCATTCTTAGATAGAGCTAAGACTTGTACTGGATTTTAGTTGATATGAGACTTGTAGTGGAGATATCATTTTATTTCATTATCATACATTTCCGTGAGATGGATATTTATTTCATTTTCTAGTTTTGAGCTGTGGTTGTCCTATGTGAGAATTATATTATTTTACGTGGTTGTTCATCATAATGTTACAGCGTTCTACCGCCGACTCTGCGGCGTAGGCTGGGCGTGCGTACGGTTCATGCCCAAATATTGGGTGCGGGTCGTGACACGTTGTAAACACGAAGTTGTGTGTCGCATGTAGAACGCGGAAGTGCGTGATTGGCTGGCCACCAATACGTACAAGCCGTACGATAGGAATAACCGCTAATAGAGGTTGCATGCTAGTTTGACTTAGCGGTTATAGTGGTTTGTGTTGTGGATACAACACAGTAGGCATTGGACGGGGAGGACAATTCCTTAGCGTATGGGCTTCGATGCACTTTCCTTGTGACCCGGACTCTCCGCTGGAGATACGGGGTTGATGACCCATGCTCTTCCTGCTGGGGCCTCTGGTGCCCAAGAGGGGACTATGCCGATCCTATTCAGCCAGGGCCCATGCGTAGGAAGGATTGTTCTTAACTACATTTCACTTAGAACGGTAGGTTACCCTATCCGTTAGGTACGAGTACTTTTGGTTTGGGTACTTGTATCTGACCGTGGCTTGGAATAATAACTTGTCGCGAATTAGTTCGTCACATCTTGTCCTTGTTTGGTTGTAGGTGTGACTTACTACTTCGATGAGAAGGTATTGAACCTTGTTGGGGTCCAGATACCATATCGGATTCTTAGCATGGAAAGATACGTCGTCGTGAATTAGTTTATCATCTCCTGTCCTTATTTGGTTGGGGGGATGGTACGCTCGTTCAGTAGGTGCGTATTGGACTATGTTATAAATTCGATTTACTTATTTATTGAGCAATATTTATTCAGTTTATATGGCATGCTATGATGTGTCTTGTTACGTCCCTCTGAGGACCTGGTTGTCTTGCCAGGTGTGTGCTATTGTCTTTCGCAGGTGCTTTAGCTCTAGCCGTGTTCATTGCTATTCTCGAGGATGATTGCACTTGGATCGTCTTCGCTTCGCTCGCCACTCATTTCATTTTCTATGTACTTTTTCTTATTTTGTTGGTAGTGAATTTGTCTCCGCCCAACATATTGTATCAAGACAAAGTTATTCTCATTATATGACATCTTTATTTCATTTATTTTGTGTGGATGAGATTAGTTATGGTTCTACTGTATTTTACAGCTTATGTATTCATACGAGGATTCGATATATTGGAGTATACTTCGTATGAATACAGCTGGCATGACTACGTTCCTAGTCCTACGTATTTTGGGACTGGGGCGTTACAAGAATAAATGAATGATGAATGAATGCAAGCATGAATGTAATATAATAATAGATGTAATGTATACAATATACAAGTTAATGAGATGTAATGTTCTATGTTAACACAAATCCTATATTACCTCATGTACCCCCTTACACTATGTTGACACTATCACACTTGACACATTGTTCACTTACACTTTGACACTCTTTCATATGTATACACTATGTATGCCTATTTAACCCTTACTTGCCCCTTTGCCATGTTCACATACACACACATAACCTCTTAAATAAGTATTTATGAATATAGTTAACTTAGCTATGTATGTATATTATATATATGTTAGCATATTGTGTTGTAATATATAAGTTTATATAACCATTTGAAATGCCATGATTATAGACCTAATGTTAATACCAATATATGTATGTATATATATGTGTAGACATATATAGCTTAAAGTAATAGATTACCTAGTGTATATCCAATATGAATTCTTGCCTAGTTGAGTATTGAATAATTGCATGCTATATAGAGTTGGGTGTATGTTGGCTTGTATAGCCTTGTATTGATGTGTGCTTGCTAGGATAGTCTTGGTTAGGCCTAGTAAGACTTGCTGGGTTAGGACATGACCTAGTTTGACCTAGTTTGACTAGTGCAGTTGACCAGAGTTGACCAAGGGTTGACTTAGGCCTAGTTTGACCTAGATTCATGTAGAATGCATTGTAGTGCTTTATATTACCCTTCTGGACATGTTGTGACTTGTGCTGTTCTAATTAGGAGCCAAACACCTCTCATCGGACAGTATATTTACTTTGGACATTTAGACATCAGGCGAGTACATTCTCTGATAGTTCTTTCATTTACTTGTCAATTACTGTACTTCAGTTCTAGATAGTTTTATGTGATTCTTACAACACGTATGGATATTTCTGGATTCATGTATGCGACACACATACTATTTGTCTGGCCTCTATTTCTGGAACCACTACTGGCATCACCTTCTGGAACCACTACTGGCATCACCTACTGGAATCACTACTGGAACCACCTACTGGAATCACTCTGGAATCTTTTGCTGGTATCAGTATGTTTGGCTGGACTCATCTCGATTCTCGTGTCGTTTTCTGGATTCACTTGTACTTATGGGCGAAGAAATATTGGAATAGGCATGTGAACATACCCAAATACTGGAACCACTCCCTTGGAATTATACTGGAACGATAGCCATCCCACACTTGGCCGAGTGTGCGGTGTGCCGTATTATCTACAGCCGTTCACATGTCGATCCCGATATTTTAAAACACACTGTTAGAGTATAGGCTGGACTCACCCTGGAACCTTTGATCACCAACTGGACTCACCTTATACCGGACTCATCTTGTACTGGAACCACCTGGTATCAGATTCATGTTGTCTGGATTTACTTGGGTTTTGCACTTGTTTAAATTTACATTCTGGACTTATTATGTTACTTTAGTTCAGCTAGATTTATTTTACAGTCTTCATTGCCATCATTCTTCTCTTGTTTTAGTTACTTACTTTTCTTGTATCTTATCTGTTCTCCATACCATCACCTGTATATAAACTGCCATAATCATCAATAAAACTGTCTATAACTGCTTTATAGTTCTCTGTCATTTAATTGGAATTTCTTGATGAGTTGTACTCGTTCCTGTCCTGACTGGACCTGTTGATAAATTTTACAGATAGCCTGGAGGTTGCCTGCTAGCCTAGAGGAGACACAGTAGAGGTTGTATAGTTAGTTATTTCAGTTGTATTGAGTTGTATTTATTCTATGGATTACTGTATTGAGCTTTGAGATGTATTTCTGGGTTTATGTATCTTAGACACTTAGACTTCTATCTCCTTTATCTCTTTTGGATTTCATGTTTTATCTATCCTCATCATGCTCTACCTTAGATGTGATTGAGTCTGTATCTGTTATGTCAACCCCATTCGGGGAGTATAAACTGTTTAGTCTTATACTGTTAGATGCATTGAGACCTAGGACATCGTTCTACCGTCGACACTGCGGCGTAGGCTGGGCGTTGTTACGTTCTCGTGCCCTAACTCTAGGGTGCGGGTCGTGACAATTAGCGACGGACAATACGTCGCTAAAACGTAGTTAAACGCATATCAGAGGGTTTTCGATACACAAAATATGTCGCTAATCCGTCGTCAATCCGTCACAAACCTCGTCGGATTAGCGGCGGGTTAGCGACGGATATTTTGTCGACCTGCTCCTAGAAATCTTTTATAATTCCAGGACCTTGGCGATGGATAATCCGTCGGGTTTTAGTCGTCCATCCGTCGCTAATTGGGAATCCCCCTGTTAGCGACGGATAGTCCGTCGGAAATTGGCCGCCAGTCCGTCGGTATCTGAGAATATTTTGAAAAAAATAGCATAAAGATGGGCATTCCCAATATACACAATTCCAATATACCAAACACATAAATAATCCCAAGCAATTCCAATATACACAACACAAATATTCAATATTCAATAAAACAAATATCTCAAGCACAAATATACAAAACACACAAATATTCCAATATACAAAACACACAAACAATTCCAACACACAACTATCCCAAGCATTCAAATTGTTCACACAAAACACATAAATATTCAATATTTAAACACAAATATTCAATATTTAAACACAAATATTCAATATTCAATAAAAAGGAAAATCGACTTTGGCCTCAGCAAAGATCGCAAGTCAGACGATGAATCCTCACTGTCAGGGATCATAGTTGAGGCATGTACCATTCTATCAGCCACTTTGCATACGAAGGCTCAATCTGGTTGAGGTCTTCTGTTGGGACAGGAGGGTCGGTCCCGATGCTACTACTCTCTGACATTGGCTCCTCCTTAACTTCAACATTGGGAGCAATCTCTTTCCTGATGGTCATCGGTTCTTCCTTGACCTCGACCTTTTGTAACACCTCCTCCTTAACAGTCACCGGCTCTTGTTTGACGACGGGGACTTACTCCGTGTCGACCTTCAAGGGTTCCTTGCCTCGGCCCCTTCCTCGGCTAGCAGTACCACCTCGGAGAGTCTTGGGAGCCATCTCTCTGACAATAGAAATTTTTATAGGTTAAAGAAATTTACTCAAATTATAAAACATAAGAAGTTTATCGAAATTTTCAGCCACATATGATATCCACCTCGGGGAGTCTTGGGAGCCTTTTTCTCTCCTCCACCATAGCTCTGGACCCATCTGCTCCTCCCTACTTCCCTTCTTCATATTTGACCCTCTCAGCCACATATGATATCCAGCTCAAGTGTAGAGTCGGGGGAGAAGAAGTGGGCAGGAAGAGGAGGGGGAACCAGCACAGCCGGCGGCATGACCTGGAGGAAGTACAGAGGTTTTGCTGGAGGTGCTGGCGATTTTCCTAGGATGGTGTTGAGGAGCAAGTATAGAGTCGGCCGAAGGAAGCTACGGCTCCTTCGGCCGACTTTACACTTGCTCCTCAACACCATCCTGGAAAAATTGCCAACACCTCCAGCAAAACTTCTGTACTTCCTCCAGGTCATGCCGTCGGCTGTGCTGCTTCCCCCTCCTCTTCCTGCCCACTTCTTCTCCCCCAACTCTATACTTGAGCCATATGTGGCTGAGAGAGTCAAATAAGAAGAAGGGAAGTAGGAAGGAGCAGATGGATCCAGAGCATGGATGGAAGAGAACTAGAAAGCACTGAACCTTTCTGTTGTGAGAACTGTGAAGAGTGAGAAAGGAGAGGGGGGTCTTTGATTTTTGCGTTCATCATCATTAGAGGGAGCAGCATTGGAAAAGTTGTGACGTTGGTAGCATGAGAGAGTAAAAATCTGTATCACAAGACTAACAGAATTACTATGTAATCATGTACTCACCAATAACCGGATGTAACTGGAGTAGTTGGGCCTATCATGCAGTAATTGGTGGATCCGCTGGTATAGGCCAGATGTGCTTAGTATCTAGTGTATCAGATTAGTATCGGTCTATCGGTTTGGTATAGGACGTATCAGATTGGTATTGGCCTTAACAAATTGATATCGTCCTATCCGATATGTACATGTATCAGCCGTATAGCTAGGATTCATATTAGCCTTATCGATTTGGTATCGGTCATATCCGATAGGTATCAGCCGTGTTGGATTAGTATAGACCATTTCGGATTAGTATCGTGAAAGGTTTAGTAACAACTGTACTTGGATTTCTCTCTTCTCGAGCTAGAATACCATTGCAAGAGAGTCATCAGATCATGATTGGCCAGTTACAGTAACATACATGCTTCCTTTTCCATCAGAAAAAGCGAGATTGAAAAGGAAGTATGTATGTTCTGTAACTGGCCAGCTACGCTCTCGTGACTCTCTTGAAATGGTAATCTAGCTCTAGAAGAGAGAAATCCAAGTACAATTGTTACTAAACCTTCCACGATACTAATCCGAAATGGTCTATACTAATCCAACACGGCCGATACCTATCGGATATGACCAATACCAAATCGATAAGGCCAATACGAATCCTAGCTATACGGCCGATACATATCAGATAGGACGATACCAATTCGCTAAGACCAATACCAACCGATACGGCCCATACCAAAATAATAGATCGTTACTAATCCGATACTGTCAATACTTATAAGTACCTAGGGTCCAGAAGGTTGATCCGCTAGTACATCCATGTACGATCAACGAAGTAACGATCTATTTTAATTTGGATGTGAAAATCTGTATCGTAAGACAAACTAAACATAATCAGTTCTATTTCACATGCTTAATTGCCAAGTATGGGAACGAATGACTCAGAACACAACCCAAAATTCATTCTAGCATACATTAGTGTGAATCATCTATGTTATGTACATATGATGTAGTATATGTTCTTATCGTATCTAGTATCTGAAGAATGTAACAGAATCAAGATAAACTCACATAATGTAATACTAAGACATCATCTACTACTATATAAGATATAATGATAGGATATCATTTTATCATTGCCGAGGGATGAGGGTCGAAGGACAGTCAATTTATCTACGGCTACATAGTTTTTGCCTCGTCAGTCGAATGGCTGCAGGGACTATGTCCTGATCACTATGTCGTAGTCCAATACAATCTAGAGATTGACACAGTACTAATTCATATATGTAGTCCAATACAAATAATCTAATACAAAAACAATCCAATACAAATAGTCCAATACAAATAAGTACTAATAGCTAATGAGAACCACGTAGCTCACGCAAACGCTCAGTGATACCATCACGCAACCACCTCGAATAAGTGGGATCGATGACGGCAGGAGAGATATAGTCCATTGCAAGTGCTGCATGAATAGAACTCCCAGTCTCACTAGCTACCGGTGCCACTTCCTTCTTAACAGTAGGAGGAGCCACCTCAGCATTCAGTATTTCCCTCAAACGATATGCCGCTCCTCGGGTCATGGGTGCCATCTGGTAAGATCGATATTCATAAATAATATAATTGTAACATAAGCAAGCTAACTAAAGGAACCATCATATCGTTTGAGTACATTTTCGAAAGCAGATAAAAGACAGAATATTCGATTTTTTGCCAAGTGTGAGAACGGATGGCTCAGAACACAACCCAAAATTTATTCTAGCATACATTAGAGTGAATCATCTATGTTCTGTACATATGGTGTAGTATATGTTCTTATCGTATCTAGTATCTGAAGAATGTAACAGAATCAAGATGAACTCACATAATGTAATACTAAGACATCATCTACTACTATATAAGATATAGTGATAGGTTGTCATATCATTATTGCCCAGGAATGATGATCGGAGGACAGTCAACTTTATCTACGGCTACATAGTTTCTGCCTCGCCAGTCAAATGGCTGCAGGGACTATGTCGGAGGACAGTCAACTTTATTAATAGTCATTTGTTTTTCCATACAAAAAAATTCGATACTCCGATCCGAAACCATCGATATTACCGATACCCCTGATCCGATACTCATAGGAATGGTCTGATACCGATTTCGATTCCGATACCCCCCTCCCCCGATCCTATACTCATAGGATTGGTCCGATCCGAAACCACCTATACCCTCTCCTTCGATCCGTACACCGATCCGAAACCACCGATACTCATAGGAATGGTCCGATTGGTATCGGTATCGGCCGATACTTTAATAAATTATTAATATTAATAATTTATTAATACCTATTTGTTTTTCGATACCAAAAAATTCGATACTACGATCCGAAACCACCGATATTACCGATACCCCCGATGCCGATACTCATAGGGATAGTCCGATACCGATACCGGGACATGCCAAACTGTATCAGTATCGGACAGTATCGAATCGGTATCGGTCAGTATCGGAGCGGGACATGCCAACTGTACCGATATCGATCAGTATCGGTCCGATACCGATTTCGATTCTGATACAAATTTCGATACCCCCTCTCCCGATCCGATACTCATAGGATTGGTCAAATCTGAAACCACCTATACCCCCTCCCCTAATCCGATACTCCGATTTGAAACCACCGATACTCATAGGAATGGTCCGATCCGAAACCACCGATACCCCCACCACCTCTATACCCCGTCGGACAGCAAATCCTCCCTCCCCCTCCCACACCCCCCCGACAGCAAACCCCCACCCCCCACCCCTCCCCCCGATAGCAAACACCCACCCCCTCCCCCTCACCCCCCGACAGCAAACCCTAAACCCTACCTCTGCCCCCCGCCCCGCACCCAACACCATCAACCCCCCCCCCCCTCTCTCCCTCCATCATCGCTGGCCCCCGCGACAGCCGGCCCACCCCTCCACCCGAAACCCTACCCCTTCCCCGAAACCCTAAACCCTACCCTGCCCCCCGCCCTCAGCAACCTCCCCCCCGCCCCCACTCCCTCCCCCCTACCTCGCCAGCCCCAGCGACAGACGACCCCCCACCAACCCAAAACCCTATATGTTTTGCTAAATAGAGGAGAGAGAGGGAGAGAGGAGCATACCTGAGAGAGAGAGAGATATCCCGTCGAAGAGCTTCGCCGTAGAATGTGACCCGTCTGAGAGAGCTCGCTAGAGAGAGAGAGAGAGAGGAGAGAGAGGAGAAAGAGAGAGTCTTTTTGGGGGGGAATAAAAATCCCCCCCGTCGGTTTAATTTAAGTTAGGTTACAGTATTTAGCGACGGATTACCGACGGATATATCCGTCGGTAGGTAGTCGCTAAATACCACTAGATTACCGACGGAACGTCCGTCGCTAGATAGACGCTAATTTAGTGCGCCATTTTTTTTAGATTTTGCAGCCACAATGTGCAACATATTAGCGACGGACATGAATCCGTCGCTAAAGTTTCGTCAAATGAGCGACGGATGTGCGACTGATTTTGACGCAAAAAATAAAAACAATTATCCATTGCTTTCTGACGGTAGCCCGTCACAAGGTAGTCGCGAGACCATCACTATGGCCGACGGATACGATCCGTCGCTAATCTTCCGTCGCCAAATTGCTGTATTTTAGTAGTGTCTACAAATTGACAGAATTTTTTTTCCACATAAATCTTACCTCGTTTTCAGATTAAGATTTATATCCAATTTTATATATAGAGGGCATATACAAAGTATACTCGGGCAAAAGTGTTATGGTGAACAATATAATACGACTGTATGTAGAGAATTGGGATCCATCCTGTAACTTATATGGGTAGGGCTCGGATATGGATCACAAGAACTAGAGGACTGAGACTAGCACTACATGGGCCTGACCCAACCCGACTAGATTTCAATCCTTACTATAAATGGATTTTTGATTTATCCTTAATAGTTTATCCATTAGATTCAAGAACTTGGAGACTCTCTTATTAAAAAGAAAGTAGAAATAGAAAAAAATATCCCAATTCAAGTGGACAATGTACAACTAACTATATACTATATTTACAAATTATTTTAGCCTAGTGCATTCCAAAAACTTAAACATTGTCGTAGTTAGTTGTAACTAACTATTGTATGATTTTACCAACAATTAATAGAGATATATTTATCTCTTTCTAATCTTGTAAATATACTATTGTTTCCGGTTGTTAATTCTATCAAACTATTATAAATAGAAGCTTATGGATAATCCTAGCTAGATGGGTTCAGGTATTATATAACTTCTCTCTCCATCCTTCTCAAATCTCTTGTCAATAAATTCACTACAATTAATATGCTATCAACGTCAGTAGAGGGGTTAGGTCTATACTCGCGGAGCCTAACCCTATATATAGAATATATCCCCGCAGAGTCTAGCCCTACGAAACTTAGCTCCATGGAACCTAGCCCCGCGGAACTAGCTTGACAAAGCCTAGCTTTGTTGCTAACAGTTTTCACGAAGCAAACTTAGTAATGAGGTTTAGTCTCGCGAAGCCTAGATCGCTACTAGCAATTTGTTGAAAAACTTAGTACTGTAAGGCTAGCTTCGCTGCTAGAAGTTTGCTCGAAGCAAATTTAGCAATGACGTTGTAACCCCTTGTCCAGTTTCTATTTTGTTTTTAGAATTTTCAATTTTTAAATTAGGCTCCAAAATAATTAACTAGGAATAACTAGTGGAATAAATATTTTTTATGATTTAGATTGTATTATATATTTAATGTAGATAGATGTTATGTAGTATTTATAGATACACCATGTATATATAAAATTAGATATAGATTATCCAAATAATATATATGTATTGATTATATGCTCATAAGTCTTATCTATGGTAATTCTAAATAAGATTATAGATGATTTAAATAAATATAAGCTACATTTTAAATTAATCCTAATCATAAATCTACTAGAAAAGCAACTTCATCGATACCTCATAATAACCAACTCTTATGTATTCTAAATATAAGTACATACAATCTGAAATAAATACATAGAAAATCCTTTCACTTTTCCTTCATATCAGTCAAAACTTGCACTACAAGAATAAGGGCTTTTCTTGACGGTGATTTCCCGTCAAGAAATGGTATCTTGACGGTTGCAGATCCGTCAACTAAGCCAGAGTCAAGAAAAGTCCCCCCTTTTCCTGACGGTCGCTGACATGGCTTTTCTTGACGGATTTTTGGCATCATATGAAATAGTTTTCTTGACCATTTTAGCCGTCAAGAAACCAGTTTTGAAAAACCGTCAATGTAGGTTAAAACTTTTCTTGACTCCGGCCTAGATGACGGTTAAAAACCGTCAATGAAAGGTCCTCCTGTAGCAGGAATGAATTAATTGTTGACGTTTTATAACCGTCAAGAGAAGCTAAATTTGGTATAGCAAAAATTTCATTTATAATTAATATTATGAATCGAACACACACATAATATCAATAATCCAGAAGATATACATATATCAAACAACTATAGAACCCAATTTTTATATTAATAAACTGTATATTGTTCATACACCACAAACTTTCAATACATCCAACACTTGTCCAACTACAAACATCCAACACTTGTCCAACCACAAACATATCCAACCGAAGTATGCAGTTTACATACATCTTAAACATCAAAAACTGATAATTACAAATAAAACCAAATAGGTAGCAAACCCGGCCGGAGCACTTCCCTCCCATATTTACAGCACCTTCATTTTCCATGTAATTTTTGAGAGGAGAGAAATATATTTAATCATTTATGTGCAATGTTTGTATAAATTGATAACTGAGAACAAAATGAAATAACCACGAGACCTATACGTCAACATAGTAAACAAATTTTAGTCTCAAATTGTTCACGAATAATTAATTTACAGAGAATATGTTGGCATATTTTCTTCTAAGCAAAAAAAATAATAAAACATATATTTGTTGTTAGCAAGAAATCTGTCTAAAGAACATGTAGCTTTTTTCAAGTACAAACTAGTTAAGCTAGCTTGCCTCTTCACAACTGTGCTAAACTACACCTGTGACCATTTCATTCATGTGATATATAAGCAACTTATTAAATCAGGTAAACAAAGGAAAATTACAAACTGGATATATAACAAAACCTTCTGTAGGATATATGACATTAAGCTACTTTTTAAGTTGTAGAGCTTAGGAATGAACATGGGAAAATATAGATCCATCATTAGAATTTCTAAGAACTGTTTTTTGTTGAAACCAAAAATTGATTCAGATAGTAATGCAATAAAACTATGTGAACGCGAATCATATACGAAGAAGTTAGCAGAGATTACAAAGAACTCCCAGAAAGCTCATCTTAG
Source organism: Iris pallida (assembly GCA_029216955.1). Classification (NCBI taxonomy): domain Eukaryota; kingdom Viridiplantae; phylum Streptophyta; class Magnoliopsida; order Asparagales; family Iridaceae; genus Iris; species Iris pallida. Next base: position 13,250,264 of record JANAVB010043419.1, on the reverse strand, counting down.
TAAAGAACTACAAGATATTTACGAGTAAGACACCACTGATGCCAGACATTCCCAACTCATAAAAGAAGGAAATGACCGATATACTCTTAAGAATAAAACTCTTACATACGCAAGATTTATAGATTCCATATGGCCACTAAAGTGAAGCAACATGCACCGCATATATTACCTATAACAGATGCAAAAACAAGTAAGTCTCAAGTAAAATTACACATAGATGTCAGCATGTGTACTACAAGAAACCCTTGAATAGGAAGAACTACACAGATTAGGGGTTCATAATTACAAAAGATCATTAAGCCCAATAATATGAATCACTTAGGAATTTACAAATTTTGGTCTAAGTATCCATTATCGGGATATAAAGAGAAACTTCATTTATAGAAACTAATATAATGCCTTAAGGACTAGTTTTAGTCCCAAGGTTCAATTTGGTATACAAGAAGAAAAAAAAATCCTGAAGCTCCAAATAGAAAATAGTATCTCAATGGCAACCAAAATGCATAAAAGCACTAGAAGTAAGAAATAATATGATCTAGGCGGGCTAGACGCCAGACGGCGGGTGCCCGCCTGACTAGCGCCTAGAGCTTTTCAAAACCTTGCCAATACATATCAGCCATAGTTAATGGACACACAAGCAATACAGGCAAACAAGAAATGTTTTGTTGATATACCCGTTGGTATGATACTCAAGCTGAGGGTTATGGCATTGGGGACATGCTTCATTCACCTACTCAAACCAAAAAGGAAACAGAAAATACACATATATAAGCATGCACCATGTAAACTTCTGCTCAATATATGTTGCGACTTGCCACTGCTCTTTGCACCACTTCTTCATCCATTGGCGCTGTCTTAAGAAGCACAAAAGGTTCAAGTTTCAATTCCCTTCTAATATCCTGAAATACAAAAAAGTTTTCACTGAGATAGAAGGTATTATTATCTCATCCATCATGTGAGATAAAATGGAGAAGGGTGGAGGACATAAAATGATGGAGGACATAAAATGATAGTTTTCACTATTTAGTGTTATAGACATTGAATGACTGAAAGTTCCACTCTTCCTACGATGCCATTCTTACTTCAACCTACAATGATGTATTGGAAGAAAGATGGAGGACATAAAATGATAGTTTTCACTATTTAGTGTTATAGACATTGAATGACTGAAAGTTCCACTCTTCCTACGAACTACCATGCCATTCTTACTTCAATCGGGCAATAGTATAGAGAGAAACAGAAAGACTATTCCAAGCCACTACATTGTTGTAGGTATGACATCTTAGACCCCCACAAAACCATCCTACACCACAACACAAAACCACTAGTGGTAGCTACACCTACCACAACTCTCATGGCAAAAATCTAACTGAAATAACTCTATTTGAATAATAATGGCAAACAACCAGTCATGCATGGCACTTGAAAAGCAAAAGCAATGTTGGCAAGCAATTCAGCAGGCCCCACTCCAATTCCTCAAGAATTAAGCCACTTAGGATCCACAAGACCTTCCTAACACAAACTTTCAGAAAACAAATATGATTAGAAGGCCAGCAGTGGTAGTTACACCTACCACAATGCTCACAACAAACACAAATTCAATCTAGTTTACAACACTATCATACAACAATATCAGCTCATTATATTACTAGATTTTCCACATATTAAAGAGAAGTGAAGATGGCGATAATGTTAGATACTTCACCTATAAATATAAATCTTAATTCACATCCCAGTTCAGGAGGGACTTTAGAGTTTCGGCCTGATGCCGATACATATCAACCATATTGTATCATTTTTGGTATGATCTTCTGTTATTTGTCCGCTAACGATATCGGCAGATACTGACATTGGGACTCTTTTTTCTAGTCATTTCAGCCAAGAAAACATTACAAAACAAAGGGGGAAAGGGTATCGACATGGTGATTTGGTAAGTCGAAGATCTACATGCTACAACGTGTCGATAAGATTTCTTATTGACACACTATAACCATTTCATTTGGTGAAGTTGTATATTATTTCATTCAAAACCAAAAAGAAAAACAAATAATACAAATTAGGCCTAAATATAAGAAATGTTGTCTGGAATTATGTGAAAGTAGTTTTATAATAATAAAAACTACTTTTAGTTTTGAATTTTTGAATCGAAAAACTATGGAACTCCAATCTGAAATCTTCGATACCAATACTCATAATAAGGGTTCACATATAGAACATAAACTTGACACATCCAACAAAGATACAATAAAATGCATTAGTGAAATATTGTACCTCCATATAATTCCGTGGAGATTGACAACCATTCCTTGCCTCCAGGATTTGCTAAGATATCATCCGTTTTACGACCAATTGACACGACTCTAGCTTGGTCAGGATACACCTAAAGAGGAAATGATAATAGAATGATTAAATTAGTATTTACAAAACAGATTGTCGTTAAAAATTTCAAAGTCACAATTCTGAACACATCAAAATATCAAAAACTTCATCAAAGACTGCCTGCAATCCATTTATCTTCAGGGCAACAGAAAGGCTTGCTACAACAGTGTAAACACCGAGACCATCTTTAATTTGCTCATTCACAATTGATTTTATTTTCCTCAGGTGCTCAGGGTTGATAGGCTTTCCTGTTATAATTTAGATGCTTATGTTAAACTATTTTTTTGCTCCTTTTCATAAAGCTGACAGGTGGATAGATATTACCATGAGAGAAATTCAATATAATTTATCCGAAGGAACTTGCCTGCTTCCTTCAATAAGATGCAATTCTGGCACCTAGTATAAAGAACTTGCATGCTTCCTCCAGTAAGATGCAATGCAATATAATTAATCCGACACCTGCACACAGGCACCTAATACGAAGGAACTTTCCTGCTTCCTTCAGTAAGATGCAATTCAATATAATTAATCTGAAGAAATCACATCTTCAACTATCTCTGGGTTAAGTCAACCAGCTTTGGTTGATCCAGCTTTATGCTTCATGTGTCTTAATAAATTTGTCTTGTATCAATAACTGCTCGCCTAAAAGGTTGCATTATACCGATAAACATGTCCACTTACTAGTAAAGGCATGAAAAAGTATGAGAAGCATACCAAGTTACCAACTTTTGATTGGTCACTTAGAATCTGAAGCATGAAGTAATGGTTGCTAATCTATAAATGTGGACCCTATTTTTCTTCTATAGTAGATGAAGTGTACAAAATCAAGCTACACAAGCCACCATTTACATCCTCACTTGACCATTCTATCACAAAAAAGTTGATTTCTGAAGTAGTTTACCTTGATCGGTTGTCGTGTGAGGCAACAAAAGTCAGTTCTTGTTCCCTAAATTGGCAAAAGAATAAAAATATAGTTAGCCAAGTATACCAAATCCACATTCTAATTCGCTTCACAAGACTCACCAGCACAAAGTCTCCCAATAATCCTAGTGGCCCCGACCGAGGTTTTAACCACGGGAATAATACCCGAAAGCACAGATTCGAACACACTGCAAAACATTACACACAAAAAATGTCACAAACACTTTCTACCACATACACAAAATGCTACAAACATAATCTAACCCACAAATCATTGGCTCTTTTAATCAAATTTATTTAAATAGCATTCTTTTAGTTAAAAAAATGGCCAAATCAACCTGTAGAAATTCTCCGGTCCACCGATCGTGACCAAGCAGTAAGCGTTGGTGAGCTTTGAAAATACTCCAACTTCACAATTATTCTCAAATTGGATTCTTGTATCAAAGAGTTTCCATGTAAAAAAAAATATTGACCTGATTCCCATCATGTTGAAATTTACGCAAGAATTGATCTTTATCAACAACCAAAACTTACTAGTCGCCATGGCTGGTTCGCTCACGATAAGCCCTAAATCACGTGGAAAGACCAAACAGATTTCACCTTTATTCCCCAAAAAATCAACAGAAATTACAACAAAAATATAGAAAATTACGAGTTTGATATCAAATTAAGAGCAGAAGAGAAGGATTCATACCTAATTTACGTTCGCTGATTTGAAGGAAGAGGAGGAAATTTGGGAATTAGTTTTTTTAGGGTTTCGAGCTCATGGCGATGGCGTCGGCGCCGTCGGTGAAGCCCTTCGGGGAGAAGCAGACGAAGACTCTCGAAGAAGGGAACGGAGGCTTGGGAGAGGAGAGCGAGAACTGGTCGAACATTAGGCTCTGCTTGGTGGCGCAGTTGCTGCTCACTGGTCAAAATTAGGATTAGGGTTTTGGTCTGGGGGATTTTGGCTCGAATTGGAGGGAGGAGAGAAGAAGAAGAAGAGGAGAGGGATTATTGGCCATTTTCTTCTTGAGGTTTCAGCAAAATTAGGACTAGGGTTTCTTTGAGGAAGAGAGAAAAAAAGAGAGAAAAAAATGCATGGCCGATCGGGAAAACTGAGTTGTGTGGATGTGAAATAGGAGAAACCCTCGATCCCTTTTTTGATTAAAAACGTCAACAAGAAAAAAATTTATCAAAAAATTACCAAAATGGCATGGACTGATGTTCGATTTTTTCAGTGGTAATTTTCCCGCAACTACTTTAGTTAACGGTTACAACCAAACCGTCAATAAATTAAATGGTTTTTCTTGACGGATTCGTCTAAAACTGTCAAGTAAGATGGTCAAATTTATTATATAACAGAAAATGGGGTGGTTTCTTGACGTAAGCCTAATACCGTCAAGATAACCACTATTGTTGACGGTTTTCGACGACCGTCAACTTATAAACCGTCAAGAATCGTCATTTTTTTTGTAGTGTTGCCTCTATTTTTCATCTAAAAAATTCCAAAATTCGTCTTAAAGAAACAACTCTGTTTTTAAGCAGTTACATCAATTTGGAAGTGACATATCTCTTAGTTCCGGACTTCGATTCGACTGCAGTTATTTTTTTAGGGCCGTAGCGAGGTAAACTTTTATAATATATATTTTAATAGAATTATTTTGAAAGACATAATTCTATAAATTTGTTTAGGTCAATCGTCTGAAATACGACCATGTCTCGCTGTTTTTGAGATTTTGGGAGATCCCGAACTCATTTTCATGATCTGTTGGTATTTTTTTTGGAAAGCTGAAGCTAGGACCTATAATATATAATTTTTTAGAAATTAATTATTTAGTTTATTATTTTACTTAAATGATAAAAATATAGATAATTAGGGACCTACAGAAACCATACTATGTAACTTATAAATTAAATATCTCATAACATATTTGAGATTCGTGCGAACCATCGATACCAATGTTCTTGTAATGCTAAAATATACATAATTGTGCACTCAAATTTAAAGTTTGTGTCGGTTGGGTTTTTGGTCAACAGAATGATTCGATTAGCATGCCATGAATCTTATATTTGTAAACATGAATCTAATAGCTTAAAAATTTATGGTTAATCTATAAACCAGAACTTAACATAGGAAAAGTTTAATTTAAATTAATTTTATTCAAAATTATTAGTAACCTTCTTATAGAAATTAATTATTTAGAATCATTGGTTATTCATAGAGTTCGCAGATCTAACATGTTAAATTTAGTATGGTGTGGTACGTGGGTTAATGGCATGATTGATAACATGTAGATTGGATTGCATTATCGAGATATTGTGACTACATCACCTTCGTATACAGGTAATGAGATTGTTGTTAGGCGTCGGCTATACTAGACCACCCTCGATCGTTAGCCCCTACAGAGCTGCGAGAGAGACTTACTATAGACTGGAAGCCCCTACAGAGGTACGGTTTATAGGGTCATTAGCTCCTAAGGTTGCGGTTTATCTCGATTTGCTTGTAGTCACGTTTTATAGCACGATTCTGGATGGCATGCCACCTTTTTGTTGTCGTTCTTTTGTTGTGTTTCTTTGTCGTCTTTTCTTTGCATGTTTATTTATCTACATATATATTGTATCTTGCTACATCCCTTTTGAGGACATGGTTTTCTTCCAGGTTGTTACTGAGCTCTGCTGAGGCCTTAGGATTGTTGTTGGTGCATATTTATGTAGGATTCAAATATCATTAGTGATATGTTCTTTCGTTATTTATATATTTTATATTATGATGTCTTCTGCTATTATAGTATAGTATTATAGACCTATATTGTTCTTCGGATCTATTCGAACATATATGCTAGTGGGCTGCACACAATGAAACATATTGTTCATTCATTATATTCATACTTTATGTGGATTAAGATATAGTTGACTTGTCATATTCGACATGATATACTATTGTAGACAGCTTATACATATTCAAGTCGGACTGGAGTCCACTTGATACGTAGCTGGACATTGCCACATAACCTAGTCCTACATATTTTGGGACAGGAGCATGACAAAGGTCTAGCCTCTGTGTCACGACCCGGTCCCCAAATACTTGGGTCGAATCGGATCATGCCCAGCCTGCACCGTTGATGAGACGGCGGCAGTAAGCTGTAATCCATATTGCAGGTAAATCAACAACAAGTTTGAATTTAAAAGTTGCCACAACATTTATTCGATAATAAACTTGTCCAGTACAAAAGTTTAAAAGATCCAAAAACTGAAATAAGACTAGCTAACACCAACAGCATCTAAGGAGACGCCGATCCATCGTCGTCAGGTAGTACCGCCGGGTACCGAACAGGATTGTTGAACATTAGCTCTGTGCCACCAGATACTCTAGAAAGATCAACCTCAGAGTAACCTAAAATGTTGTTCTCCAGTCAGGAGTGAGCAAAGTACAGTTCATGCAAATTTTAACAATTAAAAATGACAATTTATAACATGCATTTTTAAACAGTTTGAAAATGAACAATTTTGAAATAGTACATTACAGTGATATGAATAGGTAAAGAATATGACCGGTTTGGGTACATTTGTATCCTAGCGATACGGTATGGCTTATCCCCGTGTGAGAGAGGGGTAAGCTAACACATTCATTATCCTAAGTTTGGATTTGGTCATATCCAGTACACTATTCCCCCAGTCCCCAACAATACGATCAATGCTCCCGAAGGAGTTCGTGTATAATTGTGGTTTAAACTTGCAATGAAACAATTGTGAAAATAATTGTAAAATCTACATAAATGTACTTGCCTTAAACTTCCGATTGAACAAGGTTGGTACTTCGGTATTCGAAAGGTCACGCTCTTCCTTGAATTCCTACATTCCGGGAAAACTTTGTCTCAGAGCCAAACTTAGAGTTATCTAGTTACAATCTCTATTTGTCTTTCCTAGTCAATTTTAGTCAACAACATCACAACGTTTACTAATGAGTTTGAATTTAGAAATTCAATTTATTTAGGTTTTCGGAAAAAACTTGTAATTATCAAATTAATATAAAACTTGGTATTTTATCTACTTATTGGACAAACTTGTTAAAATACATAAAATATTTTCTTTAAGATGAGAAATTCATATATATTATTATTAATAATAATTTAACGGTTAATCCTACGCTTTCCACATTCCCAGAAATAAAATAAAAATTACTTCCTACTTATTACAAGACTTAAATCATAGAAACTGGGCTTATGCCCTTACAATATTTAATTACATAAATTGAAATAAGAAAAAGACAGGTTAGTCCGAAAATTACCTACAATTTAACAAAAAAACTAATAAATTTCAAAAATAATATTTAAAGAAAATCATAGTCTCAGACTTTGGTCCAAACTTCATTTTCAACTACTCTGCCTCAACGTCCGGTCTAACCGGTGCGTTTGCATTTCGTTGGGGCCCAGTAACCAATTATGGTTGTCGCCCAAAATACCAAAATCATTTTAAATTCATTTTATTAAATTTTCCGAAAATTTCGGCAGCATTCCCTCTGTTTTCGGTCAACCCAAGAACTGGGAAATGCTCCGGTTTTACCTGCAAAAATATTCCCAAAACCCGAATTTTTATAAACAACCATATAATATATTTTTCTCCAAGCCAACCATCTCCCGAAATAGTAACGTAATGGCCCGAAAACCCGAAATTCATAACAGAACCCAAAATCCTACCAAAACTTCCATCACACAGAACCAGAATACAGTTATATATGAATATATATAAATTCCGAATTATCCTGCGAATTCTCAGAAAACTCGAGGATATCCAAACACAGAATTTCTTCCTAAAAATTCTCGGAAAATCCAAAAATATTAGAAAATTCCCACAGAACCATCAGCACCAAAAATAACCATCAACATAACCAACAGAAATCCAAAACTACCATTTCCGAAGAAACTTCGGAATCGAAAATGACAACGTAACTGTTATGTTGTCGAAATCCCGAATTCCCGAGGAATTCGGTTGGACCAGTTCATCATGGACAGTAAAGAAAATAATTGAGTCAGAGTGTACCGACAACGGAAAACCCGAACTGGATCTCGGAACTGGAACGGTCAGCACCGAGAAACGGACGAGACGTCACCGGGAAGCGGACAGGGCAGTCACCGCGACGAACGCCGGCGAACTCGGACGGCCAGGGGCCGCGCGGGTCAGACGATCGACGGAGGGGCGGTTCACCGGGGGTGGGCGTGGATCGGCCGCGGGGTTCGGCGCCGGAGTCGGGTGAAGCGCCAGTGGTCGGCGGACCGGGATCGGGTCGGGTGCCGGAAAGGGTTTTGTAGAGAAAGAAGAGGAGAATGGAGTTGGTGATGAGGAAATAGAAAAGGGGTTTATATAGGGGAAAGAGTGACCGGGGGTTACCGTAGGGGAAGATGAAGGGCCTCCATGGCCATCAACTCTGGCGGCCGGGGAGCCGAGGGGCCATCGGTTTGAGAACCAAACGGATCTCTACGGTTGGGAAGGAGAAAAGCTTCAGAGCTTTTAAAGCTCTTCAAGCCAAAGGAAACTTTCTTCCTAACAATGTTCTGTACACTAGCTGATGCTAGTAAAGACATTGGGTTTGAGAACAATTGGGTTGGAACAATTGGTTTAAATAAACTTAGCTATAAGGAACAATTGGACTTGGGCTTTGGAAACATTATGAGTAACGCTTACTCATGGACTTCTAATCTAATGGCTAAGGTTTTGTAAAATAATAGGTTATAAAAATTCTTGTTGGGCTGTTAAGGATCAAGGCCCAGTCAATTAATGGTCTATTGGAAAATAGGTTTTGAGCTCTAATATTATAGGTAATTAAAAGGATTTTGGCCTACATAAATTTATTTAAAAAATATAATCAATATTTATTTTGAAATACTTTAAGTTACATTTGGTCTTTAGGAACAGGTCTGGCTAATCAAAGAAAAATCCATATTAATTTTGGATAATTTAACTAAAGATAACATTAATATTAAACTAACACTTTCACAATTAATAAAATTTTGTTTTATCGAAAAAAAAAAATCTATTTAAGCACAATAAATAACGAGAAATAATTCCTAAATATTTGCGGAAAAATTACGGGTTTCACACTCTGGAATTCTAGTTCTGCCCCTAGTAGTTTGTCCGAAGTAAACTTAGTGTTGAGGCCAAGAGCCATTACCAGATTTGGCGTAAATGCATAGCCTCGCTGAGTTAAGCCGTGTTGTCAAGATTTTATAAGATGCAAAAATTGGCATAGGCACAGTCCCGCCATGACAACCTCGAATGTACTGCCATACTCCTAGCAGGGTGTCACGGACTTAGTGTTTTGCTAGCACTTTGTCCCGTGCGGCGCACTATCTTCCTCCTCGAAGAGTCGTACAAGCCTTCCCGAACCCTCTTAGCTAGATCGTTAAGACGATATTGAGAACAATGTGGAGCAAAAAAGAGAGAGAGAGTGGAAGATTAAAACTTCACTATACTAGAAAAGGATACAACTTTAGGTGGTGAGGAACAAATGAAAGCCTCCCCCTTTTATAAGTGATCATAGAGCAATACAAGGAAAGTCCTGGAAGGAATATTCCAAGGATTATTACTTTCTACCATAACTGGAATGGCATATTCCAGGTTTATTCCCTAGCAACATAAAAGGAAACTTCAAGGGCCTTCCAGAAGCTTCTTGGGCCTCCTAGAACGATCTTGGGCCTTCCGGAGAGATCCACAATCTTCTAGAGCCTTCCGCCATCTTCTAGAATGTTCTGGAAGCTTCTCGCATAACCTTGGCCCGTGCAAAGTCATGCAAATCCGTCTCGGTGGGGCGCAAACTTTTGTACGTGACATTCTCCCCCACCTGTTTCGTCGACGCCCTCATCGACGGGTGCAGCAAGTCTCGTGCGGTGCTTCCCTTTGTCCATCTTCTCCTCAAGATCGGAAGCAAATTGGTTCGCCGTACCAACTCTTACCTCAGTCCGTGCCCTCCTCGGCACATGACGAATCTCGTGCGGATTGTCGAGTCGTTGGTTCCCCTCGTCTCGTGACTGTACATGGTTTTGCACACCTCCGCGCATGCGAACCCCCTTGCAAGTCTGTCAACCCGAATGTCTCTCACGAGCCTTGAGCAACTCCTTGCGCGAGTTACTCCGCCTCGTCGCTTCTGCCTCCGTGTAGCTTGAGACATGCTTTGCTGCCCTCGAGCCCAGCCTGGTAGCACGGTCCACCTCCCTCCGCGGAAGTGGTTCCTCGGGACGCCCCTTTGCAATACCCTTGGCCTCGCACGAAAGGTCTTTCTCCTCGAAGCCTTCCTTCTTCTCGAGCACCGCTCAGTATGCCGTCTCCCTTTTGCCACCTCTCTTGAGCTGAATAGCGGAGATAGCTTTCCCCTTCGAAGACTTACCTCGTATACCTTTTACTATGCACGATGAGCCTTCTTCCATGAAGCCGACAACTCCCATATGTGGCATCGGAATCGCCTTAGCCGCGAGAAGGAAATCCATGCCCAATATCATCTTGAAGTCATCCAGCGCCGTAACGGTGAAATTGGCAACACCCGGCCAATTTTCCACCGCTATGCGGACCCCCTTGGCTACCCCCCTGCACGGGGCGTGCCTCCGTATTGACGGCCTTCATCATGCCCGAATCTTCCTCCAAGGCTAGACCTAAGCGACCTCCGCGCTCGTGATGAAGTTATGAGTGGCGCCCGTGTCAACCAACGCCTGTGTGCTCATGCCATTGATCCTCGCATCAACGTACATGAGCTCCCTGTTCGGAGCCTTTAACACAGCAGATTTGGTCTCTACGACATTGAGTAAGTACAACGCTCCCATGTGCGCTTCCACTTCGCACTCTTCATCCTCCACCTCCTCGCTTTGGACGACATTTACACGCATGTTCCTACTCGAACAATCCCGAGCAAAGTGCTTCTCTCCGCATATGTAGCACGAAATAGCTCGCTCGGGTTGGGCCTTCTCGTGCTTCTTTCGCTCGGACGGACCCTCCTTAGGAGAGCTCTCCTGCTCCCCCACCATTCTTCTTGGTGGACTTTGGCTTGGCCTTGGCATCGTTGTCGTCCCACATGTACTCGACGAGCCGCTCAGCTGCTGCCACGGCGGTGTTCAAGTCTTGCACCCTCTGTCGTTGCAATTCTCGAGCCGTCCAAGGTTTGAGTCCATCGAGGAAGTAGAACAAACGATCCTCCTCGTCCATGCTAGATATCGCGAGCATCAAAGCGTGTAAACTCTGCGACGTACTCCTTGATCATCCGGTATGCTTCAGTTGCCGCAAGCTTCGCCTCGCTGCAAACTCTACATTCTTGGATAGAACTGGGACTTGATCTCCTTCTTGAGATCCTCCCAAGTCTCTATCGAACACAAACCCTTCTCGGCTTCCGTGCACCTTCGACGCCACCACTGCATCGCATCGTCTGTGAAGTAGAGTGGAGCAATATCCACCTTCTCGGCGTCATCGTTGATGTGCAACGCCTTGAAGTATCGCTCCACGTTCCACAAGAAGTTCTCAACTTCTTTAGCATCACGCACCCCGCTGAAGGATTTTGGCTCAGGGATCTTCCTTCGTCTTGGTGCCTCCCTACTCTAAGGTCCACCGTTCGCAACGGCCTTCTCCAAGATGACAACTTTGGTCTTGAGTTCTCCGCAACTCTCGACCATGGTCTTCAGCTCCTCGTAGCCTTGGACCTTCTTACGCAAGTCCTCAATCTCCGTGCGATGCCCCTTGAGCTCCTCCTCAAGTGCGGATCGGACCTCTTGGAATTGCTCCCAAAAGATTGCCATGGACGAAGCGACGTTATTCTCCATCCCATCGAAGTACTCTTCTAGTCTCGTGTTGCTTTGCTCCACGAAGCCCATGCGCATCTCCATGTCCCTCGAACCCGTCTCCAAGACCTCGACACGTTTGGCAAGACCGACAAGGCTACACTCCACCGCAGACTCCTTGCTCTTGCCCCTCTTGTGCGTCTTGGCGTGCCCCTCCTTAGGCGATACGGGTCCCTCCTAGACGTTCTCGGATGTCGATATGGCACCAACCGACCTTCGCTCTGATACCACTTGTCACGGACTTAGTGTTTTGCTAGCACTTTGTCCCGTGCGACGCACTATCTTCCTCCTCGAAGAGTCATACAAGCCTTCTCGAACCCTCTTAGCTAGATCGCTAAGATGATATTAAGAACAATGTGGAGCAAAAGAGAGAGAGAGAGAGAGAGAGAGTGGAAGATTAAAACTTCACTATACTAGAAAAGGATACAACTTTGGGTGGTGAGGAACAAATGAAAGCCTCCCCCCTTTTATAAGTGCTCATAGAGCAATACAAGGAAAGTCCTGGAAGGAATATTCCAAGGATTATTACTTTCTACAATAACTGGAATGGCATATTCCAGGTTTATTCCCTAGCAACATAAAAGAAAACTTCAAGGGCCTTCCAGAAGCTTCTTGGGCCTCCTAGAACGATCTTGGACCTTCCGGAGAGATTCACAATCTTCTAGAGCCTTCCGCCATCTTCTAGAATGTTCTAGAAGCTTTCCGCATAACCTTGGCCCGTGCAAAGTCATGCAAATCCGTCTCGGTGGGGCGCGAACTTTTATACGTGACAAGGGGCTCTGTATAGACTTATAGTTTGAATAACCAATTAGAATCAAATTATTGAGGGAAAATTCTTTGGGTTTGATTGGGACAAAGTGAATTGAGACCCTTCTCGTCTATAGATTTACTTCTTTGGATTTGAGTCCAAAATGCAGTGAATCGTGCTTTGGAGAATAAAGAATATCTTCTTCAAACCTTTTTACTGTTTATTTTTTGTTGAATGCTTTTCGATATTGGGTTTGTTGAATGTATTTTCGTTGTTGTTTTTGATGGATGATTTCATGTTTTATATTTATCAATTTTTGCATTCATATCAAATTATGGAAGAAAGAAAGGATGAAACAAATAAAAGTATTGAACTGCTGTTGGTACAATATTGGAGATGAATGCGTAGGAATTTCTTTCTCTCTGTAAATTTCAATTGTATGTGGCTTTGATTCTACTCTCCTTTTATCTCTACGCCTTAACAAAAGAAATCTACTTCATTTTCTTTCGCTATATATGTCCCTACGATCAATGATGCCTTAGTAAGAGAACCATGATAAAAAAGAGTAACTGTGTTGTTCTTAGCTTGCTATATAGAAATGTGGAACATTATAGTGATATTATAATTAATTTAATTAATTTTACTTGTTGCTAAGGAAGTGTGATTAACAAGTGTTAGGAACGAAGCGCGAAAACCGTTCCCCAAAACCAGAATGTCCTGCGAGAGAACCGAACAAAAGCACACAAACCAAAAACACCAAACACAATCGCAGACACAAAGATTTTTGACGTGGAAAACCCTTGCGGGAAAAACCACGGGACGATCGGAGTCCAACCCTGAAGAACCTCCACTAATGGAATAAAGAGAATACACCCTCTACAAGCTCCTCCTGATCCAACACGGATCACCACAACTCACTTGAAAGAAGAAATTTTTTGATTGCGGACTCCAAAGGACAAGAGATGCCAAAAAATTATTCGAAACAATCTCTCTCACAATAGTCCTTAATCCTCTCTTTCTCTCTCAAAGATTGTAAGAACTCTTGTTTTGAGATGAGTTTACAACTAGCATGCATCACCCTTTTATAAGCCCTTGGTAATCCATACATTGAAGGCCAATATATGAAAACTTCCAATATGCATCAATCATATATTTAATGGAAATCCAATCATAATTGGCTTGCCATAATTGGAAGTCCAATTATATGGAAAGCTACTATATGAAGGGTCCAATCATAATATATGATCAAAGTAAATATGGAAATCCAAATATATATTTCCTTACCATATATGTTCCAAAAAGGATCCATGCACTCCCCGAGCTTCTCCGACACACGGATGGCGCTCGTCGCTCTCCGGGGTATTCTCTACATAGGTTGGGAACCTCACCCACTCCAACAAATCTCCCCTTCACAACTAGATGGAGGAACTCGTCATCCCGACGATCCGCCTGTAGTACTCAAACTTTCCCCTTGTAGAATCTTCGTGAGCATGTCCGCTCCATTGTCATCAGTATGAACCTTCTCAAGCACTGCGTCCTTCTCAACCACATCCCGTATCCAATGATACCGAGTCTCGATGTGTTTGGACCGACTATGAAATATCTGGTTCTTCACAAGGTGAATAGCACTCTGACTGTCGCAAAGCAAAGTATATGCTCTTGCTTCAGCCTCATTTTCTACAATAGCTTCTTCATCTACAACAGCTCCTTGCAAGCCTCCGTCGTCGACAAGGTAACATACTTCTGCAACCACGACTGCCACGATATCGCTCCTCCGGCAAACATCATCACATAGCCCGAAGTCGATCGTCTTGTGTCTACATCTCCAGCCATATCAGCATCGGTATACCCAACCAGCTTTGGCTCGTCACCACCAAAAGAAAGTCTCCAATCAGCAGTGCCCTGAAGGTATCGTAGAATTCACTTGACCGTACTCTAATGTACCCTTCCAGGATTTGAAAGATACCTGCTAACAGTGCCAACTGCATGAGCGATGTCTGGCCTCGTACACACCATAGCATACATAAGGCTTCCCACAACTGAGGCATATGGAACCCGCTCCATATCTTCTTTTTATCCTCGGTAGATGGACACTGCTCCTCAGTGAACTTAAAGTGAGCCGCAAGGGGACAACTCACTTTCTTTGACCCGTCCATCCCGAAACGCTGAAGTACCCGATAAATGTACTTCTTTTGGGACAAGTATAGCAGCTTGGACTCTCTCTCTCTCTCTCGGCTGATCTCCATCCCAAGAATAGTATTTACTGTACCCAAATCTTCATAAAGAAGGCTACGCCCAGTTGGCGCTTCAACTCCGCTATCCTAGTGGCATTCCGACCCACTAATAGCATGTCATCGACATAGAGCAATAAAATGATAAAATCATCCTCGACAAAATACCTCACAAATATATAGTGATTCGACGTCGTCCGTACATAGCCATACTCTCCCATAAACGACTCGAACTTCATGTACCACTGCATCGGAGCCTGCTTCAGACCATACAAGCTCTTCCTCAACCGGCAGACCAAATGTGACTTTTCCTTCTCATAGAATCCCTTTAGTTGCTCCATGTATAACTCCTTCTCAAGGTCACCGTAGAGGAATGACGTCTTCACGTCTATCTGATCGACCTCCAAGTTGAGACTGGCTGCCAATGCTAGCACCACCCGTATAGACGAATACTTAACAATAGGCGAAAAGATCTCATCATAATCTACACCTTTCCGCTGACCGTAGCCTTTAACTACCAGTCTTGCTTTGTATCGAGGGTGAGTAGCATCATTCGTCTGCTTCACTCTAAACACCCATCGATTCTTCAAAGCCTTCTTGTCCTTTGGCAATCACACCAGCTCATAAGTGGAATTGGCGTGTAAGGAACTCATCTGCTCCTGCATAGCCTACATCCCTCCTGTATGTGTTCGTCTTTCATAGCCTATGTAAAGCTTTCGGGCTCTCCTCCTTCAGTCAGTAGCACATAATCACCCGGTAAGTATCTCGTAGATGGTCGACGATCTCTCTCACTCCTTCTCAATGGAGCCACTGTGCTGGCTGTATACCAACATCCTCATCCCCTTCAGGAACTGCCTATCCGGCATGCTCATCCTTCTGAGGGACACCCTGACCACCATCAGCAGGCTGATGATCAAGATTGTGAGCAACTCCATGCACTGGCTCCCCCCATAACTGGATCCTCTGCGATGTCCTCTGGAAACTGCTCGAAGCAAAATGACTCTAACTCAGGCAATTCCTCAGCCTCAGAAGGAGTCTCAGAATCCTGAGTGTTGGTTATGGTCTGATCCTCGACGAATACCACGTCCCTGCTTCTTTAGATCTTTCTTCCAACTGGATCGTAGAGTCTATAGCCAAACTCATCCCGACCGTTGCCGACAAAGACGTATCGCCTCATCTTCGACTCAAGTTTGGACCTCTCGTCCTTCGGTACATGTACGAAGGCCTTACAACCAAACACTCGCATGTGAGTTGTATGACGGCTCTTTGCCATACCATACTTTGTCAGGTACATCACCCTGCGAAGGAGCACTAGGAGAAAATTAATAACATAAGTCGCTGTGAGAAGAGCCTCACCCTAATAACTGCTTGGCAAGTTTGCTCAAACACCGCACCCTCTCCATCAGTGTCCTGTTCATGCGCTCCGCTACACCATTGAGCTGAGGTGTCTTAGGCGGAGTCTTTTGGTGTCGTATTTCCTGCTCTATGCAATAAGCATCAAAGGGACCAATGTATTCGCTGCCGTTGTCGGACCGAACACACAATAACTTCTTGCCCGTCTCTCTTCAACAGAGGCCTGAAACTCTTTGAAAGTAGGCATCACCTGATCTTTGGTCTTTATGGCATAGACCCAAACTTTCCTGAAATAGTCATCAATAAAAGTTACAAATAAGAAGCACCACCAATAGATTTTACCTTCATAGGACCGCAGACATCCGAGTGAATCAACTCGAGCAACGCCGGCTTCCTTGAACTTAGATGACTTTGGAAAGACACCCTATTTTACTTCCCAGCTAAGCAGTGCGTGCACTTCTCCAACTTTGTAGACTTGGGCCCTGGAATCACCTTTCTGTTCACCAAGTAGCTCATTCCCTTCTCGCTGATATGGCCGAACCGCCTGTGCCACAACTTGGTAGACGCATCACTGACTGCATTCATCTCCTGTGCTCCCTGTGCGCTCCCCTCCATATAGTAGAGACCGGACTTTTTGCTTCCTCTGGCAATCACCATCGAACCTCTGGAAAGCTTCCAGTGACTATTCTCGAAGAGACTGAAGAATCCCTCGTCATCCAACCTTCCAACCGACACCAGGTTGAAACAGATATCAGGGACATGACGAACATCTTTGAGAACAAGAAATGCACCCGTCTTCGTTCTTAAATACACATCTCCGGCAACCGCCTTCGACACATCTCTATTGCCCATCTTCAATACTCCACATTCACCTGTCGTATAAGTGGCAAATAGTGCCTTGTTGTGAGATACGTGTGCTGAAGCCCCTGAGTCCACCAGCCAAGAATTATCATCACAGGCGAGGTTTGTGATAACCTCATCACCTACGACGATCACATCGCCTCCATGCATCGAGGCCCGCCACTGTAGTGTTCTCGTCTTGGTTACTCTTGTCGGCCTTTTTTTCCTCTCTTCCAAGCGAAACAGTTCCGCTTGATGTGGCCATTCTTGCCACAGTTGTAACACTTCGAGTCCTCGTACCGACCCTTGGACTTCCCTCTGCTCTTATCTCTGCCACCACCTGGACCCTGCTTTTTTTTCCTTCCGCGGCCCTCTGAAACTAGTGCCTCTGAGTGATGGATGTCGATGAAGTTCCCTGAGAACGTCTCCGCATCTCTTCATTCAGTACCCCGCTCTTGGCAAGCTCTAGACTGACCACGCCTTTCGGAGCAGAGGCGATCATAGATACTCGTACGGTCTCCCACGAGTCTGGCAATGTACATAGCAACCAAAGTCCTTGAACCTCGTCGTCAAACTTAACTCCCATCGAGGATAGCTGGTCCACCATGCCCTGGAACTCACTCAAGTGATCCGTAATGGATGCACCATCTTTGTACCGCAGACCCATCATCATCCGGACCAGGAACTGTTGTTTACCCCGATCTTTTTTGCGTACAAAGATTCTAGCTTCTCCCACAATGTCTTCGTATGCTCAATATTGGCAACGTAGTTGTACACATTCTCGTCAACGAACTGCCGCATGTACCCACACACCTGTATATGCTCGAAGTTCCCGTCCTCATCGGATTTGTCACTGGGATTCTCGGATGCCAATACTGGAAGATGTAGCTTCTTGACGAATAACGAATCCTTCATCTTATTCTGCCAATATGGTAGTTGGTACTGTTCAGGTTCACCATGCGCACCGGTTTCGCGTCCATCTCTGCTCCTGGTTTGACTGTCAACTCCTGATACTTCTTTGAACCCAAAGCTTTGATACCACTCTGTTGGGAACAAAGTGCGGAAACCGTTCCCCCAAACTAGAAAGTCCTGCGAGAGAACCGAGCAAAAGCACACAAACCAAAAATGCCAAACACAATCACAGACATAAAGATTTTTGACGTGTAAAACCCTTACGAGAAAAACCATGGGACGATCGAAGTCCAACCCTGAAGAACCTCCACTAATGGAATAAAGAGAATACACCCTCTACAAGCTCCTCCCGATCCAACATAGATCACCACAACTCACTTGAAAGAAGAAATTTTTTGATTGCGGGCTCCGAAGAACAAGAGATGCCAAAAAATTATTCGAAGCAATCTCTCCTTCACAATAGTCCTTAATCCTCTCTCTCTCAAAGATTATAAGCACTCTTGTTTTGAGATGAGTTTACAACTGGCATGCATCACCCTTTTATAAGCCCTTGGTAATCCATACATGGAAGGCCAATATATATGAAAACTTCCAATATGCATCAATCATATATTTAATTAAAATCCAATCATAATTGGCTTACCATAATTGGAAGTCCAATTATATGGAAAGCTACTATATGAAGGGTCCAATCATAATATATGATCAAAGTAAATATGGAAATTCAATCATATATTTTCTTACCATATATGTTCCAAAATATAGGATCCATGCACTCCCCGAGCTTCTCCGACACACGGATGGCGCTCGTCGCTCTCCGGGGTACTCTCCACATAGGTTGGGAACCCCACCCACTCCAACAACAAGAAGTTATACTTTGACCAATTATAATTAAATGGAATTGTGGACAAATGTTTGAGACCATTGGATCGCCAGTTGAGGTAATCCTGGATTGGAAGTATGAAGAATGTGGAATAGAAAATTAGAATATGATGCATAGTTTATTTCAAGTTTATATTATCATATATGTTATATTTTATAAAAAAAATGGCCTATGCATGCATGATCGTTGACAACTTGTGTAATGCCCCTCTCCTAGTGGTGACGTTATATTGCTACATATAGATGTCGAGTTGCTAGCTCAAATAAGAGAAAATCTATCGCTAGAAGCTATCTTGTTGGGATAAAAAGATGTTTCATTTTAGATGATTGGGGAAGACTTCACATTCTTATTCTTTCAACATTAATAATGAACCCATAAAGAATGGATATATGCTTTTCTTCTAAAGATAGAGTTCGTAATTGCTAGAATGATAATTACATGAGATGTGTATGCTCTTAATCAGAGAATGATATTGATTTAATTATAGACTGTGAATTGCTATACATGTTAAAGAAAGACATAAGGATTACATAGACTATCATGCTCCGATCTCGGAGGATCATAAAGTTTCCACTGGACGTGATGTTGTACTGGCTTAAGTTTGGACATTAACAAAATATACTAAATAGATAATAAAAGAGTGGAACATTAATGCATACAACCAAATAACAACAATAGAACGAGGACAAAATCTCTTCCTTTTATAATTAAAGCTTGTAGTGAATTACAAAGATGAGCTCTCACTGGCCAACTCAAAATGTCAATTTGGCTTACAACTTTTGAAACTGAAAATAATTACAATTTTGTTCCATACATTACATTCCTTTATACTAAAACACTATAATGCGTTTTTCTATCTCCAGCTGTCAAAAAATTAGGGTCTTCTATTGCCACAACAATCCAGCAGAACATCCAACACATGAGGATGTGGGAGTCAGTACACTGGAAAATGCACTGGTGAGCGACCAGAACAACACTCAACATATATACGAGGCGTAAGGTAGGGTGGAGAAGACGATGGAACTCGTCCTCTCCCACTCCTTGGATTTGGAGGCAGAGTTAGGATCTAACTCCCGAGGAAACGAGGAGGATGTTAGAGTTGACGAAGACGAATGTTTCTATTAGTCGTTTAGTTTCTATTTTACTTTTTATTACCATTCACACCTAAACAACTCTCGTTTATCCTAACCACTTGTTAATCACTTGTTAATCATCCATCCCTAACATTCATTCTCCCCAAGGTTATGTTTGGACCACTCTTTTTCATGATATGGATTTTAATCATGAGTTAGATTAGCCCTTAGCTAACTGAGATTAAAGAAATTGGAGTGCATGGCTACTCATGTTAATAAATTGGATCAATGAATGGATTGGCTCGACACCAAGAAGATCAAATTCATCAACTTGTGCACAAAACAATTAAGCTTGCATATTCGAGAAAGATGATGGCACAGTTCAATGTATGTGACACAAAGTATGTAAGATTATTCGGTTGGACAAAGAATTGTAGCACCGACGCTTATTTAGGGGAAGAGGTCTATGACGTCCTCATTGTTTCTTGTTCCCAAACAAATTTAGCACTAGTATTTAATTAAGTCTCTATAGCACACAAGGATTAATTAAAAAAATATTGAACTCACATGATTCCTCTTAAAAAGAAGAAGAGTCCTTTAGAGTCCATTTTTGTTCACCCTCCAATCACATGGAGACATGTGGCAAATAAAACCACAAACCTATTTTAGAGAGTGTACAAAACCACTTTGAAAGTAATTTTATTTGTCACATGTCTCCATATCATTGGGGGTGAACAAACACTGTGTGTAAAACCCCTAAAATTTTTTTACTATTTTTTATATCAATTTTGATACTGATTTAAAATTTTTGTATTGTACGTCGCATAGTCGTATTGTACGTTGTGCACAAACGGCGTATTTCGTAAATTGCTCGTCGAGTACGAATATGTGCGAGGTACATATTTTTATAAAACATTTTTTTTAGAAGCTTGGTTTCTCAAATAATAAATAATAAATATTTTCGATTATTTAAAGTTGTAAAATACGTCATATTGGAATTTTTAACTCTTTATTTTACATTATGAAAGGTTTTATAAATAGTAATTTTGAAAACGAGGTATTATACAAATATTCATTTCATACGAGGTACATAAATTTAAAATTCATATATATAATTCTATTTTTCAAAATTATTGATATTAATATTTTATTATTCAAAAGATATTTAAAAATATTTATTATTTTCGAAATTATTATTACTAGCATATGTGCACGTGCCTTGCACGTATTTTAATATTTCTTAATTAGTTTAGGAAGACTCTTTAGGAAGACCAAAGGGTAGTCTTCCTAATTACTAAGTTGTCCTTATTAAAATTAATGAACTATTTTTAATTAGTATAAGTATGTAAGGGTATTTTCGGAATTCAAAAGTTTCACCATCTAAGTTTTCTTATTATATAGTAGAATAGATTGGTATTTTTTGAAATTTTTTATGGCCATTTTAAATTTTGATTTGATTTTATGGTTTTAATTTAAAAGGTTTAAAGGTAGAATTTATATTTAATTTGAGTTTAGAATATTATCTAAGTTTAAATTGGAATTTAATTTAGATTTAATTTTTTGAATTATTTTATTGGGGAATTTAAACATCCCAATACTTATCCTAATGGGAATTCCTACCTCTTATAAAAGGAGAGGTACTCCATAATTCTATACCACAACCCAAAACTTGTGCATCATGTCTGTGCCTCCCATCCACTAAATTTCCTCCATTACAAATACAATATTTTATCCCGTCCGACAATCCCGGACGTCCATCCATATTGTGTCGGACACCCCCACCGACACGATAAAATTCTCGAACCTAATCCCGTCTCCGGTGTCCTCCTCCCAGCCTTCAACCCAGCACCATCACCACCACGACCGCTCATGCCGAATCCCTCATCTCAAACCAACCTATTGGGACACACCACCACCGCCATATTTTTGCCGTCGCGCACCATCACCGCACTTTACCACCACAATATCCCGGCCCCGACTCTTCCGGCCACCCCCCTCCCATCAAGCAAACACCACCATCATCGGAACCCTCACCACACCCCATCGCCACAACCACCACCTTTCTGGTGTTCGCAATCACCACCGTCATCATCGCAACCACCTCCTCGCCCCAAACCCATAAACACCATCACGGACAACAAAGAAAAAGGAAGAAGAAGAAGATCGGATAAAATCCTAAGCTCACCTCGCAGTGCCGCCCTTCGACCCGGAGCATCCGCCGCTCGCGAGGACCACCGCGTCTCCCCGTCGAAACCCGAGCCGGATCGCCACCCACGTCCCGAATCGATGGCTGCACCTCCTTTTCGAGCGGTGAAGGTGCGCCACCACCTTCATCGCCGCATCCGCGCGCATAGGACCCCCGCCCCGATCGACCGTCGGAACTCCGACGATCCACCCGCGCCTCTGCACGTGGACCACCAGCCGAGCTCCGCCGGAGCCACCAGCCGCCTATCCCCTCAAAACCCTTTCCCGCAGGATCAGATTGCATCCACCGCTTCCTTCCGTCGAGCCCCTCTCAGCACCACCCCTCCGGTCGGTCGCAGATCTGGCGCCACCGGGGCGTGGACGACCGACCTCCGATCTGCGTCCGCCGACCGCCTGCGTCCCTCTCGCTGACGCCGCCGCACCCTTCCCCAAGCGTCCAGCCCCTTGCCGAACCACCGTCGGCGAACACCGTGCTCCTTTCATGGCCAAGTCGGCCGCTTCTCTTCACCTGGCCGCACCGAAACACCCGCCTACCGCCTCACCTTCCCATGGCCGGAGCTCCGCCGCTTCCGTCATTCCGGCCGCCGCCATCTTCCCAGGTGGCCGCGCCAGCACCGGCGCCGCCTCCTCCCAGCCGGACCCGATCCCGCTCCTCTTGGTAAACCCTTCTTTTCCTCTCTCTTCCCTCACCGTTCTCTCTCTGTGTTAAGTTCTCTTCACATTTTTAATAAAACCTCTCCCCTCTCTCTGCTCTAAACCAGAGGATGCAGCATTCAACAATTGGGAATTGGTTTTTATTTTTATTATTTTTTAGTGTTGTTTTCTTAGTTTCATCATTATTATTATCATTAATAATATTATTATCTTATTATCATTATTATTATTCTTCTTATTATTATTAGTATTATTAGTATTGTTATGATATGGGTATTAGTATTTATTAATAATAATAGTGTTTTAATATATGTATAGGGATTGTCAGATATATATTATTATATTAATTTTTAGCTAATTTCAAAGGATAGTTCAGAATTATAAAAAGAATTCTAGTATTTTAAATTATTTTTACTATTAAAATACAGACTAGAAATCCTATTTTGGTAAATCTATAGTTTTAGCCTAAATCAATTATATTTCGAATAAATTAACCAAAAATATATTCTAGTTTGTGAATTATAGTTTCAAATTAATAAAATGATTTTCTAAATATTTATCTAAATTATTTTTACTAATAAAATATAGTTTCCCTATCTAAATATTTTATTTTGCTTACTTAGTTTTTTTTTTGCCTAAAAAGATTTAGACTTTAAATTATTTAGCTAAAGCTATTTTAACTACCAAAATATATTTTAGGTATTCAAACATTATTTTCTAAAAATAGTACAAAGTATCCTTCTCGGCAAATTTCCCATTATTATTATCAAGGTTGATCATGACTAAATTGTGCTTCCCTATTTCCTCGTAACTTCAGACCCTACCCATTGACCCCAGCTATTGGACTACAGGACTTGACGGAACATCACACCATGCCAGGCGACACACCAGGCAAGACACCTTATCTTTACTGTTTAATTTCTTGCTCAATATCATGCATACTTTTTCTTATTTTGCAAATATAATGTTGTTTTTTCAAAACCCTATGTAGTTGCAAATTACTATATTTTATGCAATTGACTTAGAGTTAAGGGACCACCGTATGTTTAGTGCATCTCATAAATTGTCACGATGTGCCACGGATTGTGTGTGAGTTGTGAGCTGCATATAGATGCGGACTTGCGTGCTGACTGATCACTGGTGCGTACAGGCCGTGCGTTAGGATATAACTGCTAATAGATTTGTGTAGAAGACTTGGAAGTTATTAAGGATTAAACAGTGTCATGGAGTCGACACATGTATAGTATC
This sequence comes from Iris pallida, assembly GCA_029216955.1. NCBI lineage: Eukaryota > Viridiplantae > Streptophyta > Magnoliopsida > Asparagales > Iridaceae > Iris > Iris pallida. Next base: position 13,226,019 of record JANAVB010043419.1, on the reverse strand, counting down.
GTTGGGGGAAGGGGACAGCTATTAGCGTAGGGCCTACATTTATTTTTACACATATTTTGGGCCAATAGTGTCTCGTATGAGCGCTACTTGACGATCACTCTTTATTACTTGCTTGCGTGAATCCGTTATAGCCCCTACGTAGAACGTTGTCCTCACAGTGCATATCACATTGAATGGTTAGGAACCTTTACTCATGCATACTTTTCTGTTGAGCTTTATTATTCAGTTTATTGGCATATATTATGTGTCTTGTTACGTCCCTCTGAGGACCTGGTGATCTCTCCAGGTGTGTGTTTCGTGATTTTTACAGGTGCTCTAGCTAAGGCCATATCTTCCTTCCTCCGTGATGATTGCTCTTGGACTCGTTACTTGCTCTCGCTTGCTCAATTCTTTTCTTGTATATTTTTCCATATTTAATTTATTTGGTAGTGGATTTGCCTCCGCCCAACGATTGTATACATGACAAACTCAAAGTTGCTTTTATATTATTATTTATCTTGTTGATAAGATTTAGTGTCTTGGCTTTCTACATTTACATCTTATGTATATATACGAGTCGTATATTTATATGTATACAGCTGGCATGATACGTATCTAGTCTCAAGTATTTAGGACTGGGGCGTTACATGTATTTGTGGTGGCCCATGCAGGTAAAGTTTGTCATTTCGGTTACATGACTGTACCGAGCGAGTCTGCAATATAGGATTAGAATCTAGGAATCTCATCCACATACTTGATCACCTTCCTTGACCTTTCTTGATTTCCATATTCCGACTCCCGTGGCTTCCCTTGATTTTTTGCATCTTGCTTGAACTCCTTCTACCAACACCCTATCATCTCGTGCTTAAACATGGTTAGAAAGATGACTACACTACAATATACTTATTGGTCAACCCTATGGCTAGAAGGATTATATTGACAAATAATATCCATTGAGGATATATTCGAGTATAAAGGCATTTATTTTTCCTAGAGATATGATCTTAAGGATTAGTTAATTTCAAATTGGGTAGTTGCATATTACCGCCTTCAAAGTATAAGTTAGAATTTTATTATTACAAGGTGGTATACACAAGAGGATAGCTAGATCGAGAAAACAAATTTTTTACGAATTTTTTTTGAAACGGTGAAATAGTTATGATTTATTAGGGATATGAAATCGATTGAGAAATAACTTAAGTTTTTATATTGTGACGCATGATTTACGGTTTGTATTATAATATTATAAAGTTTATCTCGAGATTATTTAAGAAGTTTTAATTATGATTTTTAGACAACTAGAGAAGACGAAAGTTTAGTTTGAGAGAGCTTGAGGTTTAAAATTGAGTCGTACGATTTATAAGTTTATTTAATTTTGAGTTGAAGAAATGATGGTAAAATTTTGTTTAAATATTTGGAGGATATGAAAGCGACTTTGAAGAAAAAATTTAAATTTTAAATTGTGTCATATGATCTATGATTTAAGAAGTTATTTAGATTTAGAGTTTAAAAGCCTTGATTATGGATACTTAAATTTTGGTAAAAAAAGATTTAATTTGTGTCGCATGATTTGCGATTAATGAAATAGGCTAAGAGTTTATCTCGAGGTACCTTTGAGAATTGGGAAATTTTAAATGTGATGGCTTATTATAAAAATTTAGTTGTACCGCATTAGATATGATGAAGGATTTTGGAATTTATTTAAAGGAAATTAAACTTTAAGTTATGATTAAATACTTGATGGAGTATTTTGAGATTTTATTTCGAAACTGTTGAGGAACTTGAATTTTGAAATTTGATCATATATTGGTAGAGAACCAAGAAGCAAGCAAGTCACCCTAATGGGATACAAGTATTCCTCATTAATTGCCATGATAGTTGTATATACTTAAGTGATGTTAGTCATCTACAAAATCATGTGGTTATATTTCAATTTTGACTCACTCGACATTCCCTCAAACCTAGATTTTATCGTGACTTTCTCATACTCCATCTAAGTGGCTATCATATCTTTAGAAACTGTATTCTAACTTATTTTACCTTGATTTACTCGAATCTGAATTACTCTTATTTTATGCCTTAGCTTGGTCATTTATTTTTGTGCATTGATCATTATCTCATGAACTCCCACTTTCTATTTTAAATTCTTTTGTGTCCTTTACCGTGACTTGGGGATTTGGAGCACAACATAAGACTTTTTATCCAACAAATTTCATATGCAAGACCTAGACAATCCCACCTTCATGTAGGTATATCATGTCCCACTAAAACGCGTCTTCTTGTACTCTAATTTCTTGATACGTCTTTCGGGTCCAATAAGCTAAACTGTAACATTTACCATGATACCGATATATTTACCGACCATGGATCTCGACTCAATTCCTTCAACCCGATATGTGATAGTGTTCTACTTAATTCCTTAAATGCTTAGCCTGTGCTTATTGTTAACCCGTGCCTTTATTTTTGTGCATTATCTTAAATCGCTTAGGCCCTTAAATTTTATTTTCGTGCAGAAATTAGTATTTATTATCCAAACCTTATCACGACCATATTGAGCCTAACCAATACTTTCTTCTAAATCGGTTGATTTTCTCTTCGAAAATTTTACTTTGCTCCGCTATTATTCATGCAACCTTGCTCTTGTGATTCCTTGGGCTTAGATAAAGATTTGATCATGACACCCTTTGGTTAGACAGGGGCTAGATTGGAAGGCATCATAAAGGAGATTAGTGGCTTAATCAAGTAAAAGAATACGTGATTATGAGACATTAGTTAAATGTGCTATTTGATTAAGATGTGTGATATTATGTTTTGGAAAGATCAAAGGATAGTATATTTGCAAGTGCGAAAAGGTTTGAGATTAATCCAAAGTTGAAATAAAGTTTATGTTTGGTGCATAAGGGATAAAATTTTCTTTATGTTGATAAATAAATCTAAATTTTCTAGAAGAGTTTGACTTTTACTTCAACTATCTTGATTAAAGATTTTGAAATTTGAATATCAAGGAAATTAAAGCTTAAGGAAATGCGCATATTTATGTTGGAAAATAAGGATAGAAATTCATTGAATATCTATTTTTAGGAGAGTATGAATGGAGAAATCTATTTAGAGAAAATATCTATGTATATAGATATGATGGAGAGAAGTAAAATTTAAATTTATTTTTGGACTTATCTAATTTCGATCGTTTGGATAGCGGATTCGATATATAAATATAGTGGAAATTTAGGATTTTGTGAGTAAACTTTGGGAGGTAAAAAAAAAGGGGTGGATTATAAAATTTTGTGAAGAATAATAGAGGAAAGGTTGAATGCGAAAAGACATTGATGAATATATCGATGGTTATGACAATAGCAAAAACACAAGTTGAATTTTGAAGATTGAATATAGAAAGGCCTCGATGATAACGCAGAGAGTTATGGCAATATTGAAAACAAGTTAGATTTTGAATATATAGTAAGATCATGGTGGAAGTGATTCTTGCCTATTTTGAGTACACATTTTGTTGATCGAATTTGATAGTTGTCATGAGATACCTTCCAAATCATACCCATGACTTCATTTACCTAGTTATCGTAATATTCAATTATTCGAAAATCAATTTCATTGTATGCCTTTTAACTTGATCAAATTTCTATTGCCTCAACCCTACCTATCCTACCTATTCCTAAATTTTGAGGACGAAATTCTTTTAAATTGGGTAGAATGTAAAACCCCTAAAAAAATTTTACTATATTTTTATCAATTTTGGTACTGATTTAAAATTTTTGTATTGTACGTCGCATAGTCGTATTGTACGTTGTACGCAAACGACGTATTTCATAAATTGCTCGTCGAATGCCAATATGTACGAGGTACATATTTTTGTAAAACATTTTTTTAGAAGCTTGGTTTTTCAAATAATAAATAATAAATATTTTTGATTATTTAAAGTTGTAAAATACGTCATATTGGAATTTCTAACTCTTTGTTTTACATTATGAAAGGTTTTATAAATAGTAATTTTGAAAACGAGGTATTATGCAAATATTCATTTCATACGAGGTACATAAATTTAAAATTCATATATATAATTCCATTTTTCAAAATTATTGATATTAATATTTTATTATTCAAAAAGATATTTAAAAATATTTATTATTTTTGAAATTATTATTACTAGCATATGTGCACGTGCCTTGCACGTATTTTAATATTTCTTAATTAGTTTAGGAAGACTCTTTAGGAAGACCAAAGGGTTGTCTTCCTAATTACTAAGTTGTCCTTATTAAAATTAATTAACTATTTTAAATTAGTATACGTATTGATTTTATGGTTGGTAGAATTTATATTTAATTTGAGTTTAGATTATCTAAGTTTAAATTGGAATTTAATTTAGATTTGATTTTTTGAATTATTTAATTGGGGAATTTAAACATTCCAATACTTATCCTAATGGGAATTCCCACCTCCTATAAAAGGAGAGATACTCCTCCATAATTCTCTACCATAACCCAAAACTTGTGCATCGCGTCTGTGCCTCCCTTCCACTAAATTTCCCCCATTACAAATATAATATTTTATCCCGTCCGACAATCCCGGATGTCCATCCATATTGTGTTGGACACCCCCCCGATACGATAGAATTCTCTAACCTAATCCCGTCTCCGGTGTCCTCCTCCATGCCTTCAACCCAGCACCATCACCACCACGACCGCTCCTGCCGAATCCCTCATCTCTGGCCAACCTGTTGGGACACACCACCACTGCCATATTTTTGCTGTCGCGCACCATCACCGCACTCCACCACCACCTTATCCTGGCCCCGACTCTTCCGGCCACCCCCCTCCCATCAAGCAAACACCACCATCGTCGGAACCCTCACCACACCCCATCGACACAACCACCACCTTTCTGGTGTTCGCAATCACCACCGTCATCATCGCAACCACCTCCTCGCCCCAGACACACAAATACCGTCACAGACAACAGAAGAAAAAAGGAAGAAGAAAAAGAAGATCGGGTAAAATCCTAAGCTCACCTCGTCGTGCCGCCCTCCGACATGGAGCGTCCACCGCTCGCGAGGACAACTGCGTCTCCCTGCCGAGACCCGAGCCGGATCGCCACCCACGTCCCGAACCGACGGCTACACCTCCTTTTTCGAGCGGTGAAGGTGCGCCACCACCTTCGTCGCCGTGTCCGCGCGTATAGGACCCCGCCCCGATCGACCGTCGGAACTCCGACGATCCAGCTGCGCCTTCGCACGTGGACCACCAGCCGAGCTCTGCCGGAGCCACCAGCCGCCTATCCCCCTCAAAACCCTTTCCTGCCGGATTAGATTCCGTCCGCTGCTTCCTTTCGTCGAGCCCTCGCTCAGTGCCACCCCTCCGGTCGGTCGCAGATCTGGCGTCGCCGGGGCATGGTCGACCGACCTCCTATCTACGTCCGTCGACCGCCTGCGTCCCTCTCGCGGACGCCGCCGCACCCTTCCCCAGGCGTCTAGCCCCTTGCCGAACCACCGTCGGTGAACACCGCGCTCCTTCCGTGGCCAAGTCGGCCGCTTCTCTTCGCCTGGCCGTGCCGAAACCCCCGCGCGCCGCCATACCTTACCATGGCCGGAGCTCCGCCGCTTCCGCCGTTCCGGCCGTCGCCATCTTCCCAGGTGGCCGTGCCACCACCGGAGCCGCCTCCTCCCAGCCGGACCCCGCTCCCGCTCCTCTTGGTAAACCCTTCTTTTCCTCTCTCTTCCCTCACCGTTCTCTCTCTGTTAATTTCTTTTCACATTTTTAATAAAACCTCTCCCCTCTCTCTGCTCTAAACAAGAGGTTGCAACATTCAGCAATTGGGAATTGGGTTTTATTTTTATTATTTTTTAGTGTTGTTTTCTTAGTTTCATCATTATTATTATCATTAATAATATTATTATCTTATTATCATTATTATTATTCTTATTATTATTAGTATTATTAGTATTGTTATGATATGGGTATTAGTATTTATTAATAATAATAGTGTTTTAGTGTATGCATGGGGAATGTCAAACATATATTATTATATTAATTTTTAGCTAATTTCAAAGGGTAGTTCGGAATTATAAAAAGAATTCTAGTATTTTAAATTATTTTTACTATTAAAATACAGACTAGAAATCCTATTTTGGTAAATCTATAGTTTTAGCCTAAATCGATTATATTTCGAATAAATTAACCGAAAATATATTCTAGTTTGTGAATTATAGTTTCAAATTAATAAAACAATTTTCTAAATATTTATCTAATTTATTTTTACTAATAAAAATATAGTTTCCCTATCTAAATATTTTATTTTGCTTACTTAGTTTTTTTTTTGCCTAAAAAGATTTAGACTTCAAATTATTTAGCTAAAGCAATTTTAACTACCAAAATATATTTTAGGTATTCAAACATTATTTTCTAAAAATAGTACAAAGTATCCTTCTCCGCAAATTTTCCATTATTATTATCAAGGTTGATCATGACTAAATTGTGCTTCCCTATTTCCTCGTAACTTCAGATCCAACCCATTGACCCCAGCTATTGGACTACAGGACTTGACGGAATATCACACCATGCTAGGCGACACACCAGGCAAGACACCTTGCCTTTACTGTTTAATTTCTTGCTCAATATCATGCATACTTTTTCTTATTTTACAAATATAATATTGTTCTTTCAAAACCCTATGTAGTTGCAAATTACTATATTTTATGCAATTGACTTAGAGTTAAGGGACCACCGTATGTTTAGTGCATCTCATAAACTGTCACGATGTGCACGGATTGTGTGTGAGTTGTGAGCCGTATATAGATGCGGACTTGTGTGCTGACTGATCATTGGTGCGTACAGGCCGCGCGTTAGGATATAACTGCTAATAGATTTGTGTAGAAGACTTGGCAGTTATTAAGGATTAAACAGTGTCGTGGAGTCGATACATGTATAGTATCATTGGGGAGGGGACAACTATTAACGAAGGGGCTACATTTATTTTTACACACATTTTGGGCCGATAGTGTCTCGTATGAGCGCTACTTGACGGCCACTCTTTATTACTTGCTTGCATGAATCCGTTACAGCCCTTGCGTAGAACGTTGTCCTCACAGTGCATATCACATAGAATGGTTAGGAACCTTTACTCATGCATACTTTTCTGTTGAGCTTTATTATTCAGTTTATTGGCATGATATTATGTGTCTTGTTACGTCTCTCTGAGGACCTGGTGATCTCTCCAGGTGTGTGTTTCGTGATTTTTGTAGGTGCTCTAGCTAAGGCCATGTCTTCCTTTCTTCGTGATGATTGCTTTTGGACACGTCACTTGCTCTCGCTTGCACAATTTTTTCCTTGTATATTTTTCCATATTTAATTTAGTTGGTAGTGGATTTGTCTCTGCCCAACGATTGTATACATGATAAACTCAAAGTTGCTTTTATATTATTATTTATCTTGTGGATGAGATTTAGTGTCTTGACTTTCTACATTTACAGCTTATGTATATATACGAGTCATATATTTACTCGTATGTATACAGCTGGCATGATACGTATCTAGTCTTAAGTATTTGGGAATGGGGCGTTACACCGTGGTATTGAATTTTTGATACAACTATAGAGTTTTGAATTTTTGATACAACACAACAACAAGAACTTTAACAATGTGCACCCCTATGTGAGGGGAGTCTCTCGATGTACTCCATTTCCTGGACCAGACTGAGTATGAATGAGGGGTCCTATATTTTGATTGCTTTGTTTTCTAATCTTAGTTAAACTGGTCGTTTTTTTCAATGATCAAACGCGGTTCATGAATACAAATATGCTCAGATTAATAGGCTATGTATAAATAGGAGACTTTTACGAAAGGAAAAAAAATAGAATTGGATCATAGAATTGCTAAGTTATGAAGACATGAATAGTCAGTCGATCTAAACAATTGGACAACTAGATCACCCTAGTAAGAATTCAACACTTTATAGCGTTCAATGCACACATCCTAACAATTAGTATATTACTAGTTAAGTCCACTTTTATATGTTGCTAACATAAGTGTGTGTGTGTATATATATATATATATATATATATATATATATATATATATATATATATATATATATATATATATATATATACAAAAATGCTCCAAAACCAACCGGGTGGTTTTGTATTATGGAACCACCATATGTTTCATAGGTTGGATTGGAATTTAGTATTTGAGATTAAAAGGTGTAAACCCCACCACATTTTTAAGTCATCTAATCTCAACCATGCAATTCCAAACCAACGTGTATAACATAGGTTGGTTTCATAATATAAAACCATCTGGCTGGTTCTAGGGTTCTAGAGCACTCCTCACACACACACACACACACACACACACACACACACACACACACACACACACACACACACACACACACATATATATATATATATATAAAATTAGTCGGATAGTTTAATATTATGGAACACTTTATGTTATTTTCAGTGGATTTGGATTGTAAGACTGAGATTAAAATGTGGGAGTATCTACTTAAAAGATATACGTGTAATTCTAGCCTTGCAATCCAAATCTAACGATTATAATACACGTTGGTTGCATAATATAAAACCATACGGATGATTTTTGATTATATATATATATATAATCAATATATATATATATATATATATATATATATATATATATATATATATATATATATATATATATATATATAGACACACACACACACACCATATTTTTAGAATATGAGTATTTTTGTTTTTTTCTATCTTGTACCAATTTAAAATTTATTTTATATTAATTGTAATGATTGTATTTTTATTTTATTTTTCCATGATTGGTATTATTGCATGTAATTAAATACATGATGTAGTTAGTTGCTAGTTGTAGCTACTAGTTAGACTAGTTGTTAGTAAACCTAAATGGACCCAACTACGCTTGTCATGACACCACTAGTTGATCATGTTATACCCGTTTAATTAGAGTGCAAAGAGTAAGAAAAATCCTTCTTTAGTTAATAGAACATTCCCTACTTAAACTCCTTCCTAAGATAGTCCTTCATGACTCATTGTGAGGGATTATTAGAAAATTTACATTGCTTTTAGGGTTGGAGAACATGGCTGGTCATATACCCTATAAAATTCCTCTTTTAGTTCATTTATTAGCCTCTACCAACCCTAATTTGCATCCTCTCCATTTTCTCTCAATTTGAGAAGAAGATCCAATCTCTACTATTTCCAAATATATTTCCAACCAATTCCTAGTGTCATCTCAAGGAGGCTAGAACTTGGACTAGCAAGGAGGAAGCATTAAAGGAGTAGAGCTTGAAGGAAGTGTCCACTTTTGAAGGTTGTGTCCATTTGTGTCCATTTTGGCTTTGCATTGGGAATCTATCTCTTAATAGGTAAAATATGAATTAAAACCCTTGTAATTGATTCTAATTAGTGTAATTAGTCATTTAGGATCCATCCATGCATTAAGGCTACCCACGTGGAGAAGCTTGGGCTTTATTTGACCCATTTTGAGACTTTTATAATGAGTTTGTGCCATTTTTGGAGAAATTTCGAGAATGATGCCCCAAGTGTTTGTCATTAGATTTGTTAGGTTTATCTAGTATAGATTTGGTCGTGAGTGTCTAGATTTGTGTCCACAATTGGATACGATATGATACATAGTCAATTTGGGGGTTTTGGGACTCCTAAACTTGTGGTGCACATGCTCTATTATACATGACACTTGACACTAGCTTAGAAATACCCTAATTATATTTATAGGTATATTTTAGACTTGCCTATGAAGTTTGGTAAGATTCGGATAATGTTTGATAGAGTATCTTAGGCGTATCACAAGCTTGCGCACCAGGTATTCGACACGTGTCCCCATAGGGATTTTTGTGTCCTTATTGAGTTGAGATTTGGGATATGTGTCCTAAATAGGATATGTGGTATCGTATCATGATATCTCATAAAATGTACGGTTAAATTTAGGAATGCATGTGTGTATCCATAATATATATTTGCTAGTGTATGTATGTATGTATGTATAAATTCATATGTGAGTGTAGTGTCCTTTGTGTGTGGCTAGGAGGGAGTGTGTTAATGTGAGCTGAGGGTGCCTATGTTAGTTATGGTACAAGGGTGTCAAGAGAGTGTGTTAGGAGAGTATGTGTGCCCCTATTGATAGATAGGTGTTTGTATATAGATAGGAGAATAGATTGAGAGTGTGAATGAGTGAGTGAATAGAGGAGAGGGAAGAGAATTGGCAGCAGCACTAACCTACTGCAACAGGACATATGAAGGGGCACATGTGGTGTGTACATATGGGGGGTTGCTCTATGTATCATTCCACAGATGAAGAGAACCAATGTGTGCAATGTATTCCCTGTGACACACATTTGTGTCCTATAATAACTGTCCTTAGAGTGAGTGTGTAATCTATAGAAATAAATCCTGTATATAGATATGAGTGTATGGTGGGTCTCATAAATGTAGGCTGCAAGTGTGTGTGTGTGTCCTGATGATAGTGTTAATTGTGTATAGATGTTAGTAAATGATAATGAAATGGGTTGGACAGTGAGTTAGGGGGAACACATGAGTCTCCTGGTCTGATACAGGGCATAGGGGGCAGACAATAATAGGTAAAAGGGATGTTGGTATCAGTTGGATTAATACGAGAGGTAGCATAGAAGAGCTAAGAGGAAATTCATATATGTGTATCAGAGAGCAAATACACTCGGGTCTGTAGCAGTATGAATTAGGAATGATGGCAGTAAGCAATGCACTTGCAGGCAGCAAGAAATTGCTTGCCTGTGCATCAGGTATGCACATCTGTGTATTGCACATATGCATTGCAAGAAACAGTAGAAGAACAGTAAGAGCAGAAGCATATAGCAGATAGGCATCAATAGAAAGAGCAGTGAGGAGATGGTGTTGAGGTGTGTTTACTTGAAAGTTAGGGGAATTGCAGTTCTTGGGGCAATGTTGCAGTAATATTGGTATGGTAATATCTAGTTATTAGAAATAACTTGTGTGTGAATGTCTATATCTATGCATATGTGAAGGATGAAGGATTATGTGGGTTACTATTGGAGTGGAGGGGGTTCCCAACCTATGTGGAGAAGACCCCGAAGTGCGACGAGTGCCGTCTGTGTGTCAGAGAAGCTCGGGGAGGTGACGAGGCCATTCTGAGACAAAGAAGAAGCTCAGGAGCCACCAGATTACATTCTGGAACATGGGAGACAGAGTTCTAGCCGAACTCTGCCCCCACACGGGGTTCTGGCCGAACTCTGTCTCTTGGTTTCAGAGCCGTTCTATTGCCAAAATATAGAGTTCTGGCCGAACTCTGTGTCTCGGAATGAAGTGATTTTCAGGGTGTTTTATTCACCGTTGGATCGTATCCTATGGTCCAGGTTTTGTTGCAGGATTAGGGTGTTTACATATGGTTATTCCTAACCCTAATCACATACATAACATACACAAGAGAGAGAGAAAGAGGCAAGAGTACCATTGCAACTTTAGGAGAGAAGAAGGAGGATTGAAGGCCATTTTCGAAGGAGGATCATGTTCGGGTAATCTCTACTCGTCGACTTTGTTCTTCGTAGCCTTGTAATCATTATTCTTGATTCTAAGTATTGTGGAAATCCGATTTGGATCGGAAGAATTTTGTAGAGGGTGTACTCTTTTATTTCATTAGTGAAGGCTTCTCAGAGTTGGACTCCGATCGTCCCATGGTTTTTTCCCGCAAGGGTTTTCTACGTCAAAAATTCACTGTGTCTGTATGGTTTGTTTTGGTGTTTTTGGTTCGTGCGTTGTATTACTCGATTCTCTAGCAGGTACTCTCTAGTTTGGGTAAAGTTTTTCGTGTTTCATTCCCACAAAGTGGTATCAGAGCCAGGTTCTGGAATTCAGATGGGTGTCAGGATTTGATAGGAAAACTAGAGAGAAAAGATGGACGCGAAGCCGGTGGAGTGAAGAGGGATATTGAGATAAGTGTTAGATTGTGTGTGTGTGTGTGTGTGTGTGTGTGTGTGTGTGTGTGTGTGTGTGTGTGTGTGTCTGTGTGTGTGTGTGTGTGTGTTTGAGAGTGAGAAAGGTGAGAGGGATTTAGATATGTATCCATAAGTTAGTATCCTAAGTTAGATATTTAGGATAGTATCCTAGGCACTTATTTAATATCTTGTTTAGGATGTTAGTATCCTAGAGTTAGATAGGTGAGTTAATATCTTAGGATACTAGAAGTTAGTATCCTAGATAGGTTAGTTAGTGTCTTGGATAGGTTAGTTAGTGTCTTAGATAGGTTAGTTAGTATCCTATTTATCCTAGATAAGTTAGTATCCTAAGTTAGATATCTTAGGGTAGTTAGGTTATGCTAGTATCTTGAGGGTATCAAGATAATAGGATATTAGGATATGGGCTAGAAGTTAGTACCCTAAGTTAGTACCCTAAGTTAGTATCTTGGCTAGAATTTGGTATCCTAGGATAGTTAGATATCCTAGTATCTTAAGAGTGTCCTAGATTAGTCTATGGTAATAGGATACCCTATAGGGGGAAGGGGGCAGGGGTAGGGGGAGGGGGCAGGGGACAGGACCCTAACCCTATTTCGGACACGACTCTGTGACACAGGACACAGGACACAGGACACACACACACAATACATACATATATACCTATATATATAAATACACATATCTACATATATACATGTATATATATATATACTCACACACTTACATACACAAATACGTATATAAATATACATGTATACAATGTATATACACACAAATACACATATATATACAATCAAAAATCTATTTGAAATTTATTTTAAGAATCTGAAATGTTGACGATATATACCCAAGGTTCACAATATCGGTATCGGAATCGGTATCGGACTATTCCTATGAGTATTGGTATCGACGATATCAGTAGTATCCGCGGTATCGTATCGAAGTATCGGACTTTGGTATCAGAAAACAAATAATTATTAATAAATTATTTACATTTAAAAACATATATTTTATACATTTAGGCATAATTTTAAGTATTTCAGCGTTATTTCTTAGTAGTTTTGAAATTATATGAAATAGTAGTCACCCTTACCGATTGGTTTTGCCGAATTGACCGGAACAAAGACCCCCAATGTCGGTATCGATCAATATTTGGTATCGGTCGGTATCGGATCGGAACATGCCAAATCGTATCGGTATCGACCGTATCAGATCGGTATCGGTCGATACTTTAAACCATGTATATACCATGGTTTTGCCTTTTAGTTGCAGGAATATGAGAGGGTGACATGGTTGTCACATTAAGGGTCTTTGAGGAGGTGACATGTTGTGAACAGATATATCCTTATAGTTCTCCTACGTAATGTTAAAGAAAATCCGTAGGAGAACTATATATAAGGATATATCTTTTCACAATATGTCATCTTGTCAAACACTACAAGAAAAAACTATTTTTACAACGTTTCATCTACAACACATCCTGAAAACATTGTAAAAAGGGGGGTCTTCTACAACCTTTATTATAAAAATGTTGTAAAATACCTGTGCAAACAACATTTAATATTTAAATGTTAATGATTCTACAATGGTCATTCATAAAAGTTGTGTATTAGTATCTTCAACAACGTTTTATTAACAATGTAAAATTTATTAACTTTGACAACGTTTATTTATTGTTATCGAAGTTATTAAATTTGACAATGTTTTTAAAATATTGTAAAAATATCATGTTCAACAATGTTTATCAACTGTTGTAAGGTTTCTATCTTTCACAATGTTTGTTCGATGTTGTAAAAGTAATTTTATTTTACCATTTTATATAAACATTGTGTATGTATTTGTCACTTTACAATGTTTAAGAAATATTGTAAAAGGATTTTATTTAACAACTTTTTATTAAATGTTATAAAATATGTGTATTTCACAATGTTTATGCATTGTTGTAAATTTATCTATAATTTGCCACTATAAATAAATGTCGTGAATATATCAATATTTTAAATATTTTAAATTGCATATCCATGTGTTTGGCCCAAAAAGAAATACGTCTTATCCATCATAAGTTATACGTTTCTTACTGTGTGTTAGTGTTGTGATGGGGGGTGTTGAATTTCTCCCTAATTTTTTTATTCCCCCCAAATAAGAAAAGTTGTGGATATTTTTCTTCCATATATGTCATTGCCTAACTTTAATTATGAAAATTAATCATTAAATTTAATAAGGACACTTAGGTAATTATGTATAGATTTTATTTTATGGGAAATATCGTATGCTCTTTTGGTTTCTTTGGCTCTTTCCAAGTAAAAGAGAAAGTTAACTAAAAGTTGATTAAAAAATGTGCAACACACTAATATATATAAGTTAAATTTAATGAGGACACTTAGGTAATTATGTATAGATTTAATTTTATGGGAAATATCGTATGCTCTTTTGGTTTCTTTGGCTCTTTCCAAATAAAAATGAAAGTTAATTAAAAGATGTTTAAAAAATGTGCAACACACTTATATATATATATATATATATATATATATATATATATATATATATATATATATATATATATATATATTATATATATATATATATATATATATAATAATAATAATAATAATAATAATAATAATAATAATAATAATAATAATAATAATAACACACAGAAGGGTATATTTATATGATTTGAACTTGTGATCCTACATGAACAAACATCAAAGATGTAGTGCTCACATGTCGTTTTAGAAAGACCTACTAGGCCTATAGCTATCGCTCCACAGCTTAGTTCACATGAATCTAAATAGGGTGAGTAGTTAATGGGTTTTAACCGAAAACCGACCTGAACCAACACATAATAACAATCTAGGTCGGTTACAGAAATAACGGGTCAAATTTTGGTTATAAGAAAAGTATAATTCAGTTTTTCGGTTCGGGTCACTAGTTTAGGATTTTGTTTCCGACTCGGCCCAAAATTATCTTGCATTTACATGTTTACCCATATATATATATATGTATATATATATATATATATATATATATATATATATATATATATATATATATATATATATATATACATATATATATACCAAAAAAAAAATAATATATATATATATATATATATATATATATATATATATATATATATATATATATATACCAAAAAATAATATATATATATATATATATATATATATATATATATATATATATATATATATATATATATATATATATATATATATATTATTTTTTGGTATATATATATATATATATATATATATATATATATATATATATATATATATACCAACTAACCAAAAACCCTCTCTCTTTCTACTTAATGTTGCATTTATCTCTAGAGACCAACCTCTCCTCTCCTCAACGTTTTGTCGCTCAGTCCTCTCTCTCTCCCCCGGACATATCATCATATGGCCAAAAAGTATAGGGAGCAGTCGAGCGAGTACAGGAGGAATAAGCTCAACCAGATTAAGCATTGGAGGATGGTTGTGTCCGAGAGGTTCATCACCATGTTTTTGTACGTCCAGGTGCACAATAATCCACAAATTTATTTCAATCTATGTGTCATATTTCAGTTGTCAAAGCATAGCTTAAGTTGAATTTTTGTTTGTTATGTGAACATGATACAAGTTTACAAAGTCTACCGGAATGACATCAAATTCCTGTACACCGGACGAGAGCCAAGTGTTCAGCTCGGTTGGACGGCTCTCTACAATATTGGAGGCAAGAATATGACACCAGTGTGCTCCTAGGCTAGGGTCAACTAGGGGAGCTCCTGGACCAGGGTCGTCGATTTCTTATCTGGTATGTACCATGGCATTTTTTTCAATTTTCACTTATTAACTTTTGATTTTCTATTTCCTATCTGGGATGAAATCGACTCGATCGAAAATGGAACTTTTTAATTTGATTCGATTTTATTCTATTTATAAAAAATAGTCCGACTTTTGGTTCTTAAAATTGCAATTTTTAATTTATTCAATTTTTTTTAAAAATCAATTGTATTTTAATCAAATCCGACTCACCCTTAGATTTAACCTATATGCCTATGGTTTTGTCCTTCAAAGGAGTACAAATATACAAATAAAAAGTCCACGCACTACCAGCCCCCAAATTTTTTTAACTTCCTTCCTTGTAAAACATTTTTCACTTAACTTTTCAATTTCCCTCTTTATTGTTTTCATTCTCCCTCCTTAAGTTTTTATTCCCCCTTCTTTCTTTCTTTCTTTCTATTTCTTCCTTCCGGGTGCGGGAGGGAGCTCTTGAACCCTCCCTCGATGGAATCTCCTCGTTTCCTCCTGGGACAAGGTCACTACGCAACAACTCTATCATGTGAAAACCCTATTTTATTGGTCATCGCTTAAATTTTTGTTCTTTGTTTCATATATCTCCGTCTGTCCAGCTGTACGACGCAAGCAAGAACGTGATGAAAGGGGAGTTCAGGCACGCACGGGTCCATGTCCTTGATTTCTTCTTCCACAACGACGAAGCCCTCGTCTTCGGTGGATCGCTGTGAGTATCCACCTGTGAGTTTGAGCACTCGTCTTCTCCGACTTGTAAGTCTTTGGTTTTTGAATTTGTCCATTAAGTGTTTGGTATTAGTTCTCACAGAGGAACTGTACACTTGCAAGAAGCTCTTTCCGATTATTTGTAGTAGGACTAATGGTTGGCTATCCAAGTGGTCAAGGACTTTGGTATAAGGAGGACATCCAGTGTTCAAAATTTGAATCCCAGGCTAGCAAATGTATGAACCAAATAAATAGGTATACCCGGATCCCATACCATACCCTGTCCTTCTCCAGAATCTTTTGAAAGATCACAAACAACACTAATAGAACTTCCAAATGGCAGCCTGAACATGGTGTTATAACAAATACCTCTGTTCTTATCATATTTTCATATGCATATGCTGAATTTGTGCTTCCTTTACTAGCCACATCAATCAAAGCAACCAAGGCATCGAAACACTCCTTAGTACTAAGTTCAGAATAATAGTTGTCGATTAAATTCTCATCCCAAGGCTCACTATGGATGTTGTCATCATTGTTTAACTGATAAATAACATTTTGCTCATATCCTGTTTCAGAAGGGTCTGATTCCCTGAATAAAATGAAACTTGACCGTTTCCAGATTTTCAGGTAATAATGGTTCCACTTGAACTATAAATTGTTGAAGGTTTCCATCCATGCACAAGCTTCATTATCAAAAAGTCAATGAAATTGGCTATAAAACCACATCACATTCGGATAGCTCCAACTGTTTCCCCATTCCTCCTGCAATTGCAAGTGCAGCATCAGTATCTAAATAGAACTTAAATTGAATACTCCTCACTCGACCAAATGAATTGGCAATTCACAACACAAGGGAAACAATATTGTCACAATTTTTCTCTTCTCTCAGTTTGAACTCATTTTTCCATTAATTCCTTGAGATTCCAAAGCTGGAACATTAGGTGTCGCATTACTATTCCCTGTGCTAGCACATAGATGCGGTGGTCTGCAATCTAATTCTACTTCTATGCATAGTGTTGGCAATTTCATAATTTAAGGCACATGCTCATTGCCATAGTGAAGAAAAGAAACTTTTAAAAGACCCCTTGCAGGCAATCTCTCAGAGAAATCATGCTTGTTTAAACTAATCCATGCACTGTATTTGGTGAATGCTGCAGAAGTACTATTAAACCCAACTTCAGCACCTAGGCTATTTTCCTTAGTACCTATAGCTCCAGAGAACTCCATCAAAGGCATGGGTGTCAATCCAATCCTTGAAGTAACAGGTGCGTGCTCATAAAGGTATTTCTCATCAACCTTTCCAGATTTCTTGACATCAACTGTCGTTTTACCTCTTTTGTAATGTGGGTTGATAACTGAAATTATCATCTTTAGGAGGAATGTTTTTACAGAACTAAGAAGAGACGTTATAGGTGCCTGACTTGTATCAGAAAGATCTTGTCTAGGACTCAAGATTTTCGAAGTATAGGTCACCATACAATTTGATGAAGAAATCTCAACAGGCAGTGTGGTTCCCAAGCTTATCTCATTCTCTTGACTTGTACCTTGCATTTCACCAACAAAAGTATGAGAAGCATTTAGTGACTCTTGACTCTCATCCAAAGAACTAGCAGACACCAACTCAGGTATTTCATTCACTATCTTCACCGCATTCGTTTGATTTTCACCTTCTTTATACTCAAGCAAACAGTCAACAAGAATAATTCGAAATTACACTAGCTTCTCTTTCATATCCCTCACAATGGGAGTATATGACTTCTTTGGTGTCTCTTCCTGGATAGTAGTGTCTGAATCTGGAACTGGAACAACCACAACTTCCTCGATAAAGTGCAGCAGTTCCAATAGTGCAGCAGTTCCTCGATAAAGTACAACAGGTAAAGTGCAGCAGTTCCAATAGCTTAAATTACGACATGTACTAGGTTTTCTCATCATTTGGCAAAGTATTATATTTGGAACTTTTCTTGTTTTTCTCCATACTAGAATAGTGACGAACTAGTAAGTCTTAGTAAGATCTTGTATAGGGAGTCGATCAATCTCCGTGACCGGATAAGATGTAAGACCTTTTATAGTTTAAATAAGTATTTTATTTTAAGGTATATCAAATTGGAGAACAAGTTGAGTTTAGTCCGGTCACTTGCTATTCATGAGTTGCTTCTATAATCATAGTTTCTCAAAACAAGTAGGAACTCTGGTTATTCTAATTTTTTTACTGTTAACATGTAGTCATGAATTTTTGGAACTCTTCATTCCCAAAATGAGCTTCTGGCAAACCATCCAAATTCACGCAAATATAATACTCTAAGTGGTTTGATAGAATCTGATGGGTGCTATCTTGAAAGTGAGCCATGTGTTGTTTGTAGCTGTCCAGAGGTTCCATACAACAGGATGAAACTTGAAAGCTTGAAGTCTGAGACAAAGTTTACCGATAACCGCATAATTGTGAAGTACACAGGAAGCTATACTATTCAAACAGTGACTATGAATGTTCATGATGCTCGGAAGTCAAAATCTGTGAAAGTGTTGAACTTGTACTACAACAATAGGCCTGTTGCTGATTTATCAGAACTGAAAAATAATTAGTCGCTGTGGAAGCGTGATAAGAGCTGTCATCTTGCTTTTAACCAAACAGAACTGAAGGTGGAATTTCCAATTCCGATTACTGTTTGCAATTTCATGATAGAGCTCGCTTCCTTCTATGAAAATCAGCAAGCTTTGTCCCTTGAATCGTTGCAGTGTCCCCTTTGTAGCAGGTCTGTTACTGACAAGCATGGTATTTGTAGCAATTGCCATGAAAATGCATACCAGTGCAGGCAGTACAGAAATATTAATTATGAAAATTTGGATTCATTCCTTTGCAATGAGTGTGGATGTAGCAAGTACGGTCGTTTTGAGTTCAATTTCATGGCAAAACCAAGTTTCTCATTTGATTACATGGAGAATGATGAGGATATGAAGAAAGGTTTGGCAGCTATTGAATTAGAATCAGAGAATGCTCATAGGAGATGCCAACAACTGTTGGGATTCAAGAAGTCTTTGCTTAAGCTCGTATCAAGCATAGGCGAGCAAGAAATAGACTCGCAGCAGAAGGATACAGTGCAGCAAATGATGGTGTCTTTACCTGGGCCTTCGTGCAAGATAAATAGGAAAATTGCACTATTAGGGGTGTTGTACGGTGAGAAATGCAAAGCAGCTTTCGATTCTGTTAGCAAAAGTGTCCAGACACTACAAGGATTACGAAGGGTTCTGATGACTTATCTGCATCAGAAAAGTTCTGATGATATTGTAACTTCATTGAGATATGCAGTTTCCATGCTTGCAATTCTCTTATTGTGATGAAAGTGCTAGTGGACTTGGTGAATCCCTAGAACAGACCAAAAGAAAGGGATTGTACCTCTGTAGCATCTAGTCACAAGGAAGCTTATTTCCATAAGTCTGATAATGCTGACTTTTGAATTGTAGGTTTCTATTGCTTTCTTTCTTTGTTGTATAGGGTTGCAGTCGCACTTCATATCTGAATTTGAAGTTTTCTTGGAGTTTTAGTATAGTGGCGTCGCTTCGCCTGATTTCGAAGCAAACCAAATTCAAATATCTCTGGCACACATTTTAAGGGGATAAAATATTAACACATGTTAATTAATTGAGAGGCAACTCGATCGCTTTGTCCGAATGCTCGTCGCCAGGAGCAATGGTTCCATCCGGAGGCTTGCGGTCTTCAGGCTTACCGATGACAATATTTTCTCCTTCATCGGTGATTAGTAAGTTTATTTATCTTCATAGTCATGTCTTCAAATATTTAATATATATGTTATATTTGAAGCCTAGTATATTTTTTGAAAGGCTGGAACTACATGTTTTGGAATTTTAAATGCAAACATCATTTCACTAGGTGACCTTTAGAGTTTTCATACTATACATGCATTTCTTTGTGTTTTGAAATTTTCTTTCTAATTATTTAGAGCTTTATAAAGTTTATTCAATTCAACTTGCCTAGGTTGCAAGGATTACACACCTCAAATATCACTAGCTCTATCTGGTTCAGAAATATTCACTCTATTTTCTGTTGGTTTTGGTCCTCGAATCTAATTGTAGGCCTTTAGAGAAATGAAAGTGTTGCAGAAGGAACCTCGACATTCATAATATGTTTGAAATATGAATTTTGCTTTCTCTTCATTCACACAAATTCTTGCATTTTATAACACGATATATTCTATTAACTCTTGTCTATTTTGTCGAATTGAAAAGACACCTATATACTTCATTGAAATATCCTTCTTTTGAAAATATCTTCATCTGTCCTTTTGCAGAGCCAATAACCGATGACAACAACAAACCCTTTTAAACCAAAATAACCTTTGGTAACTTCATATAAGTATATTCTATAGTGCGTCTTTAAGTCTTTGTCAAATACAGACATGATATCATTTTTTGAGTAATGTCTATGCTTCCTGGACTCTTTTGGACTGCGTTAGTGGAAAAATTTGTGGCAAAATTACACCCCAATATACCCTATTCTATAATCTTCACTTTTTATCATACTTTTTGTGCTAAGCTGTTTTTATGTATTTGTGAATTTGTTTGGCATTGATCACCTTTTAATTTTGGAATGAGTAGAATCACACACACACACACACACACACACACACACACACACACAGATATATATATATATATATATATATATATATATATATATATATATATGCCATGGTTGTCCAAGGACATTGTTGATATTCTCATATATTGACACATAAATGTATTTCTAAATTGATGATGTTCGTGTGCTTTCTGATGTAGAACACAACTGAAGATATAATAGCGTCCATTCGAAAGTTAAGAGGGAAGTCTGTAAGAAACCTGTAAATAATGGGACAAAGCTTTGCATGAATTGGCCTAGCCCAAGCAACATATGTTAGATAAAGTTAGTTTTTTCTTTTCTTTGAGTCATGCTTTCTTTATATTGATAGTACTAGACTTAGAGAAGTAAATTTTCCTTTACCACTATTGTGGCTATAATCACAAACTCCTATAAAAAGATATTTTTGTTGTAGTTTAAGCTATCACGATTCATGAGCTTTCCTTTCACCCATATCCTCATATGAAGCTGACGTACCCTTGAACTTAACTGTTCTTGTCCATTCATGTTTATGTTCATTTATTTTGATTCTTAATTTAGATACACATATTTGGGCATGTTTCTTGATCTCGTAACATGAGCCATTTATGGGGGTATGCTAATACAAAGTGATTCTCTATTTTCGTACAATGTTTTATATGTATGCATGCTTTTATATGATTCTTGTATTTTTCAAAGATTGATGCCCCCAGTTCTTCTTTTTCAGGCTTCACTCTTAACTATAGGTCCAAGCTTCAATTGAGGAAAAGTGCACCACATACAAGATCCTCATTTCAGCAACGGTAGCAACAACAGTAATAACAATGAAAGCGGGAATTAGAAGAATGAATGTGTTTGTGTTTGTGTTTGTGTTTGTGTTTGTGTTTGTATTTGTATTTGTACATTTTTATTTATAAATTTTTTTAACAAAAATGGAAACATCAACAACGTTTCAAAACTGTTGTGAGATAACATTTTAATGAGTTGTCTAAACATTGTAAATTTTATTTACAATACTTATAAATCATTGTTGATATTATAATTACAACATACAAATATTATTTACAACTACTGTCAAACATGATTGAATAAATATACAACATTTTTTAAAAGTTGTATAATTTTTTTTACAACGTTTGTGCACTGTTGTATAAAATTTATGTACAATGTTTATTGAACGTGGTTGTTATTGTTTTACTATACTTGTAGAACATTGTTGAAATTATATTTACAATACTTGTAATACGTTTTAAAAAATATTTTTTACAATACTTGAAAAATATTGTAGAAAGGTTTTTGTCATATTTTATAAATTTCAACAATGTTTACAAATTGTTGTGAGAAGAACTTTTACAACATTTTTACAATGTTTAGACGAATATTGTGGAAGATGCCCTCCCTTTTACAACCCTGGATATAACAACCTTTTGTTAAACGTTGTAAAAGACCTTTTATAACATTTTTTCAACGTTGTAAAATAGGTTTTTTCTTGTAGTGTTAAAGACCCTTAATGTACCAACCATGTTACCGCGGTATTGGTATTTGGATACCAATAGCGATAAGATAAAGGGTACCAACTTAAGGTATTGGTATTGGGATATCAATAGCGATAAGGTAAAGGGTACCTTGGTAGGTAATGACTAGAAATAGGATATTTGACTTAGATTTGACCTTGTTTGACCAAGGTTGACTATTTTAACTGAAAGTCAAAGTAGAGTCAACATCTGACCTAGATTGGACTAAGAGTTGACAAAGTCAACTATAGGTCAACCCTTGACCTAGTTTGACCTTGTTTGACTTAGCTTGACCTTGTTTGACTTTGTTTGACTTAGTACAACCTAGTTTGACCTAGATTGCATATCATTGTTATTAGTAACTGTCCGCTACTAATGTGTGTCCCATAATAAGACATAATATACGAATTTGTGCCTGTTAGATAATGTGTGTCCATCTTTGCAGAATTATTTCCAAATGGATATGAATTACTACTTGCGGAATCGTTCATGGATGTACAATCGTCGTCCTGATGATATGTGTGGTGTACAGGATGAATACATAGCAGGAGTAGAGCAGTTCCTGCAGTTTGCTAAGATGTTCCCTCAGTACATGGACGGCACCAAAATTAAGTGTCCGTGTGTGAAATGTCATAACGTAAAATATTATCCAGAAGTGGAAGTGACATATCATTTGAAATCGAGGGGTTTCAAGCCTAATTACTATCAGTGGACCGCACACGAAGAACTTGTGTCTTTAGCATCAGAGCCGGAGCCTTACGTTGAGCCGTATATGCATGCGGGACATAATTTTGTTTCAGATAATCATGCATACGACGACAAGTGCGTCAACATGGTTTTCGACGCTGCGGGACCTAGTTTCGTTCATGATGCACCTGAGGAGGCACCGGACGCCGATGCTGCACAGTTCATGGAGTTGCTGGAGAATGCAAGGACTCCATTGTATCCTGGTTGTGAGGATCATTCACCGTTGGAGGTGGTTACAAGACTGTTGAGCATTAAGTCAGATTTTAACATGTCGTAAGAACGCTACAACCGAGTGTTGGAGTTGATTATAGAGATCTTGCCGGCGGGTGCTAAGTTGCCTAAAGACTTCTACCGGTCTAAGAGGATGGTGAGATCGCTCTGGATGGGATACGAGAAAATCGATTCCTGTCGCAATGGGTGCATGCTGTACTACAAAGACGTCAAGGACGCAGATGTGTGAATATTTGTGGTGCTGATCGCTATAAGACAACTAGTACAGGAAGGTCTACCGGTGCAAGAAGACCGACCGATTCAATGTACTACTTGCCTTTAATGCCGTGGTTGCAAAGATTATTTATGGTGAAAGAGACGGCCGAAAATATAAGTTGGCACATACGAGAACAGATTGAAGGAGTGTTGGATCACCCATCCGATGGAGAAGCGTGGAAGCACTTTGATCGAGTGTATCCTGATTTTGCTTCAGATCCGCGTAATGGCAGGTTGGGACTATCTTCTGACGATTTTACTCCTTTTGGTCTTTCGGGATCCCAGTATTCGTGCTGGCCTGTGATTGTCACTCCGTATAACCTACCGTCTTGGATGTGCATGAAGACTCAGTACATGTTTCTAACCGTTATAATTTTTGGTCGGAACAATCCCAAGAGGAACATTGACGTGTACTTACAACCTTTGATAGATGAGTTGAATCAGTTATAGAAAGTAGGCGCTAACACGCACGATGTTTCCAGGAAGCAGAATTTTCAGATGAAGGCAACCCTTATGTGGACCATCAACGACTTTCTGGCCTATGGAATGTTATCTGGATGGAGCACTCATGGCCGTCTCTCATGTCCGTATTGCATTGACTGTAGTAAGGCTTTTCGCTTGAAACACGGAGGAAAACCGTGCTTCTTTGATTGTCATCGGCAATTTCTGCCAAAAGATCATCCGTTCAGAAGGAACAAGAATGCATTCCGTGCCAGCGTTGTAGAGAAGGGTGATCCACCGCCAAGGTGGTGCGGAGCCACGTTATGGGAGGAGGTTAAAGATTTTTTAAGTGCTATCGAAGATCCTACAACTGGGTACAAGTGCGATGGATTTGGTAGAGATCATAACTGGACAAAGAGGAGTATATTCTGGGATCTGCCATACTGGAGTACCAATCTGATCAGACATAATCTTGATGTCATACATATTGAGAAGAATGTGTTTGATAACATAATTAATACTGTGATGGACGTAAAGAAAAAAAAACGAAAGACAATCCCAAGGCCAGGTTGGACTTAGAAGAAATATGCAAACGCCCTGCTTTGTATTTGATACAGCAGAATGGAAAACAGTTCCTGCCGAAGTTAATTTTCTCGCTGGACAAGGAGGATAAAGTGAGACTTTGTCGTTAGATCCAGGGCCTAAAATTTTCAGACGGATATGTGTCAAATCTGAGAAGATGTGTCGATCCGAAGGAAAACAAATTGACGGGTATGAAAAGCCACGACTGTCACGTATTCATGGAGAGGTTAATTCCGATTGCATTTCAGGAATTCTTACCGCAGACAGTTTGGGATCCATTGACAGAGCTTAGGATATTCTTTAGGGATCTTTGTGTAATGCCTCGCTCCGCACGGTAAATTATGATGAGTCGTTGACTCGAAGAGTTGTGTTGACCCGATGAAGTATCGGTACGAATCTATGCAAGAGTTACATTGGTCAAAGGTAAGCTTTGAGTCGGTTGGAATCTATGAAATGAATCGATGCAAAGGATAAGTTCTATTGAGCAAGTGCTAAAGTTAGTTGATCTGGTGTGCAGGCTATACCTTTATGCTGGATTACGGATCGTGGTATGGGCGCGATAGGCCAAATCAACCGAGTAGTTCAAAGGAAGGGCTAAGTCCGGAAGTTAGCTATGCGATCGAGTTATGGAAGCGAGACGCTTCAATCGGCAAAACGGCAAGGCGTATCGGCTTAAGGTGGGCGGGTTCTTAACTCTCTCTCCCTATTCCTTCACGTCTAATAAAATATGTTATGGTATGCGTAAGATGTTATCGAGTTAGCGAGCGTGGCTCGGCGACGAAAGGTCTAAGTATATGTTGAACATTAAGGTAGAACATTGAACAATCGAACAATTAAAGCGACGTGCATCAAGTGTACGAGTCGCGGTAGGATGGTGAAGCTAGAACATTGAAAGACAATATGAGATGTGCATCATGTGCACGGCTCCGAGAACATTGAACACTAGGCGTAGAACATTGATTACAGTGCTGAGCGTGCCCTCGGGCACTTATGTTACGAAAAGACTAAGTAATACGGAATTATGCTATGAGAATAAATTACGAATGGTACGCGTTGAATACGAGTATGAGATGACTAAGCCGTTGGGCGTCGTGCATCAATATGGATGTGTTGGGGCATAACGCCGACGGAGCTCCCCATATGAATGGTGGATTATGTTTATGGCACGGGAAACCGTTTATGGAGCGAGACTATGTTTATGGAACACGAGATGGATTGGAATGTATGACTTGTATGCTATGGTACGTATTGCATGGTCAATGGACTCGGATGGCCCGTGCACGGGTACAGCTTCCCTCGAACGGTTACGCCGGGGCGCCGGGACCATTCGACCTAGAAGGGAATTATGTGTGGTATTTATGGTGCACAACATTCGGACGGATTGCGACCGTCCAGTGCTGTGATAAGCTATGATATCCGTAAGTTTGGGATCCTTCGGATACTGGGCTAGCAACCCGTATCGAAGCGATTGTAGGCTTACACATAAGAGATGCCAAGTCCATTACGGTGTGAAACATCGTGACCTTCATATAGATAGGGCCGGTGGGCTGAGATGAGAGCTGGTGCATGCGCAGGGCCTGCCACCCATTATGCATATGTTTACGTCAATGATTGGTCAGTTGTACGAATCGTATGTTTGCTTATGCTAGGTTCTAACCACTGCAGGCTAAGGAAAATGGGACGGGATGAGCACGAATCACTATGTTATGTTTCATATTATGTCTAACTGTGTCTGCTGTAGGAAATGATATGGGACACAATCATATAAGTTGCTATGTTGAGTATTGCCATGAAACTGACCCTAAGGCTAAATAGAAAGATCACAAATTAAGATGCATGTTCCACTAAATGATTTAGTCTTTGGTTTGGGTGCGAGCGGGTTTTGATCAGTGCGAAGCGAGGACGAAAGCACTAATCCCCCACTAGTTTATGTGCAGGCTCAGGTTATGATCGGCTTGGGGCAGGGCTTGGCTTGGACGTGCCGAAGCATGGAGTCCTTGGCGTTCAAGAGGAGCTACCACATAGGTGTTCGGACTTGCGACATGGAGATGTTCGGCCGAAGACAACTTGGTGGCTATAAAGAAGCATAATATATGGAACAATGTAATCCTTTGTGAGCTAGAGAGATCATGAGCGTTGTAGCCAATTGGCATATCGAGTTGGGCTATTCAGAGCCTTGTAATCTTTACTTCATTATCAAATAAAGAGATTCTTATGTTATACTCTGTTTTCTTTCCGCTGCTTTGTAGAAGCATGGAAAATGATCCGTGCGGCTAGGAAATCCCATGCGGCTCATAAAGCCCATGCGGCTCAGAAAGTCATGCGGCAAGACATCCCATGCGGCCCAAGACATCCCATGCGGCTTAGAAGACACGTGGCGTAACAGTGTTCCCCTTTACCCTATACTGCATTAATTACTTTGACGGCTGACAACTCTTAAAAAAGTGACAGCCCTGACACAAGAGAGGTAATTATGACTCTGTCATAATGACAGACCTCTAGGGAAGAGAAAGAGATCTCTGACACAATCCCCCGAGATCCATAAAAATGCCACGTGGCCTTGCCACATGGGCGTTCGTATGCGGCTCGAGCGAAGACATCCCATGCGGTTCAGAATGAAGCCGTCCTATGCGGCTCAGGCCGAAACAGTCTCATGCGGCTCAAACGGAGGCCTTCCCATACGGCTCAAGAGGACCATTTCCATGCGGCTCAGGCGGATGCATTCCTATGCGGCTCGCAATGATCACCTCCATGCGGTTCAGGTTCGAAGGGGGGGCACTACCCAAGCAGCCCTGACACGTGGCCCAAACCTTATGCGGCCCAAATCTTATGCGGCTCAATCTTCATGCGGTTCAGATCCCCCCAGTGGCTCCTAGGATACGTGTCCTACGCCGATCAATTTCCCAGATTTATTGCAATCAGAGATTGGGTCAAATCCCAATAATTTGGGACACGGAGAATGAATCAAATTTATTTGCAGACATCAAAAGATCATTATGAGGAAGATTTATTCCAATCAGCATTAATTGTTGATGAGATTTGGTGTAATCTACACTGAATGGTCCAGATTCATCACAATCAAAACGAATGGCCTAGATTGACCAATCCACAGGTCGCCGCCATCTCCAGGAAGCAATCATTGGCAACCCTAATGATCACACCCCATTCCTATACATAGTAAGGTGCCATTCCCTTAAAAATATATACATTCCCTGGCAATATACACAACGGAGAGAGTGTGACCAGAGAGACCCCTTTTCGAGATTAGAGAGCATTAGAAGACTTGGAGAAAAAAGCAGAGAGGGAGCAAAGAGAGCATTTCTTCAATGCCGAGCAGATCTTCTGGAGCCAAGGCTGCATACCGATCGTCCAAGGAGTAAGGCAGGGCTGCCGTCGCCTTCCCGAGCCTCTATCGTCACCCCCCAGAATCTAAAATAAATAATTGTACTTAGTCTGCTGTACCTAGGCTTTCGTCCCTAGGCTTTCTTTGTACAAGCGAGTTTGTATTGTGAGTCTAAGTTCAGTCCTCCCATAAAACTGTTCTGTACTTTTACACTAAATGGCAAACACGATAACGACTCTGCTGGGGACAAACTTCTCCATGGCATGAGGAGTTGGTGACGTAGTCGGATGCAGCCAAGCTTGGCTCCATGCAACAGAAGATGGTCGTCCGTTTCGACCAACAAGCGTTTGAAGAGATGCTCTCTGAAGAAAGTGCTGGCCCGATCCAGAAGCGAACTCGCACAAAGAAAGCTCGCTGCGAGTGGAGGCCAAAATCATTTGCTCCTCCACAAGCTCTGGACGGGGTACTCTCTGCTACCCAAGGCGGCGAGGGCGATTCCCATACGGCTCCACTTCGAGCCGTAGAGAACTCTGCTGTCCCCGAGTCCGGCAGAGGAAAGCATTACGATGCTGGACTTGCAGGGACAAAGAGCGACTCTATGTGCCCCAAGAAGAAGCCGAGCACTCCTGTGGCCAAATCTGTCAACCACATGCAGGAGGCTCATGCGGGTGGATCTACCGGCCGTATGAAGAAAATCTATGCGGCCAGATCATCTAGCCGCATAAAGAGGACTCATGCGGCTAAGACTTCCAGCCGCATGAAGAATGCCTATGCGGCTACGTCTGCCAGCCGCATACGGACCAACGATGACAGCCGCATGACGCCTACTCCCCGCGGCTCTGTCTTTGACCGTCTCTCGTACGGTCCTGATCTCTTGTGCTCCTAAGAAAATATGTCTGACTCTCTCCAGTATCACTTAGACTCTTCCTACTATGTGCCCGTACGCACTAGAGCGAAGAAGTCTAAAGCAGCGCGAGCCTGGCGAGTTTGGTCCGCTGATCTGACCTCTGACCATCCGAGCATTCCGCATACGGCTACGCGGGCCTCGGATGGGAAGTTCTACAGAACTACTCGAGTCCAGCCGCCGGTGGCAGACATACAGAGAGGTTCGCAAAAGTCTCCCAAAATCCCGGGAGCAAACATGGTTGGTCCAGACCAATCTGACTTGCGTGAGGCCATCCTCCATAAACGCAAGGAAAGAGAAGATGCATCAAGGTGCAAAGAGTCCTCTCACGGACGTCACTGCACCCAAGTCATCGTCAGCTGCTGCTGCAACAGCACGATGATACGAGAAGACCGACAGTCTGTCTTTCAAAGACTGCAACAGCCATCTTCAGAAAACGAGGCACTACCCGTCGCCTCCTGCAACTCCGCTCGAAAAGTCCCCGCTGATGGAAGGGAGAAGAAGACAAATGTTTCCAGCCCGAAGATTTCAACCACTGCGACTAAAAGACTGTCGTCCAAACGGGTGCCCACCACCGGAGTTTTCCAAGGTACTCGCTCTAAGACGAAATCTGCTACAGTGGGAGATTCGTCGTCCACAACGCAGGGGGTTGCTGGGGCTGGGGGTAGCACTCCTCCGAGCCTTTACAGCAATCCGATGTTCCAAGAAGACGAGCCAGGGGAGACAACTCTTCCATCGGATACATCAAACCTCGACGTCCCCGAGGACGTCCACAACTCCCAAGACGAGGCGAACTCGGAGACTGGGGGTACTGTTCCTTCCGAGTCTGAATCAGAAGGGAACATACCCACATACCCCGATGACTTCTCACTACAGGGGTACGATTCGGAGGCCGCTTCTTCCACCGCTCCGTCTACCTCTCCTCATGTGAAGACGGTATTCATGACAGACAGCAACCAAGGTGGTTCCAGTGATCGCCAACGCATCGACAGTCTCGAAGCCATATTGCTTGCTTTGGTCAAGTCTGTAGACGAGATTAAAGCGGCCCTTCCAACTCTGCAAGGAGGGACGCCTGGCCAAACAAGTACGGGTCCCACGGTCAATGCGGACTCGAATTCGGTGGCACCAAACTCGGGCAACGATCCTCCTGAAACAATGGCCCCCACTGCCGTGGATGAGGCCCGCGAAGCGAGAAGAGAGGTCCAAGAGCTCCGAGCCATGTTCCACGCTCGAGAAAACTCTCAAGACCTCAGAATACGGCAACTGTACCCTGCTGCATGGAGGGATGTTCCATTCCCACCAAGATATAAGCCGTTCAATATCAATCCTTATGATGGCAAGACCTCAGCAAGTCGGTACATCACTAACTTCGAGGTCACCACCGACCATCTGCCCCATGACGATGCCATTCTCACACGATTATTCATCGGGGTATTGGAAGGAGTCACCTTCGACTGGTATCACAATCTGCCGGACAACTGCATCCACTCCTTCGCCGCCTTCAAGCGCATGTTCTTGGAGAGATTCTACGAAGTAGGGCAGGACATCACCATGTCTACCCTCATGGACGTCGCCCAAGGGGAGAAAGAGCTGACAAGAAACTACATCGAGAGGTTCCGCCAAACCGCCATGAAGTTGCCCTCTGGAAACCCGGATTCCTCCTTGATTAAAATTTGCCAAAAGAGACTGCTTCCAACGATCAGTCTCTGGATGGGCGATAGTCAATTCAAGGATTGGAAGACATTCATCATCAGTGCCACAAGCGCCGAAGAATGATTGAAGAAGGCTCGCCAACCGGGGTTGCACATCTCGGACGGAGAGAACAAAGGCAAGCGTCCCAATAACGATAATGGGGATAGCCCCTCCAACAATCAGGACGGCAGGGGAAAGCAGGCTATGGTGGCCGATATAGCACAAAAACCTGAGCCAAAGCCATCAGACAAATAATGGCCGCAAATCACTTACTCCTTCGAAGACGGTCACGTCAAGCCCATCTTGGACATGCTCATACAAGGAGACAGAATCCAGCTTCCTCCACCAAGACAGAAATCGCGGCCGACAGAGATAGAGAACCCAAAGTACTGCCATTATCACTGCTACGTCCACCATGCTACACACGACTGCTACCAGCTAAAACGGTACATCCAAAACCTCATCGATTCGAATGCTCTGGCTATCGATTTCGAAGATGTAACCGTGGCAGCCAACATGGTGTCAGTACAATTCGGCAGCTTCCCTCCGACGGAAACTCAAGATGGGGTGGTCCCCATCCCTCTGGCAACAATGGAGATCGGTAATCTTCCTCCTCTCCGAGATCAGACCGCTGGTCTAGTGCCCCTCATCACATCACGAGGGGAGGTCATGTGGATCCATCCAGACTTAGTATCGGAAGTGACTCGGCCCATATCGTCTTCTACCTGCAAGAAGAAGAGTAGAAAAATCAGGTCCTGCCGCACAATCTCGGCAGACATCAAAGAAGCTACAGCCATCGTCACACAGTCTGGGGTACAATCCCAACCTGTGGTTGACAATCCAGCTGAAGATCATCAACCCACTACAACTGATGCTCCGGAACCGGCTCAGCCTCTGACGACCGACAAGCCTAGGCCGAGGGAGACTAGCTTTGATAAATTCCTCCGAAAAGAGGCATCATAAGGGCTGGAGAAGCCCTACAACTTTGACATCTTAGCACAATTGGCCAACATACCGGCCAAGTTGTCATTATACGAGCTTCTGAGACTCTCCAAGGATGTTCGTGCTGCTTTGAGCGATGTACTCCAAAACGCCGATGCGTACCTCACTCAGGTCAACCTCACAGAAGAGATCCCGCCTACAGATCTCCAAGACAGCGCCTGTACGGGAGCAATGCCCAACATCGTCTTCACTTCGCAGGACATGCTCATCAAAACCAACCTGCACGATTACCCGCTATACTATACTGGATACATCGGAGACGTAAAGGTGGATCGGATGCACATTGATCCTGGCTCTTCCATAAGCATTATCCCGAAGGGTCTGCTACATCATCTCCGCATCCCAATGCATCGTCTGACGCCTACAAGCACCGCCATCAGCAGTTTCAATTCGGGCAGGAGCTACCCAATTGGAAAGATTCGTCTGAAGTGTCAAATTGGCGACCTCCAATCCGAAGTCACCTGCTACGTCATAGATGCAGACACTTCTTACAACATCCTCTTGAGGCGTCCATGGATACATGATTATATGATCGTGCCTTCTACGCTGCACCAATGCTTCAAATATGTCGACAAATACGGCTTCGTGAGGACAGAATTTGCTGATATCGATCCCTTCAAAGGGGTCGAATCCTACTACTCAGACTCCTGCCTGTACAAAAAGTCGAAGAAGCATCTTGGTAAAAGAGATATACAAGCTAGTACCGAGACAACCACAGGATCAGAAGAGCCTCTGACAATCCACCTCCAAGCTCGCAAACCTGGCAAGTCAGCACCCCTTACCGCCACTCTGCGTAAGGACGCAATCAGCCTCTCGGCACAAGAAGAGCAGATGATAATCCGGCTGCCAAGGTTTGGCCAAGTGCCAAGACCCACAACGGAGCCGCTGACAATTAGGCTGCCGAGAGCCGGCCAGCCTCAAACGGAGAAGCTCAATCCCTCCGACAAGACAATGACGATACGCCTTCCTAAGAAGGGTCGTCACCCCGATGCAAGGCCTGGAACTTCTAGCGAACCAACCACTCTCCGCCCAGCATCGAGTGCCAAGCTGGGGGTCGCTAGTTTGCCAACAACTCCACGTTCTGAACCGCTGACAATCAAGCTGCCCAGGTCGTCCTCTCAGTCTTCGTTTATACAGGGGGTAGCTGAAGAGGAACCGGAGCTAGCCAAGTATGTGGCTGCCCACACTGATATTCCTTCCGCAGATGATGTAATCCCCCTAGAAAAGATACCTTACTTCATCAATAAAAGGCTATCTTTGAACTACCTCGAGCTTAATAAGCTTTGTACAATGTATGCTATGGAACACGGTATAGGCACTCACCTACACACACATGTGACAAATGTGTACACCGCGATCCAGTTTACTCCAGTGGAAGACGCTTACAGCATAATCGAGGGAGGAGACTATCCAATCATCTTCGGCCGGAAGGACGATCCGTATCCCTTCACCATAGAAGAAGTCGACCTCGAATCAGATGACGGAAGACTGTCTCTGTATCTTTATAGCCCTCAATCCAAATATCTGATGCAAAAATAGGGATATTATCTGGAGACTACGCCAGGCTTGAACTACGGCACCGGATGACGACTACCTTTGAAGCCACTGGTCCCGGCAGGCAAACCACGGGATTACTATAGCAAGACTCGATGTGGATTAGGGTATGTAACACCCACGACGACCCCTGAAAGTTCAGATGAAGAATGTGACTGGCATTCACATTCGACCGGGTTACCAACTTCTGACTCTGATACCAGCATCGGAGATGTATTCAGACAAGTCTTGTCAGTCAACATGGCATTCGCCGACGCTTATGAAGAAGACGAAGACATCCCCGAAATCCTCGAGCTAGAGCCGTGGGCCCAACAGTTGGATGCGTAATGGGAAAAGCGGTTCGAACTGAGGGACCCTCCTACTGAAGATGAGGTTATCAGGCCAGGTCGACCTCGGCAGCGAATCTTCTCCAAAACCAATCTTTGTTAGTAAAAGCTTAACAGACGAGGAGCGAGAATCACTGCTGGAACTTGTCAAAGAATACATTGATGTGTTTGCATGGAGCTATGAAGACATGCCGGGGTTAAATCCCGATATTGCTCTTCACAAGCTCAATATTAGGCCGGACGCAAAGCCAGTCAAGCAACAACAGCGACGCTTCCGTCCAGGCATCATGGATGCGATCGAAGCCGAAGTCAACAAACTGATAGCCAGCGGCTTCATACGTGAAGAGCAACATCCCGACTGGGTCGCCAACATAGTACCCGTCCTCAAGAAGAATGGAAAGATTCGAATCTGCATCGACTTTCGCAATCTGAACGAGGCGTGTCCCAAAGATGAATTCCCCTTCCCTATCACAGACATCATGATTGACAACACCTGCGACTTTGAACGCATGTCATTTATGGATGGATTCTCGGGGTACAACCAAATCAAGATGTCTCCTGACGACGAAAAGCATACATCATTCCGAACACCAATTGGCACATACTGTTACACAGTCATGTCTTTCGATTTAAAGAATACTGGCGCCATATATCAACGAGCCATGAGTATCATCTTCAGAGAATACTTGCGCAAGACGGTGGAATGCTATGTTGATGACATCGTCATCAAGAGTCGCCGTAAGAAAGACCATCTACAGGATCTGAGGACGGTATTCGATCTAATGCGAGCGCATAATTTGAAAATGAACCCTACAAAATTGTTCTTGGGTGTATCCAGCGGAAAGTTCTTAGGTTTCATCATCATCGCCTAGGGTATTCCTGTAGACCCTGAGAAGACGAAGGCAATTATGGAGATGGGTCCCCCGAAAAATCTCCGCGAACTCAGAGGCCTTCAAGGGAGGCTAGCTTACATCAGAAGATTCATCTTTAACCTCTTCGGGCGATGTCGACCATTCACCCACCTCATGAAGAAAGGTGTCTCGTTCGTATGGGACGAAGAATGCCAGCGTGCCTTCGACAGCATCAAAGAATATTTGTCAAATCCTCCAGTCCTGGTGGCTCCGGCTGCTGGAAAACCATTCCTGCTCTACGTACGAGCAATGGAGCATTCCCTCGGAGCTCTGCTGGCACAAAACAATGATGCAGGCCATGAGCAAGCCATATATTACCCCAGTCGAATGATGATTGGGACAGAACACCGATATACCGCTGTGGAGAAGGAACGCCTTGCCCTGGTGTTCGCCATTTAGAAGACGCAACACTATGTCACTGGACAAACAATACATGTGATCTCACGAGTCAACCCTCTCAGGGTCCTCATGACTAAACCAGGGGCACTCAGCTCTCGCCTCGCTACATGGGAAATATTACTGTCCCCTTATCATATGATCTTCATCCCGCAAAAGGCTGTCAAAGGTCAAGCCCTGGCAGACTTTTTGGCAGCCCATCCGGGCTCAGAGTCGTCCAGGATATGTGAAAAAATCCCAGATGAGGTCGTTGACTCAAATGCAGCCTCTCACGATAACGTATGGCGGATGTTCTTCGACGGTGCTTCAAGAACAGGACCCAAGGGCAACATCGTCGTCGGAGTTGGGGTGGTGCTAGTCTCCCCTTCCGGATTGGTGATCAATCGCACCTACTCTTTCACAGAACCCTGCTCTAACAATATGGCCGAGTACAACGCTCTGGTCATTGGCCTCCAACTTGCGAAGGAGCTGGGGGTAGAATATCTCGAAGCATACGACGATTCTTAGTTAATCGTCAATCAAATTCGGGGCTCATACGAAGTTTACCACGAAGACATGATCCCCTATCACCAAATAGCGATCGACATCATCTCGTCGTTCGAGGGGTTCTTTATCGAACACGTCCCCAGACTCCGAAATATCGAAGCCAATGCCTTAGCAGGCCTGGCCGCTTCCCTAGCAGTGCCGAATCATGCCCATCAATCGGTAGATGTGAGAGGCCACGAGCTGGTCTGCCCCAAGAATAATGTTCAATTCGTGGCAAGTTATTCCGCTCAGGCAATTGATGATGCCCCAGATTGGAGACAACCATTCATCGACTTCGTCGTCTACGACATCCTCTCCGAGAACCCAAAGGAGGCCACCTCCATTAGATGGCGTTCCCTCAGATTCTTCTACGATACAGAGACGAAAATGCTGTATCGGCGATCCTACGATGGATTATTGCTTCGGTGTCTGTCAAACGCAGAAGCCAAAGAAGCCGTACGAGAAGCGCATGACGGTGTCTGCGGGGCCCATCAGCCTGGTCCTAAATTGTAAGACCGTCTTCGCCGAATGGGCTACTACTGGCCCACAATGGTAGCGGATGTGATAGACTACGCAAGAAGGTGCAAAGCCTGCCAAGTCCACGCAGACTTCATTCACCAGCCATCCGAATTTCTACATCCGACAGTGGCATCCTGGCCCTTCGAAGCATGGGGGATGGATATCATTGGTCCAATTCCTCCACCTTTCTCCCGTGGACATCGCTTTATACTTGCGATCACGGATTAATTCTCCAAATAGGCGGAGGCAGTTCCGCTTGCATAAGTAAAGACTTCAAATGTGATCAGCTTCCTCAACTATCACGTCATCTATCGCTTTGGACTGCCCCGAAGGATCATCCATGACAATGGTCTGCAGTTTGCAAGCCACGCCTTCTATCGTTTTTGCGATAAGCATCGCATCCAGAATTTTGCTTCGATACCATACAACCCAGCAGCAAACGGGTTGGCAGAGGCATTCAACAAAACAATCATCAAACTCCTCAAGAAATTTGTCTATTCCAACAAATGCGACTGGAACGAGAAGCTCGGTGAATGTTTATGGGCGTACCATACTACAGTCCGAACAGCTACCGGGAACACACCATTCTCTCTGGTGTACGGGAGTGAGGCAGTTCTCCAATTAGAGACTCAAATACCCTCACTCCGCATCGCCCTCACTTATCAATTGATGACGGATGATAACTACCGACGCCGACTACAAGAGTTGGAGGCCTTAGACGAAAAGTGCCTCCTAAGCTCGGCAAAGGATCGAACTATACCAAGCATGCATCTCCGGAGCCTTCAACAAGAAGGTCAAGATCAGAACATTCCAGGTGGGCGATCTCGTTCTGGCAGTTCGGAGACCGATGGTCATGACTCACAAGACCGTCGGCAAGTTCCAACCAAAATGGGAAGGCCCATTTATCATTGAGGCCGTATTCTCCAACAGAACCTACCGCCTAGCAAAACAGAATGGGAATTTGCTCATGTTGCCCGTCAACGGCAAGTTCTCGAAGAAATACTATGTCTAAACTACATTCTCCAGATCATTGAGTCATGTGCCCGTTGGTACCGCTGAACTAACATCCACAATTTTCCAGATTTTTGAGTCACGTGCCCGCTAGCACCGCTGAACTCACCCTTACAATTTTCCCAGATCATTGAGTCACGTACCCGCTGGTACCGCTGAACTCACACTCACCATTCTCTAGATTCCCGAGTCATGTACCCTCTCGTGCGGTTGAACTCACATCCACAACATCCCAGATTATCGCGTCATGTGCCCGCTGGTGCCATTGAACTCACACTTTCACAAATATCGAGTCATGTACCCGCTGGTGCCTCTGAACTCACATCCCGGTCACTCTTTCAGATAGTAAGTCATGTATGATCATACCTCTGAACTTTCTTCCTGGAAGAGATCCTCTCTCATGATCTAATACCCGCACTTTCAGTGTACAAAAAGGATAAGCGATCCGCAAATTTCTAAAAATGCCTATGTCCTCATTACCTCTGAGTCGTTTCACTTCCGCCAAAAACAAATCACCCCCTACATAGAACTTCCATGTCCTCATTACCTCTGAGTCATTCTATGTACCCCCTCTTCATTGAGCCCACTCCTGCCATGTCCTCATTACCTCTGAGTGGGAAGGCTCCGTAGAAGAAACCTTCATACTTGCCATGTCCTCATTACCTCTGAATAAGTATATCGATTCCTTTTTAACCTATTATCTGTACCCACAACCGGAGTACGACAAGGATAATAGGTCCACAAACGTCCTCTGTTGACCACAAATATCCTCCGTGAATTCACTCCTGCCATGTCCTCATTACCTCTGAGTAGGAAGATTCTACGATAAAACCCTCATGCTTGCCATGTCCTCATAACCTCTGAGCAAGTATGTCGGTTTCCTTTCATCCTATTATCCGTATCCTAAACCAAGGTACGCCAAGGATAATAGGCCCACAAATATACTCTGCTAAGTTTCTTAGCACAAGCCCTTTCTCTCTTCAAACTCCTCCTATTTATAGGAGGACGAGAGAAGGAGGACACGTGGGCCAATAACCGCCTCGTAAAAAAAAAGTGAAACCGACTCCTCGAATTTTGTCTCCGAGATTCACCCAGGGCATAAAATCCGAAAGATTTAATGAGACGACCCTTGGGATTTCCTCCTACAAAACGGCGCTGAAACGAATTTGAGGCAATTAAAGACTCGCACACGTGGCAAGAAGCTATGCGGCTCGAAAGTCTCTACGGTTAACATCTCTGCGGCTGAACAATCTATGCGGCCAAGATATCCATGCGGTCAGGGTTTCATATGTGGCCAAAAGAATATACAACCATGCTTCTTATTCAAAGTATTTCAATTTTGCAAATTGAAAACTTTGAAGGGGGTCTTGTAGAAGCATGGAAAATGATCCATGCGGCTAGGAAACCCCATGCGGCTCAGAAAGTCATGCGGCATAAGGGACTATGCGGCCCAAGACATCCCATGCGGCTGAGAAGACACGTGGCATAGCAGTGTTCCCCTCCACCCTATGCTGCATTAATTACTTTGACGGCTGATAACTCTGAAAAAAGTGACAGCCCTGACACAAGAGAGGTAATTATGACTCTGTCATAATGACAGACCTCTAGGAAAGAGAAAGAGATCTCTGACACAATCCCCCGAGATCCATAAAAATGTCACGTGGCCTTGCCACGTGGGCGTTCGTATGCGGCTCGAGCGAAGACTTCCCATGCGGTTCAGAATGAAGCCGTTCTATGCGGCTCAGGCCGAAACAGTCTTATGCGGCTCAAACGGAGGCCTTTCCATGCGGCTCAAGAGGCCCATTTTTATGCGGTTCAGGCGAATGCATCCCTATGCGGCTCGCAATGATCACCTCCATCCGGTTCAAAGGTTCGAAGGGGGGCCACTACCCAAGCAGCCCTGACACGTGGCCCAAACCTTATGCGGCCCAAATCTTATGCGGCTCAATCTTCATGCAGTTCAGATCCCCCCAGTGGCTCCTAGGACACGTGTCCTAAGCCGATCAATTTTCCAAATTTATTACAATCAGAGATTGGGTCAAATCCCAATAATTTGGGACACGTGGCAGGAGAAAAAAATCAAATTTATTCGCAGACATCAGAAGATCATTATGGGGAAGATTTATTCCAATCAGCATTAATTGCTGATGAGATTTGGTGTAATCTACACTGAATGGTCCAGATTCATCACAATCAAAACGAATGACCTAGATTGACCAATCCACAGGTCGCCGCCATCTCCAGGAAGCAATCATTGGTAACCCTAATGATCACACTCCATTTTTATAAATAGCAAGGTGCCATTCCCTTACAAATATATACATTCCCTGGCAAT
Organism: Iris pallida; assembly: GCA_029216955.1. NCBI lineage: Eukaryota > Viridiplantae > Streptophyta > Magnoliopsida > Asparagales > Iridaceae > Iris > Iris pallida. The sequence goes on along the minus strand of JANAVB010043419.1, from coordinate 13,186,623 downwards.
ATACACAACGGAGAGAGTGTGACCAGAGAGACCCTTTTTCGAGATCAGAGAGCATTAGAAGACTTGGAGGAAAAAGCCGAGAGGGAGCAAAGAGAGCATTTCTTCAACGCCGAGCAGATCTTCTGGAGCCAAGGCTGCATACCGATCGTCCAAGGAGTAAGACAGGGCTGCCGTCGCCTTCCCGAGCCTCTATCGTCACCCCCAGAATCTAAAATAAATAATTGTACTTAGTCTGCTGTACCTAGGCTTTCGTCCCTAGGCTTTTTTTTGTACAAGCGAGCTTGTATTGTGAGTCTAAGTTCAGTCCTTCCATAAAACTGTTCTGTACTTTTACAATCAATGGCAAACATGCTTATTTTATCAAATTGAGATAGTTCTATGTGAACCTATTATCTTGCCTTGCACGAGCGCAAATCCAGGCTTGTGCGGCATCACGTCCCAGCGAGGACGATAATTTAGGAAAAATCTAGCGAGGACGAGCGATTTTCCGGGTCGGGGCGTGACAAGTTGGTATCAGAGCGGTTCCATCCTTTGGACCGTACATGAATCTCTTTGACCCTCAGTTGCTTCGCTATCGAATTCAGTTGACTCTAAGTTGTTTCCGCAACCGCATGGCTCATGGATCTGCTCGACGCTACATTGGATGTTCCATACAATAAGTCTATATTAAGTGCGTACGTCTGCCACAAGTATGTCGTGACTATCACGCTATCTCCGGGTGCCATCGGAGAATGTTGGTTGCACGAAGTGCAACGGGTTATGGAATATTGGTCGCACGAAGTGCAACGAATGTGGTGATGTTGGTTGCACGAAGTGCAATTATATATGTGTTGTCGGTCGCACGAAGTGCGAGGAGCTATGTGTTGTTGGTCGCACGAAGTACGAGAGATATGTGTTGCTGGTCGCACGGAGTATAAGAGATATGTGTTGTTGGTTGCACAAAGTACAACGGATCGATATGTGAGACGATGCGTACTATGTGGCTACGCGAATGGTTATGTGTTGTTGGTTGCATGGAGTGCAGCAAGTCGTGAATCGTTCGTTGCATCAGCACAACGAGTCGGTATGGTATGATACGTGTTGTATGGCTATGCGGATGGATAGCGATATATTGTACGGGATTGAGAAATGACCTTAAGTATCGAGAGTAAATTGTTGCATGAGTTGCAACGAGTGAGATTGGAATATCGTGGATGCGATTTAAACGAGTCGAGTTGAGTAGGCGAATATGTATGTTGGCCGAATGTTGCGTTGAGCTTTGAATGAGCGAATGTTGCGGGCGTGATCGATATGATCGCTAAGGTACGGTTAGATTTGAATGAATGTCGAACTTGAGCGATCGATAGGGCATGTTGGTTCTGTTGCTGTGCCAACTCGAGTAAGAAGAACGCTAGAGCTGGGATCGGAAAGATCGCCATACGGGATAGTTGTTTGAGAATAGATGTCGGACCTATGCGGAGTGTAAAGTTGAGTAATGACTTAATTTCGATTGGTATATGCAATACCAATTATGCGATAAGTGTAGCGAAGTATGGTGTCGATAATGATAGGCTCGATCCTGAATGGTATATGGGATACCATTTAACGATAGCTATGTTAAGCCGGTTGGTGACTTGCGATAGGTTACGTCGAGACGATTGTATTGTTACGATATGTTGCCCTCAACGGACGAAGTAGTACCGAGACTCGAGTGGGAATGATTTGAGAGAAGTCGATGCAAGTATGCTTCGGTGAATTGAGTCGAATGATTATGCGTTAAGTCGTACATATGGATGATACGTCGGACGAGGATTCGTTAAGTGTAAGTTGAACGATAGGCTGAGCATAGCGAAGGAATATTGCATTGAGGAAATAGTCGACTCGGTCGAATTTACGTTGAGTATGTACGGAGAAATCGTGCGAACAGATTTGGGTTAGCGCGAGGAGTCGGTAGCACGATTTGGAAATGCGAGTTAGGGATATGAGAATGAATATGTGAATTGGAAATTGTGTTACGATTTTGGTAGTGAGTTATAATGAAATGAATTTTGATAAGTACGAGACTTGATTCATATTCGAGTTCGAATAATGGCAATGTTGCAACGGGTTTGAGCTTATGAGAAAGGAAGATGTTCAAGTTATACATATCGATGATGGTATTGAGACGTATCAAAGACGATATACAATAACTCGGGGATACTCTGATCGAATGAACGAAAATTATGTTGAGCATTGCTGTTGGATGAATAAGATGCAAGTTAAGTTATGGCAATTGAGATGATAATAGTAGGAGTGCTTCAGAAAATTTAAGAGTGGACGGATGTTACTCGGATGAAATCGAAAGTGTCTGGATTGATTCGTGGATAACCGCAATATTGACATTCTTGTCTTATGCGAGTGCAACTCCAGTATCGCACATGTGTCACGCCAAATTAGGGCGATCATTTCGCGTGAGCACTGGTATGGTGATTCATCTAGCGGGGATGATCGAACTTGCAAGGCGTGACAAAATCAGATTTGACTTGTGGTTTGATGCGAAGGTGGAATTGAAGATTGTACGAAAAGCCTAGAATGTGCCAGATATTGACGTGAATAGATGGACTCGTACTAAGACGAACAACTGTTGCTCGGTTTTGATAGTGTTTATGGTAGTGCGTAAGTGATTCAAGTAATAACGGCGCATCAGTTGCGCGGGAGGGTAGATAAAGTACGGATTGATATGTCGGATTGGGTAAAGTCCCATAGGAAGAGTCGAGAATTGATTTGGCCCACGATAGGATATAGCATGGTTCGTTGTAACTGTCCCTCGTTGATGATCTTCAATTATCAAGCGTAGTTTCGGGACAGATGATCCTAGCAGACTTGACCACCAAATCAAGTGAATATTGAAGTCCCATAGGATGACCCTAAAGAAGTCGTGTAAGAAGGATAAGGAATGAAGTAGTGTATGTTGAGGGACGTACCTAGTATAGTGATGCGGTAAGGCGATTGCAAGAATTCTGCAATGCACGTGAGCGACGGATAGTAGAACGACCCTAAGAGTTATGTTGTTGATCGGGTTGAGTAATGATTAGGTTATGTGTGTTGAGCGCACGATCTATGTTATGGAACGAACTAGTCGGGAATGATTCCAAATTGAGTAAGGGATTCGTACTCGGTCGAGAATAGGAGACGAACGTATCGTAAGAGACCTTGGTTCAGAAAGATTGTTGCCTTTGAGCATCGTAGACTCAAGTTGACCTCTTATGTCGGAAGAGCGCGATCATGATGTCTGAATAAGTTACCTAGCGGGGGTAGCCCTAGACGCGATAAGTATATGGTTCGAGAATGTGGGTCGTGTTGGGATAATTGTGTGCGAGACTTAGTACGGATTGTAGGCAAAGGAATTGTGACATGTTGGACGTAGTCCATGTCGTTAAGGCCAAATGTTATGAATGATTGGATGAAAGATTTGAGTTATGTGAGAGATAGAAAACGATTGGGCGAGTAGGCGTTGCGGAGAATTGTTACGATCGGATGCGCAACGGCTTAATGCAACACATGCGTTAGATGGCCGTCGAGAAACTTATGAGATCGAAATAATGGTTTGAATCAAGTTATGTGCAGAGATATTTGGAAGAGGATCGCATGTTATGGGATGAGGCATACGAGAAGTATTTTGGGAATAGGTGCTAAGATATGACTAAGTCGAATACGGAATGATTGGTGCTTAAGGATTTAAGTTGAGCTTGTTAGTTGTTCCGATATCCTATAACTAAGCTTGGCTGAAATGCATATATTGGTGGGATGCCTAAAATATGTGTATGATCCAAACTAAGTTCTATGATTCAACGATAGTAGTACGAGATCGTGAAGCGATCTATGCGGGACACTTGGATTAAGTGTTGGTTTCGGTTCGAGGACTAACCTGATTTTGAGTGGTATATTATGTAACGCCCCGCTCCGTACGGTACATTATGATGAGTCGTTGACTCGAAGAGTTGCGTTGACCCGATGAAGTATCGGTGCGAATCGATGCAAGAGTTACATTGGTCAAAGGTAAGCTTTGAGTCGGTTGGAATCTATGAATTGAATCGATGCAAAGGATAAGTTCCGTTGAGCAAGTGCTAATGTTGGTTGATCTGGTGTGCAGGCTATGCCTTTATGCTGGATTACGGATCGTGGTATGGACGCGATAGGCCAAATCAACCGAGTAGTTCAAAGGAAGGGCTAAGTCCGGGAGTTAGCTATGCGATCGAGTTATGGAAGCGAGACGCTTCAATCGGCAAAACGGCAAGGCGTATCGGCTTAAGGTGGACGGGTTCTTAACTCTCTCTCCCTATTCCTTCACGTCTAATAAAATATGTTATGGTATGCGTAAGATGTTATCGAGTTAGCGAGCGTGGCTCGGTGACGAAAGGTCTAAGTATATATTGAACATTAAGGTAGAACATTGAACAATCGAACAATTGAAGCGACGTACATCAAGTGTATGAGTCGCGGTAGGACAGTGATGCTAGAACATTAAAAGACAATATGAGATGTGCATCATGTGCACGGCTCCGAGAACATTGAATACTAGGCGTAGAACATTGATTACGGTGCTGAGCGTGCCCTCGGGCACTTATGTTACGAAAAGACTAAGTAATACAGAATTATGCTATGAGAATAAATTACAAATGGCATGCGTTGAATACGAGTATGAGATGACTAAGCCGTTGGGCGTCGTGCATCAATATGGATGTGTTGGGACATAACCGACGGAGCTCCCCATATGAATGGTGGATTATGTTTATGGCATGGGAAACCATTTATGGCACGAAAAACCGTTTATGGAGCGAGACTATGTTTATGGAACACGAGATGGATTGGAATGTATGACTTGTATGCTATGGTACGTATTGCATGGTCAATGGACTCGGATGGCCCGTGCACTGGTACGGCTTCCCTCGAACGGTTACGCCGGGACGTCGGGACCGTTCGGCCTAGGAGGGAATTATGTGTGGTATTTATGGTGCACAACATTCGGACGGATTGCCGTCTAGTGCTGTGATAAGCTATGATATCCGTAAGTTTGGGATCCTTCGGATACTGGACTAGCAACCCGTATCGAAGCGATTGTTGGCTCACAGAAGAGATGCCAAGTCCATTACGGTACAAAACACCGTGACCTTCATATAGATAGGGCCGGTGGGCTGAGATGAGAGCTGGGTGCAGGCGCAGGGCCTGCCACCCATTATGCATATGTTTACGTCTATGATTGGTCGGTTGTACGAATCGTATGTTTGCTTATGCTAGGTTCTAACCACTGCAGGCTAAGAAAAACGGGACGGGATGAGCACGAATCACTATGTTATGTTTCATATTATGTCTAACTGTATCTGCTGCAGGAAACGATATGGGACACAATCATATAAGTTGCTATGTTGAGTATTGCCATGAAACTGACCCTAAGGCTAAATAGAAAGATCACAAATTAAGATGCATGTTCCACAAAATGATTTAGTATTTGGTTTGGGTGCGAGCGGGTTTTGATCAGTACGAAGCGAGGACGAAAGCACTAATCCCCCACTAGTTTATGTGCAGGCTCAGGTTATGATCGGCTCGGGGCGGGGCTTGGCTTGGACGTGCCGAGGCATGGAGTCCTTGGCTTTCAAGAGGAGCTACCGCATAGGTATTCGGACTTGCGACATGGAGATGTTCGGCCGAAGACAACTTGGTAGCTATAAAGAGGCATAATGTATGTAACAATGTAATCCTTTGTGAGCTAGAGAGATCATGAGCGTTGTAGCCAATTGGCATATCCAGTTGGGATATTCAGAGCCTTGTAATCTTTACTTCATTATCAAATAAAGAGATTCTTATGTTATACTCTGTTTTCTTTCCGCTGCTTATGTTATCAAATTGAGATAGTTCTATGTGAACCTGTTATCTTGCCTTGCACGAGCACAACTCCAGGCTCGTGCGGCATCACGCCCCAGCGAGGACGATGATTTGGGTAAAATCTAGCGAGGACGAGCGATTTCTCGGGTCGGGGCGTGACACTTTGTTCTAAGAAATTGCTCGTTGATCGTCTAGAAAAGCAAGAGAAGGACATTGCAGTAACACTATACAAGCTAGAGAGGGTGTTTCCTCTTGAATTCTTCGACTCTATGGAGCATTTGCCGATTCATCTATCCTATGAGGCACGTGTTGGTGGACCCGTCGAATATCGATGGATGTACCCGTTCAAGCGACATTTGAATCACCTAAAAAGAAAGGTGAAAAATAAGGCACGGATCGAGGGTTCTATTTGTGAAGCCTATATTCTCGAGGAGATTACAAACTTTTGTTCGATGTATTTCAAGCCTCATGTTGCAACTAATAGAACGAGAGCTTCCAGAAACGACGACGGAGATCATGAGAGTAATGATACAATACTGAAGGTATTCAATGCTCCAGGAAAGCCATCGGGTAAAATGAAGAAGAGATATCTGAACGATGATGAGCTAAGGGCTGCTCAGGTGTACGTATTACTCAACTGCAACGAGGAGGAAGTAGAGAAACTGGAGGGATAAGTAAATAATACGTCTACATTATTTTAATAGTGTTGATTATTATACTATTACATTAATTGCACAATGTTGTTTTTAGCATATTTAATGATGATGTGGGGTCAGGTAGGCCACACATAACAGAAGAAGAACTAGAACAAGAAATGAGACGTTATTTTCTATCATGGTTGAGTGCATATGTAAGACTTCAGAACTCTGTAATTACCTTTCTGTATATGCACTTGATTGAGAATGAGCTTAATTGCTTCTTTCGTGGTATTTAGGTCGATTGTCCATACGCAAGACTTGAGAATGAGTCTATTAGAACGCTAGCCAAGGGACCAATTTATGCTGCAAAAATATGGCCAAGCTACTGTGTTAATGGGTTTAGGTTCGAATCAACGACTTGCCCGATCAGAGACAACTTTGTGGATCTCGACTCCACCAAAAACAGCTGTTTGTGTATCAGATCTTCGAACTACAAAGATGTTGATGTGGGCAACAATTTCTACGGCGTGCTACGGAAGATCGTGGAGCTGACATATAGTTATGGAATAGAGCCTGCTAAGATTGTGTTATTCAGGTGTGATTGGTTCGATCCGATTGAAGGTCAAGGTTGGAAAGTAGACAAGCATGGTCTTGTTGATATAAACTATCGGCGTCGATATCAAGCCTATGAACCATTTGTCCTATCAAGTCAGGCTCAGCTCGTGTACTTCACAAGTTATCCTAAATAGGGAACAACAAGGTCGGACTGGTAGGCAGTATGCAAGACCAAAGCTAGAAATACCTTTGAGGTTGACGATATAGCTTATCAACATGATGAACTACCTCTTGTAACAAATATTATAGAAGTAGACACGACGAAAGTTCCTCATTACACATCTAAAGTAGAATTATCTAAAGAGGAAGATGCAGATGAAAGTGAAGATGTAGAGGAGGAAGAAGAAGAAGATGAGCTAAACGAACTAGATGAATTTTCAGAAGAGGATTAAAATCTGTGATGTCTATCATATAAATATGTATTTTTGTAATAATAAATCTGTGACACTTTATTGACACTTTAGTGACACTTTTATCTGTGACCATGATATTTCTCAAAAATCTGCGATGTCTATCATATAAATATGTATTTTTGTTTTATTGTCATATGCTATTATCAGGTATGACTAGACCAGGAGGACGACGCGGAGGATTTTACATTAGGCAGTCCCGTCAGCCTCGACCTGGGGATGGAGAGGGCAGTTTCGTAGCTTCATCCTCATCTGCGAGTACGCCAGTGTACCGTTCTGTTCCCGATCCATTACCGAGATAGGACAGTTCCAGCAGGTTACCGACTCCTCCCTCGTCGTCCAGCCTTCCTGATCCCGTATCCAGCATCCCTGATCCCCCGTCCATCATTCCTCCTGTCGACGGCTCTATGGAGGGAGCCGATGCCGAGCATATGGAGGACGTCGATCAGACTGATCCTGTCCAGGCAGGAGGTGAGAGCGACCCTCCATGCGCTCCCCCGGGCGAGAGGCGTATGGAGATTTGGACGGACGGGCCTATGAAGTAAGTTAATTAATTAATATATATTTCTTAAATGATTATATGTATATATATATTCATGAAAAATTATTATTGTATAGATATCGGCCTTCTGTAGGACAGAGACAGCTGGGGGTATTTCTGAGGCATAACTATGGTGGGCCTTGGATTAACTACTCAGATGCTCCCGCAGATAGGAAGGCCTTTTGGTTCGCCCACTTCAAGGTAAAAAATTTGTTTATTTTTAAAATTTAATAATCATTTGTGTATATTATACAACTTTTGTATTTTACTTCTTGTAGAGGACCTATTTCTATCCACCACACTGGACGGCGAGGATCGAGGGCCAATTTTCTGCCGTCGCAGCCAAGCTCATCCGTGATGCGATCTACGACCAGAAGTGTCGTGATCGCTCCGGAGAGCCGATCCATGGTTGGATCACGCCAGATCAGTGGGCTGCGATGAAGGCTAGATTCAGCGAGCCCAAGTACCAGAAGCGGTCTGACAAGGCCAAGGTGGCGCGGTCGAACGCCGGTAAGTGGTGTGGTGGCTCCATTCCGATGACGGAGCATTTTCGTCGTCTGGTACGTTTCCTATGATGGACATTAATTTATATAAAGTTCGATAGAATGTTTAATACTAATAATAGATAATATATTTTAACAGGTAGAAAAGGGTGAGGACCCGAACATGGTGACCGTCTTCCTGGTCACCCATCGGAGGACTGGGGAGTTCATTGACGAGAGGGCGACGCAGGCATATGTACGTTCTATTCTTCATATTAATTTACTATAATTTAGAAAACAGGAAAATAGATATCAATATAGACTTTAGCAAACACTTACACGTTAGCAAACATGTTCTAGGCCGAGTTTGTTCGGCTACAGGAGGAGGCGGCTGCTGTTGCTGCTAGTGCGCAAGCAGAAGGAGGGGCTGGTACTTCCTCCCAGCCGCCTACACCTCCATCGCCGGACGAGCTCTGGATGACCGCCGTTGGCGATCTTCAGAAGGGTATGTACTACGGTACGGAATCCTACGGCACGTATTTGGCTTCGGAGTCATCTCGGGCCCCCTCTGTCAGTGCGCAGTCTCCGGCTTGGCAGGCGTCGTTATGAGCTGAGGATGTTCATCGTCAGATCGAGGAGTTGCAACACGAGTTGCAGCAGCAGATTTTTGATGCGGTCGAGCGACGATCCGACCCTCCGATCGTCACCGGACTATTTGATGCGGTCGAGCACAGTATACAGGAGCTGATGAGTCTGTATCAGGCTACATCTGCCAGCTTGCACACGCTCACCGAGTCTACGCAGCGCACAGAGCGTAGACAGGTCGAGCTGGAGGGATCGCAGAGGAGCATGTCTGCCTCACTCTCTCAGTTTTCGGCTTCGCTTGAGGCGAGTACTGAGAGGGTAGTGAGTACCCTTGCTGTTTATGGTGAGCGACTGCGAGAGCTGGAGCAGATATGTCCTCTCGGTCCATCGACGGTGCCGACTCCAGACATTGCACTGCCTCCTACTGCCCCTATGGTGCAGCTCACTCAGGAGCAGTATGACTACATTCTATCCCAGTTGTGCGGCAGGGGTCCGCAGTAATTTTATTGATTTTTTTATGACTTGTATGTATTGGCCCAATGGGCAAATTGTTTATTGGTACACTTTTGTTTATACACTTGGTGGAAGACTTTTTATCATCTTCCATTTTTATTCGGCTCTATTGGATGTTTGTGACGATGTGTGTCTGTGATATTTACTTTGCACTGCCTCCTATTTTTATTGTGATATTTACTTTGTGATATCTGCGACGGGGATGACAAATATACCTACGCTGGGTTATAAGCGATGATATGATAAACAAAGGAGGTGCTGCCGAAATTTTAAAAAAAATATAATGTGTATTTTTGTGATGATGTTTGTCTGTGTTTACAGTGAATGTGAAATGCAGTATTTGGAACCATCGACAGTTTCGATTACTGTTGTATGTTTTATCTTGGATAGAAAGAGCAACAGTTCAGAGTGTACTTCTGAGAGCTTCATTTTCACGTCCTTCACTTTCTCGGGACGTCGTAAAGGATCCCGAGAAGGTGAATGACGTGAAGAGGAAGCTCTGAGAAGTGCACCCTGAACTGTTGCTCTTTCTATCCAAGATAAAACATAGAACAATAAGCGAAACTGTCGATGGTTCGAACACTGTACTTCACACACCCTGTAAAAACAGACACACAGCATAACAAAAATACTAATTATATATTTTTAATTTTTTTATTATATCTGCGACGTATAGCGACATTCTGCGACGTACAGCGACGGTACGTACACGTTGCTAAACGTCGCTAAATAGTTACGTAACGTCGCTAGCAGTCGCTATACTGCTGATGTGGGATATGTCAACCTGAGAGCGGACGTCGCTAAATTTGTCGCTAGGCGTCGCTAAAGTAACCACGTGGCTGCCATGCCATGTCATCATATATAATGTTTATCGCGTCGCAAAGTGGTCGCTCTACATCGCTATTTTGGCGACGTAAGTTTACGTCGCTATCTGTCACAAATTTTGCGACGTCTAGCGACACGAAACGTGACGTCGCACACAGCGACGTTCTGCGACGAAATTGTCATCTGCGACATGCCTATACGCGACATCCAATTTTCGTCGCTAAATACGTCGCAAATAGATTTTAGCGACGGATTTTCCTTATTTAGCGACGTCTTTTGACGTCGCTAAATGGGGTTATTTTAGTAGTGGTTGGCAAGGCCCTATGAGCATGGGATCTTGGCCCTTGTTTGGGGCCAAGTTAGCAGGGCAGTATAGCCAGCTTGGCCATAGGATTGGGCACCAATAGCAGGGCAAGCCCTATAGCAGGGATGTCAAGGAGAGGTAATAAGGCTTGAGTGTGTCAGGTGCTTGGCACATGTGACAGGGAAAGAAGGAGCTTGAGTAATTGTGGCTATATGTGGATATTATACAGATGTATATACATATAACCTATTACTAGTTGTGAGATTTTGATGTTAGTAGATGTGTATGTGCCTGTACAGCAGACTAGTATTAGTCCTTAACTGACGTTGCATCAGTTTACAAACTGATACTTGTGAACCAGTTCACCATTGTGTGGTTTGGGGGCTTTTGGTCATTGACTCAGGTCATGAGAAGGGGAGAAAGTCTTAGAAGTATGTCAGGTAGATGAACCAGGAAGTAACAGGGGTTAAGACACCTGATGAACCAGGAAGAGTAGAAGGAGTATTAGAATTATGAGTGATACATCAGTATACTTGGTACCATTCTGATACCATAATACCAAGTGTAGCATTTGGGTACCTAATTAACTATTAGTGCCATTTCGACCCTAGTATCAGACCCCAACAGTAAACTTCTAAGTTTAAAACCTGATCCACAACTTGGACTCTCCTATCAGTCTTTAGTCTATACTTTACATCAGAGCAGAGCTTATGGCACAGAACACATGATATGAGGGTAGGTTAGGCTTGAGTAAATATCAGAAAATAATATATACAGGTAAGGGATGCCATGTCATCACAGTAGACATAGGGTTGACCCCATTGGTGCAGGATAGGGTCAGATGTCCTGAGGGGAATCCAGGAAAGTTGAGTACCATACATCCTAACCTTAGTAATGACATTTTGAGTTTAGGTTGCCATATCAGCAGTTGGGTAGGCAAGTATATGCTTGCAGGATGGCTTTAGGGAGTGGGTGGTATTTTAGATTGCTCATCTCATATCGAGATCAACCCAGTAAATAGTCTAGTAGTAGGATGCTCCTTGTCTGCAATACCAAGCCACATATGAGAGGTTACTAAGGAGTAGTTTGACCTGCTATGTTAATGTGGCAGAGCCACCTTGGTATGGCAGGTTACAAACCATAGATCAATTTACACTTAAATACACATGGCTTAGGAGGTACCAGTATCACCTTAATAGACTAGCCACATACCATAAACCAACCATTAAATGAAGCCCAATAGTTTGCCTTAAAGCAACAGCTGAAGGGAGTACATGGATAGGAGGAAGGATTAGAGGGAAGCAGTGATAGATTTAAGGGCTAGTCTAAATTGACATTGGAAAAGGGGAGTCCACTAATACGTTACCTAGAATATATGCATAGGCTTTTAGGCTTTAAAGACTAAAACTCAAGAAAGATTTATAGTAGTTAAATTTTATATGTTGATTGGAAATTCATAAATACAGGTTACTTGGACTGTAACTCAGCTCTTGACCCGTGTCCGCAGCTCAGGACGACATGCAAGTACACTTACTGATCTGCTTCCAATTCTGATGGGTTTGCTCAGTATATATTATTCATATGTTCTTTTGTTTAATGACACGATGGACACACGAGTTAGCATCATGAACCCCCATTTATTATACTCTTATTTAGCTTCTTTCGTGACTTGTTTAGGTTCATGAGTACTGGTCGGAAGGGAAAAATATCTTAGTAGACATGTGAACTTTCCATTCTATCTCTCGTGTCTTTCTTGGAGAATTATAGCTGCACACGACACGTGCAGGGTACCGGATTACCCCCTTGTCGTTCACATGTCGAAACATATATTTCAATTCACTTAGATAGCTTGTCTTTTATTATCCTTACATTTCACCACTTGTCATGTCACTATGCTCTCACATTCTTTCCAGTTGACATATCATATTCTGCTAGTCATATTTTATTCTAGACATACCATGTCATCATCTCACTTTTCTGTTTCTCTTTCACATATGTTATATTCATGTACTGTCAACTCTATTATGTTGCGGATAGTTTTTCAGCTTGTGTGCTTGTTCCATTCTTGATAGAAAAACAAATATTCTAGGTGATGATTTAGAGGATATCTGTACTACATATTATGAGCACACTGTAAATCCAGATTTTCACACACAGGACGAGCTGGAGCCTGCTTATACAGATTTGCCTGCCATAGATGGCTTTTAGTGGATTTTTTTAGTATCTTCACAGCTTGTTTAGCTGAGACCCTTAGAAGTTATTCCTATTTTTGAGACTCATGAGTTGATTGATGGATGTTCTCTAGCACATTGCTTTTCTTTCGAGTTTATGACATTTAGTACATTTTGATTAATATTAGAGTTTTGTCAGATTATTCATTATCTATCTCTCCAAGCTATTTATAGAATTCATCTTGTTTGGCCTATTGGTGATTTGGTTTACATTTTGCAAATGATTATAAACTGCGTGGTTGTATTTGTAAATGTGGAGATGACTAGACAGTGTACTACCGTCGACTCTGCGACGTAGGCTGGGCTTGGACACGTACTCGTATCCCAAAAGCGGGTCAGGTCGTGACAAGTTTTTATGGTGGCCCATACAAGTCAGTTTTCGTAAAAAAATAGCGAAACTCGTGGTGGTACTCAACTTAGATGTACTACTGCGAGCCTGCGAATAAAACTAGAATTAAGGACCATCTCCACATATTTAAAACCGTTATTGAAATTCCATATTTGATCTCAATTATTCCTTTGATCTGCATCTTATTTGAATCTTCGTACCAACTAATGATTTTACTTTTGTGGCAGTCAGATGGATTCTCAAGGCAGAAATACCGCTCACTTGAACATGACCCCAACAAACGTTGGCGGGTCTTCCACGAATGGAACCCCACCGACTCCCGGAGGCCGCTTCACCTACCTAGGCGAGACGCTCCAGCCACAAACTTTGAGATTTCATCGTGATGACATTTCGCCACCTCCCCAGTTCCCTCCGCCGACTCTGCCACCAGTACCGTTCCAGCAGCTAGCACATTTTCATCAGCCAGCACCCCTTCAGTATCCAGCACCAGTTCTGCCTCCAGCACTTGCGCTGGACAATACCACGCTCCTTGGGATTTTCCAGCAGCTCATCACTTTCCAGATGTGGCAGGTCGATATTTTTCGTGATACCTTGAGGGAGGCTCTTCAGACTAGAGAGGCTCCCCCACTGCACCTCGGAACTTCCAAGAATTTCATGGACCTTAGGCCCAGGGAATTCAAAGGAACAGAAGGAATTCTCTACGCAGATGACTGGTTAGAGAACATAGACCGCAACCTCCGGATGGCCCGAATCCCCGAAGACAAGAAGGTCGAGATGGCTAGCATTCAGCTCTATGACATCGCCTACACGTGGTATAGAGACGAGCCACGATTCACCGTACTAGGTGTAACTTGGGAAGAATTCAAGGAATTGGTCAAGACGAAATTCTATCCCGACACGGCCAGAGAAGAGTTAGAGAATGAGTTCGAGAGCCTGGAGCAGGGCAATCTCTCCATCGACGAGTACACCGCCGAGTTCTCCCGCCTCAGCCGTTTTGAAGATGCCTTGACTACGGAAGCCAAGGCGAAGAAGTTCAGAAAAGGGCTATCGTACGATATTCGCATTGCCATCGCCTCCAGCCAGGCCACCACCTATAAAGGAATCCTAAAGGTTGCACAAGCAGTGGAAAAAGAGATAAAGCACAAGCAGAAGAGGGACCGAGACGCCTTCGGAGGAGGCAACAGCCGGTCCGGATTGACAAAATGATCCAATGCTCCGTTGAAGACCGTAGCACAGCAGCATCAACCACCATCCCGTTACCAGCACCAGCAGCACTAGCCTCCAGCCAGAGCCTCTACTATCCAGCAAAATCAGTCGAGACAGCCAGTGGGTCCTTGCACCTACTGCAAGAAGCCAGGGCATGCATAGGAGGTGTGCAGGAAGCGACTCAGAGTATGTCTATTCTGTGGGTCGAGTGCACATCAGGTGCGAGAGTGCACTATAGTACCACCCCGTTCAGCATAGGGGGCAGCTCCTGCCCTAGGAGCACCGACAAGGCCTACGATACCCCAGCAGCAGAGGGGACCACTGTCCACACAGCAGCAGCGCTTCGTCCAGCACCAGCAGCAGGGCAGAGCTTATACCATGGCGGTCGAGGAGACACTAACATCTCCTGATGTGATAGCAGGTTCTATTCTACTTGTGTCTTTTTTAGCTATTGCTTTATTCGATTCTGGCGCCAGTCATAGCTTCATATTTGTAGCTTTCATTTTTAGACATAGTATTGTATCTGAGCCTTTAGACTGCACCTATAAAATCTCGACTGGCGGTGGCATCATCTTGGTGAAGGATGTTTGCATCGATCGTCGCATTACCATAGGAGGTCGAGAAATGCGCGCTAGTTTACTCATAACGCCACTCCTGAGCTTTGATATAGTGCTTGGCATGGACTGGTTGAGTAAACATATTACCAGCATTGATTGTCACCACGGATGTGTTCTATTTAGTCCGCCTGGGGAGACCGTGTTCGAGTTCGCTAGAGGAGCAGTAGAGCAGCATGGTGACGCTCTTCGTGGGACCATGGTAGCGAAGAAGGAGCTACCTCATCCCATCATCACGGAGTTTTTCGACGTATTTCCAGAGGAGCTACTAGGGCTGCCGCTAGATAGAGACATTGAGTTCTCCATCAATCTTGTGCCAGGTACGGAGCCAGAGTCGCAGCGAGTATACAAAATCAACAACAAAGAAGCCGTGGAGTTGAAGAAGCAGATCGACGAGCTATTGGAGAAAGGGTTCATTAAATCGAGTTCGTCGCCTTGGGGTGCACCAGTGCTATTTGTGCCAAAGAAGGACGGGACAGTGCATATGTGTATCGACTACCGGACCTTGAATAGCAAGACGATCAAGAACAAATATCTGCTACCAAGAATTGACAATCTTTTTGATCAGTTGAGCGGTGCACGGGTATTCTCGAAGATCGACTTGAGGTCGGGGTACCACCAAGTGAAAGTAAAGAAGGAGGATATATCGAAGACAGCTTTCCAGAGCAAGTATGGCCAGTACGAATTTATGGTGATGCCGTTTGGGTTGACCAATGCCCCGACAGTCTTCATAAATTTGGTGAACAAGGTATTCCATCCATACCTTGACAAATTCGTAGTGGTCTTCATCGACGATATCCTTATTTATTCAAAGTCGTCGGAAGAACACGAGGAGCACCTGAGGATCGTGCTGGAGACCCTCAGGAAGGAGAAACTCTACAGAAAGCTTTCGAAGTACGAGTTTTTCCTTGACAAGGTAGAATTCCTCGGTCATGTAGTGACAAAAGACTGTATATTCGTTGACCAAAAGAAGATTGCTGCTGTTAAGGCATGGACTACTATGACTTATGTGGCTGAGATTCGGAGCTTCTTGCGATTGGCAGGTACTACCGGAAGTTCGTACAGGACTTTGCTTGGATTGTGGAGCCGATGACTAGGCTCACTCGGAAGGACGTGGAGTTCGTATGGACATAGGACTGCCGGGCTGCGTTCGATGAACTGAAGAAGAGGCTGATGATAGCTCCCATATTGACGTTGCCATCCGGTTCCGACAATTTTTTTTATCTATAGAGATGCTTCAAGGAAACGCTTGGGTGTGTTTTAGAGCAGAATAAAAAGGTGATAGCATATGCGTCCAGACAACTGTGACCTCATGAGAAGAATTACTCCACTTATGATCTAGAGGTGGCAGCAGTTATATTCACCCTAAAGTTGTGGAAACACTACTTGTACGGAGAGCGTGTAGAAAGATTCGCTGACCAAAAAAGCTTGAAGTACGTTTTCACGCAGAAGGAGCTGAATATGAGATAACGTAGATGGCTGAAATTGATGAAGGATTTCGACATCTCGTTGTAGTACCATCTGGGGAAGGCGAACGTAGTTACGGATGCCTTGAGTCGGTATCCAGTGGCTATGTTCTTGACGAAAGACCGGTACTTGTTGGCAGACTTGGAGAGCTTAGGGATTGAGGTCGTCATTCCTGAAGTCGAGATGCAGATGATGGGTATGCAGATTCAGTCTGGACTGATGGACAAGATACAAGAGGCACAACACCAGGATGAGCGGCTGAGGAGTATCATCGCACAGGCATGGGCTGGTTTGCTAGAGGACTGCGCCATTGCAGAGGATGGCTCGTTGAGGCATGGGATGAGATTATGTATACCTAGTGGAGAGCTGCGATAGGAGGTCATACAGGAGGCACTCCGTTCTTAGTATTCCTTGTATCCTGGAGCCAACAAGATGTACAAGGATATGAGAGCCCACGTATGGTGGTACGACATGAAGCGTGAGGTGGCACGCTTCGTTTCTAGATGCCTTGTGTGTCAGCAGGTCAAGGCTGAGAGGCAGAGACCCGGAGGTTTACTTCAGCCATTAACGGTTCTCGAATGGAAGTGGAAACATATCACTATAGATTTTGTTTTCGGTCTTCCATATTCGCCAAGCGAAAAGGATACGATTTGGGTCATCGTTGACAGGTTGACCAAATCGGCCAACTTTATACCATTCAAAGTGGGACTATCCACGGAGAGATTGGTAGAGTTGTATGTGAAGCAAATCATCCGGTTGCATGGCATTCCAGTGAGTATCGTCTCCGATCGTAACAGTAGGTTCGCGTCTCACTTTTGGAGAAGTTTGCAGGCTAGCTTGGGCACATCGCTCAAGTTCAGCACAGCCTATCACCTACAGACAGATGGGCAGTCGGAGCAGACCATCAAAACGCTCGAGGATATGCTGCGGACATGCGTACTTAACTTTGGTGGCTCGTGGAAGGATCATCCTCACCTCGTGGAGTTCTCCTACAACAACAGCTGTCAAGCTAGTAGCGGGATGTCCCTTTTTAAGGCTATGTACGGGCGGAGATGTCGTACCCTAATATCTTGGGACGACGTGGGTGAGAGAGCACAGTTGGGGCCTGAGATGATCGTAGATGCTGCAGAGAAGGTGAAGCTGATTAGGGAGCGACTTCGCGTAGCTCATGACAGACAGAAACACTGGACGGACAGTCACCGGAGACCATTAGAGTTTGAGGTATAGTTTTCTTAGTTGTAATTGTTAATCATGATAGGAATGGGTCGTGACCTTTTGCTTAAATCTAGGTGGGCAATTTGGTGTTCTTGAAGATATCACCGACATATGGTACGATACATTTCGGAGGAGGCAGAAAGCTCAGTCCGAGGTACATCGGGCCGTTTGACATCCTCGAGAAGATCGGAGAGGTGTCATACCGCTTGGCATTACCACCCACATTGGAGGGAGTGTACAATGTGTTCCACGTGTCCCAGTTGAGGTGGTACTTGGCAGACCCCCGTCACGTGCTAGACCACTCGGAGAATGAGGCGGGACCGAGCCATAGCTACCAGGAGCAGTCCGTAGAGATATTGGATCGCAGGGAGAAAGTGCTGCACAACCAGACTATTCCATTGGTGCGCGTCGCGTGGAGGCACCATTCTCCGGACGAATCCACTTGGGAGAGGGAAGATGAGATGCGAGAGCGCTACCCCCACCTTTTCGAGGCATAAGGTATAAATTCCTACCCTAGTGTCCATCTTTAAATTTTGAGGAAGAAATTATTTTAAGGAGGGTAGATTTGCGAGCCCTTGACCCAAAATCCCCATTTTTTAATGTTATTAAATATATTTGAATTATTAGTTAATGCATAAAAATATTTTAATAACCAATATATATATGTAATATATATATTAATTATTTTTTAGTAAATAAAAAGGAAACAGGGGGGTTTTTGTAAATATCACAACTGAGAGGGACCTAAGTACAATTGTGTTAATTCAAATCTCCTTCGAATACACAGGGATTTAAACTCTGCATTCAAATTTTCCAGCGGCTGAAACCGAGGATGGTTCGGATATGATCAAATTCCTTTCTCCTTATCCCGGCAGGTTCAACTTAGTATATATATATATATATATATATGTAGGCTAATCGATGCCCTCGTCTATCCCTTTAAACCCTAATTTTCCTGCTGCATGTCCTCTCCTGCTCCGCGTCGAGGAATACTTGGAGAGTCGAAGCAATCCAACCTTCGACAAGTAGTTCTCACCACCATGGTTTTAATTTATTAGAATTAATCTACCCTTAGACTTGCAAAGGCTCGTTATTAACCAATATAGGATGAGATGGGTAGGTGTTCGACTTAATGTCAATTAGGGGACTTATGGGATATACTCGAGTATTGTGAGCACCCTGAATTTCGGGTTAATTTTATTTATTTATTTTCTGATTGATTTTAATTTCAATAAATAATTATTTCTGTTATTTTTTCTTAAGTGTGCTTTCCCGTGCCATTGATATTTGGAGTGTCAGAGATGTTCAACTCTGGAAATCTTCTTCACGAGTTTGGGAGTGGACAGGATTACCTTCCTGATGGTATATAGTGTCCCACTCAAACTTGTTCCCTTGTGCTCTTTTTAATTCGCAGAACTTTGGGTCGAATTAGACCGTTTGATTATTAATTAATTTTCCCACTTTTTTCCTTGATCATTATTAGCACGTTACCGTGACTTTTAATTTGGGAGTGCAAGACCAGTCAGTTTCTTGAAACTAACTTCTCATGCTTGATCTACTCGAGACGCTCGTCACCCATGACCTTCGTGTCCCACTCAGACACGTCATTTTGTGCTCCATTTGATTCGCACAACTTTTCCGACACGTGACCCGATTTTATTTCACTCCACGGCGTCACATTCATCTTCCAACTTGATTTGTGGGTCCCCTGTCGACCAAAACCTGTCCGCCCCAACTATGGACATGGCCAACCTTGAGCCTACTACCCGTCCGCCACTTGTGTCCCATTTATTGGAATCTTCATGTGCTACTTATTCACCCATGATCATCGATTTCTAATTTTAATTGGATTTTTGCACAATGTCCGATTTTGATCCAATCCGGCTCCACCGAGTCCAGTACATCTTTGTGTTGCCCTCCATCATGACACCCTCATAATTCTTGCCCAAAAATATCAAGTGCTTATTTTTCCCTATTTTTAATATTTTAATGGGAATTTTCCATTGATTTAAATTCCTTTTGGAATAACCTATTTCTCCATTTAAAATCCTAGCCTTTGATTCTCCCCAAATTAATCCCATCCATTCAATCCTTACATCAATTTTTTCCTACAGCCAATATTTGGTTGGCCGGCTCTAACTCCCATGCTCCCTCTCACATTTATTAATTTATCTCTCTCCTTCTCTCTCACTTATCCTTTAATTTTTTTCTCCATTCAAAAAATAACAAAACTACAATAGCCTACTCTTTTCTCACAACACCACCTAACCCGACCACCCTCTTCCACAGGGACCGATCTCCACCTCCTTCCATCGTCCTTCCTCCTCTATCATCAACACAACAACCACCTCCACCACCTTTATCAAGCCAACCCCGCACCACTACTCCTTAGCCACCTCTCCGGCCGACCTTGCCCCCGCGTCGCCATGGCTAGGCGAGCCCTTCCACCGCAGCTTGTTGCTCGCCACGCTCGCTGAACAGCAGCAGCGCACCATAGCAGCGGCAGCAGCACCGTTTGGCCGCGCGCGTGCATGGCACCACCGCCGCCGTGGTCGGCGGGGATACCCCCCATGGCCGGACGCACACTAGGGTCTCCTCCCATGGCGGCCACCGTCCTCCGGGATGCGCCGTCGAGGCGATTCATGCGTTTTGAACGACGTCCCGTCGTGACGCGCGCGAGATCGAGTTCGTTTTGGCGCTCCGTCGCAGCGACTTCGCACGCATTTTTCCGGAGATCCAACCGTTGGATCGGAGATTTCTTCGCTCCGTCGCAATCTCGGTATATCCACCTTCATCCCTGTCAATTTTTGTTCGTTAATTTTATCGTTTGGTACATCAAAACCGGCCACCAAGTTGACCGTTTAAATTGTATTAAATTTGGACAGTTTCGCGGGGCCAACTTCGTCAGCTTGTATCTCCTCCATCGCAGCTCCGTTTGGCGTGCTACCAGTTTTGGTGCGAAGCTGGTATAACCCTCTTGCAACCCCTCCAGTTTTGTTTCATTGTGAGCTTGTTTGATTGGTTGAATTCGACGCCAAAGTTGGCCGTCCGAATTCGTAATTTCCAACTTGTAAAATTCTATTTTTGAACACGGGACTCCAGATTTTATTTATGACACCACCATTAGATTTGTGGCGTCGTTCTGGGATATTTTCATATAAAATTTGTTAGATTTGGAGAACGTGGGCCCGGGCACGTATTTCGGTGCAAAGCGGGTCCCACTTTCTGGGTCAACGAGACTTTTTGACGACGGCTCTTCGGAACCCAATTTCGGATATACCGTTGAGATCGTATCGTCATTCTGGACTCGTTGGCATATAATTTGCTAGGTTTTGGTGGACATTGGGTCTGGCACGCATTTCGGTGCAAGTCGGATACCAATATCCGGGTCAACGGGTCATTTTGAGATCGGCTCATCGGAATCCAATTCCGGAGATACCGTTGAGTTCGTATCATCATTCTGGACTCGTTGACAGGTAGTTTGCTAAGTTTTGTGAACTTTGGCTCCGACATGCATTTCCGTGCAAACCGGAATTCCAAGTTCTGGTCAACGGGCCAAATGGAGATCGGGTTAACGGAA
Source organism: Iris pallida (assembly GCA_029216955.1). Lineage (NCBI taxonomy): Eukaryota > Viridiplantae > Streptophyta > Magnoliopsida > Asparagales > Iridaceae > Iris > Iris pallida. The sequence continues at coordinate 13,165,207 of JANAVB010043419.1, read as the reverse complement.
TCCAATTCTGGAGATACCATTGGGTTCGTATCGTAATTCTGGTTTTGTGGACATATAATTTGTTTTATTTTGAAGACTTATTTTCTTGCACATTTTTTGGTACAAAACGGCTCCGACACGGACACCGTTTTGACCCGAAATTACCTTTTTGCCCTTGTGTCCAAATTGGACCGTTGGGTTGGCTATCCTAGCTAATTTGACCATTCTGGACACGTTGGCGATGTTTATTTCATCGTCCGACAATGTTTGTTGATAATTTCTCTGAGTTTAACCTTTTTATAATTAATTAATAATTAATTCTTATAATGTTCGTATTTCGGGATTAGTACAACGAAACTGAGCTCAGTCGATTCCAGTGATCTCACATCGCTGAAATTGACAAGTTGGACACGTGGATCACTATAATAAGATTATCAACCTTACCGATAATCTTCTTATCTCGATTTGCGTGTCAAAAGTTTCGACGTACAAATAACGAAGTACACTTTATATTAGACTAGAATTGACCCTGTTTGACCAGAGTTGACCAGTTGACCCAAAGTCAACTGTAAGTCAATACTTGACCTAGTTTGACTAAATTATTGACCGGAGTCGACCTAGAGTTAATTTGACTTAGAAGAACCTAGAATAATATAGATTGCCTGTAGAGATTCTTTTATTACAACTTGAACACCTTGTAACCTGTGTTGCTTTAAATAGGACTCTGTGGCTTCAGTCGGACCCCCTATACTTATCAGCTGTTCAGGTTATCAGGCGAGTACATTCTCTGATCATTTCATATCCTGCTTCGAATTATTTCCTGCAGTAGATTACTTTACTTGTACTGTCACGATGGTCACACGGATTGGTACTATATGGATCCTTTCTTGAGATATTATCCTTAGGGAGCATCGGGTACTCTATATTTTGTGCGTTTCACTTACATGGCGTATCACTATGCTTCGTTGGTTCTTCGATCACTTGTGACATATACTCTTATGATCACAGAGTCTTCCTAGAATCCTTATCCCATTTATGGGACTACTATGTATCACCTTCGGGGTCTATCACCTTCGGGGTCTATCACCTTCGGGGGCTGTTACATAGCATCATATAACATAACCTGGCTGGATCCTTGTGTATTGATTGGGGGTACGGGGGAGTATAAATGGACATGTGAATAATATCCAAGTAGTGTAGCATCAGAATCTCTTCCATAGTGTAGCATTAGAATCTCCTATGCTATTTACATGTCTATATTGTACTCTGACTCACTAGCCACATGTTAGTTCTTTATTTATAGTAGATATTTCTATTACAGCTTTCTCTCTCGGTTTACATACTGCACTTCTTTCAGTACTTGTATCTTACTTTACTGCATGAATATATTTTCTAACCTGCTATGAACTGTTGAGATGTATTGTGCTCGCTCCAGTCCTGACTGGACCTGTTGATAAATTTTACAGATAGTCTGGAGGTGCCTGCTAGCATAGAGAAGACACATTAGAGGTTGTTTAGGTCGTTATTTCATTTTGTCTGGAGTTGTACTTACTTTGTGGATTACTGTATCTGTATTTGAGTTTTGAGATGTATTTCTGGGTTTATGTATCTTAGACACTTAGACTTCTATCTCCTGTATCTCTTTTGGATTTCATGTTTTATCTATCCTTATCATGCTCTACCTTAGATGTGATTGAGTTTATATCTGCTATGTCACCCCCATTCGGAAAGTATAAACTGTTTAGTCTTATACTGTTAGATGCATTGAGACCTAGGACAGCGTTCTACCGTCGACACTGCGGCGTAGGCTGGGCGTTGTTACGTTCTCGTGTCCTAACTCTAGGGCGCGGGTCGTGACAAGTATCGAGCACAGGGTGGTAATGATACATCATATTCTGGTTGAGGATGTTAACTGTCACTGAAGTATCAAACTTCACATCGACTAAACATCTGATACATCAGTCCCATGTCCTGTTTTAGGTGGCCATAAGATTTCATACCATATGAACATTGATACCTTAATTCCAAACCAATAGACAATGATAGGAACAGGGGTATCAATAGGGACTGCCTGGCCTCAAGCTAAATACTTGGTATCACATTTTGGCACTGGATGTCATCCTTGACCCAGGGCACACACATATGATACTTGCATATCATGATCAATAATCTGGTATCATACTGGTACCTTAGATAATCTAGTGTAACATCCTTGTACCTGACTAATAGCTAACACTAATTCGACCCCAATATTAGAGCTAGGTCCGGGCTTTCGATTTCTGATAGCTACAGGCTAGGGGCAACAGAGTTTTGTTGGGTATAGCAGCTACTGGACTTGTCCCTCATAGGTAGATAGGATACCCTGAGAACAGGTGGTCAGAGTACACATATATATCAGGTTACAGTGGTATTAAGTTGTGTATAGGCTGCACATGGGATGTCAGTGCCAAGGGGTAGAAGTATAGAGTAAAACCCAGGAGGACAGGATACATCAAGTCCTCATCTCTCATAAACTTTTCCTGAATTTACTTCTCTGTGTTCAACTAATGAACTCAATCTAAATCAAATACCATCCTTGACCAAGACCACATTACAATGTCATGTACCTTATTCCCTGCACTAGCAGACCTTTAGATTATGGTTCTGCCCCTATGGTGAATTGGATCATGATGCAAATACATCCAGTCTATATACATGATGAATTGTTCAGTCCCTATATCCCTCTTGTTCAGATACATGACCAATTTGGTACATGTCCATGCCATATGAGTGTCTGACCATTACATTATGGTTCTGTCCACTTAATCTTGTGTTGTATTATCTATATTGCACTGCAAGATTTCCACTTTACTGACCTGTCCATTACCTATTAGTTAATGTGCTGCAGCATTAGCCACTGCATATACCTGGGTTCATACTTCTGAGATCACCCAGGTCCATGACCTACTGGTTTAGCTATATACAAATCACATACTACAATACACAGTTTTCCCTTATACATACCTCTCTATATACAAATATGTAAAACCCCTAAATTTCTACTATTTTTTTTATTAAATTTGATACTGATTTAAAATTTTGTATTATACGTCGCATAGTCGTATTGTACATCGCGCAAGAAATTTTATTTTTTGTAATTGCTCGACCAGTGGGAATATGTGCGAGCATACATATTTTTTTAAAATTTTTTTCCTATTTTTATAGTTTCAAGATAATATATATAATAATTATTTTTAGCTATCAAAATTTCTAAATTTATGATTTTATTATGAAAAGTCTTTTTAGACAGTTATAATAATAAATAATATTCTTATACAATTATATTTTAGAAAATATATTTATGTAAATATTATTTGGTCATAGATATATATTTCGTAATTATTTGTTAGTTTATTTTTAAATAACAATGTAATTTTCGAAATTATTATTATTAGTATTTTTGGAAATCATATTTTAAAATTATTACGGCAATTTAAAATCTTGATTTGAATTATTTTAAATAGTTTGAAATAAGGATGAAGATTTATCTATGTTGGATTTATTTGGGTTAAACTATATTTAGATTTGATTTTGATTGAATTGAATTGTTTAAGTTAATATGGTATTTATCTAATTGGGTTTTAAATAAATCCTAATCTTTATCCTACTGGGAATTCCCACATCCTATAAATAGGTAGGTACTCCTCCATAAATTTCTCACAGCCACAAATTTTCTCCACAAATAATTTCCCAACCCCTCGTGTATCGTGTTCGTGTACAATTCTGATTCCACAAGTACATATACACTGCATAAATTCCGTGTCGGACAAATCTCGACACAATCAAAACCTAAATCTATTCTAGCTAATTCCCGCCGTCCACCATTGTCCTCGGCCACGACTCCCCAGCCTTCCCCTGTCAAACCAACTCCGTCTACCTAACCTAACCTGAACCCTACGACCACCTCCCCGCTCCTCCCTTAGCCTCGACGATCGCCGCCGAAATCCCCGTAACCTTCCTCCTTCCCACACCCTGGCTACTGGCCAGCCACACCAGGGCTGCCACCAGCAACACAAACTACTCGCCGTCACCCCACACGACCACCACTCTCTGTCACTGTCATAGTGCCACCATCCAAGCACCATCTACACGGTCGATCGTTGCTGTAGCCATCTCCAGCCATCACCTCATCCCGGCCAGCCCCAATCACCACCATCATCGTCCATCTCTACCACCATCTCCTCTAATTACCGCCACCACCGGCATAAACCACCAACGCCGTCGACATCATCATCACCACCACCACCTTCCGCGACTTCCCCAAACCCCGAGCGCAGTCCAGATGCGAAATCGGATCGATCGCCCACTCCAAGCCAGACCACCACCACGGCTACCGGCCGAAAACCCCCAAACCGCCACCAGAACCTCCAACCCGCCACCAAGGAGAAATAGATACCCTACCTGTCCGCTGCCGTTGCCCGAGCCCCGCTGCGCCGCCTCCGCCTTCCTCCGCGTCATGCCGCCGCTCTTCCATGCTTCGCCGCGGCAGCCACCTCCACTGCCGCGACAGCCGCGTGTGCCATGCCCCAAACGTCGCTGTCCTGAGCTCTCCTCCTTCCCTCTTCTTCTTAGCTCCCCTCACCGAGTCCACGCCCAGCTCTTTCTGACCTCCCGCAACCGCCAGTCCCGATCAACCGTTCTCTGCCTCATCCGCCGTAAACCTCGCCACTGCACAGGCGGAAAACCCCTATTTTCTCCGCCATCGCCGACGTGCGTCGCGCCTTTGACTCGCCACCACCTCATCGACGCCGAGCGTTGCCCAGCGCTCAGATCCGCTTAGCTTTTGCCGCGCTAGCCGCCCGCTCGGGCAGTCGTGCCAGTGCCGAGCGTCGCGCTGCCCCACCACGGCGAGCGACGGCGATCCTGCCCGCCGCAGCTCCCGTCCCCCGCAGTCCCAGTGCCGGGGTGCCGCCGTTCCCCTTGCCGAACCCCCTTTTCCGATCTTCCCTCTGTCTCCCTTTCCTCTCTCGATCTCTTCCCTCCCTCTCTCTCTCTTCCTGTGTGTTTAAAGAGTGGGTTTTATTTTCTTATTTATGTTTTTTTTTACATTACTATTACTAATGTTAGTATATTATTATTATTATTATTATTGTAACTACTGTACACTTGGGGAGATAAAAATATTTTGTTATTATATATTTTGAAGTCAGTAGGGTTATATTGGTATCTACGGGAATTATTTCAATTTAACTATTTTTTTATTTTTATGGAAAAAATATATATTTTCTAAAAGTTTTGGTAACAATTTTATTTTTAGGAAAAGGCTGGTTAGAAGAAGTTTTTATCTATAGTTGTCAACCTAAAATTTATTCGACAAATATCTACATTTTACTAAAAACACTAGATTTTATATTTACAAAATGTCTAGCCTTTTTCCAATTACTATTTTTGACTAATGAAAATTTAGCTTTCTGCCTAACAACTGTACTTTGATAAACTTAAATTTTTTGCCTAAAAGAATTTTGATTTTTTTTCAAGTATTTTTCTTATATTTTTAATACATATTTTTACCTAACACTATTTTGGTTAATAAAGTATAATTTCAAATGATTATAAACAGTTTTTCTAAATCGTATACATAATATTTTTTCCAATTTCCCATCGATTACGCTTTAACTGTGACTAATACCCTTTATCCTGTTTCCCTCGCCAATCATGTACTACCTCATGTCCACCCTAACTAAATTGACCAGCCTAGACCCGATGGACAAGTCCGTGCCATTGTCAGAGGCCCTTTGTGTAGTTGTTACACCGAAGTCGATCTTGTGCCACCTTTATTGTACCACCCCAGGCAGCTCACCAGGCATCGCAACAGGCAAGTATACCTTGCTAATTAACTGTCATATTATTTATTTTCAATATTTATTTACTTGTTTCGTATTATTATTTTTATTTGTTATAAACTGAGCGTCCAAGCCACACTTGGGGTGCAAGCGACTCTATTAGTCGTTTTACTTTACTATATGCATGTTAACTTAGTGTTAGCGGACTACCTTCTTGTTGGGGGATATTCTTATAACTCTTTTGGCCATGACATTCACACTATACGATATGATACATTTTGCTAGGGACATGACTTATGGATTGGCCATCTCTAAAGTCGTGTGACGGTAGTCGTTTGTAACTGCTATGACTAGGATTTTAGAGACTCAAGCAGTTACAAAACTGGACGAGCCATGGACATGACTTGAACAGTGTGGGAAATGTTGGAGGAGGACAGTCGCTAGTGCGTATGGGAATCCAAACAGGTAAACCACAGTCTCCGGATGGAACTGTGGCGATATATTTTCAGATTCCCTCTGACGTTTTAGACGTTACGGACGGATACAGATGACTGGATGCCAGTTACGTACACATAGCCTAAAATCCCATCCATGCGCATGAAAGTTGTCCTCTAAATTGTACGTTAGGCGGTTAGAATCTCCTTTGCATATTTATGGCTAGGATAGTCTTTTATATATTATTTTATTATTCTGACAGTTCATATTAGCTTGTTCTTCCTGTATCTTGCTACGTCCGTCTGAGGACCTGGTTTTTTCCCAGGTGTGTGTTCATTTCTTCCGCAGGTATCCTAGCCAAGGCCGTGATTCTCTCCATTCCTTCGAAGACGATTGCGCTTGGTTCGTCTTGCCATTTTATGGATCGATTCTTGTACATTTTTTTCATGAGATAGTTGGTAGTTGACTTTGTCTCCGCCCAACGATTGTATCATAAATATTCAAGTTAATTTCTATATTATTATTCTTTTCATTGTGGATGAGATTTAGTTTGTCTTGGATTACGGCATTTTATAGCTTATGTATACTTACAAGTCCCCTGTACTTCGTATGTATACAACTGGCATGTTTGCGTACTTGGTCCTACGTTTTTTGGGACTGGGGCGTTACAAAATTACATTTAAATCAATTGACTCTAGTCTAGTCACTGCATATACCTGGGTTCAGACCCTGACACTAAGCCATTGATACATAAGAGTATCAGAAGTTTAGACTCGAGTGTACAGCAGGGTTGGTAAGGCCCTATGAAGAGGGGATCTTGACCCTTGTTTGGGGCCAAGTTAGCAGGGCAGTATAGCCAGCTTGGCCATAGGATTGGGCACCAATAGCAGGGAAGGCCCCACGGCAGGGATGTCAAGGAGATGTAACAAGGCTCGAGTGAGTCAGGTGCCTGGCACATGTGACAGGAAAAGAAGGAGCTTGAGTAATTGTGGCTATATGTGGATATTATACAGATGTATATACATATATCCTGTTACTAGTTGTGAGATTTTGATGTTAGTATATGTGTATGTGCCTGTACAACAGACTAGTATCAATCCTTAACTGACATTGCATCAGTTTACAAACTGATACTTGTGAACCAGTTCACCATTGTGTGCACTACCAGAATAAGTCGTTTTAGCGACGCCTTAAGACGTCGCTAAAACGACAAATTGCGTCGCTAAAAATATTTACCAACGCAATTACCGACGCTTTGGGCTTGTCGCGGAAATATAAGTCGCTGATCTTCAAAACGTCGCCAAACGTCGCAAATACCGACGTTTACCGACGTATATATACGTCGGTATATTACCGACGTCTATGGTCGTGTAGTCGGTGGATTAGCGACGTTTTTAACGTCGCTACGCGTCGATAAAAACCTAGGAATTTACTGACGATTGTCGTCGTGTCGTCGGTGGTTTAGCGACGTGTTCAAAGTCGCTACACGTCGGTAAAATCCTGGGAATTTATCGACGTTTACCGTCGTTTAAAATGTCAGTAAATTTCGGTAATTCCTGGGATGATTACCGATGTGCACCGACGTTTACCGACTTTCTCCGACGTATAAGGACGTCGGTAAACGTCGGTACACTAGAAAATTTTGTATATTTATCGACGTTTACCGATGCAAACGTACGTCGGTGGACGTCGGTAAACGTCGCTAAATCTGTAAAAAAAATAAAAAAATAAAATACAGAATGTCCTTTTCTTCCTGCAGTTTAAAAAGATAACCATAACCAATACACACACCCATGTGAATGACAAACAAATATACACACACCCATGTGAATGACACACAATCACACATACACTGTTTTCCCTCACTGTAGAATAGGATCCAAACAGGATCCAAACATCCAAGTCTACACAAATAATAGAGATCCAAACATCCAACAAATAATAGAATAGGATCCAAACATCCAAGTCTACGCAAATAATAGGATCCAAACAAACCAACAAACAAATAATAGAGATCCAAGTCTATACACAACCAACAAATAGAATAGGATCCAAATATCCAAGTCTACACAAATAATGAAGATCCAAGTCACAAACAAAGGATCAAACAAACAGTCCTAACTAGGACTACTAGGGATCTGGTGCAGGAGGGGCACCGCCGCGACAAAGGGATAAGAACAACTCATACTCCTCAAGTGAAATCGATACCGATGGAGCAGGCAGTGACGTCGGTGGAGTCGGTGTCGAAGAAGAAGGCGATGGAGGCGGTGGAGTCGACGACGATGAAGGCGCACCCGGAAGACCAACACGCTCCAACGCTGTAAGTCGCTGGTGGTATGAATCCATAATAAATAACATTCTACCACTGCTCTGGACCATCGAATCCTGCACCAATCTCAGCCTCTCAGCCATGGTCACCTGTCCTGTCTGCAGCTCCGTCACCATGTGCTCTAACCCTCCAACGGTACGCTTTGTCCTCTCAGTCGTCTCCATGAGGTCCATAATGCCGCGGTCGAGCACATCCAATCGTGCTAGCAGCGCAGGATCGTCCGTAGGGTGCTGAGACTGCTCTTCGATCCGTCGTAGCAGGTTGTCACGGAGAGACTCCATCATCTGGTGGACTCGGGCAGACTTTTGGGAAGGCTGTGGACCATGCACACTAGCAGGAGATGCCCTAGAGGATTGGGTCCCAACTAGGGCGCCATAGGATCCCGTACCGTAATACGTACCCCTACGGAGTCCACCAGCGGCGGTCATCCACAGCTCGTCCGCCGACGGAACTTGAGTGGGCTGCGAGAAAGTACCGGCCTCTCCTGCATCAGGTGCGCTAGCAGCCGCCCGTTCCCACAGCCTCTGATACTCGGCCTAGAAAGTATGGATAGTACTCTATAATTTCTAATTTCTAATTAATGTACTTATTATTACTAACTACATGAATATTTATTTGCATCATATTTACTAAGTTATATTAAAATTGACACGAAGTATTAAATTAAGATAACGTATTGTAATACTTACATAGGTCTGCTCGGCCCTCTCGTCAATAAGGTCACCGCCGCGACGATGGGTGGCCAGGAAGACGGTCACCATGTCGGCGTTATCGACCTTCCTTACCTGTAATTAAATATATTATCTTAGTAATAATTTATCAATTTTGTATTAAAATAATATTTCTAAAAGAGAAAGACATACCAGACGACGAAAATGTTCCGTCATCGGAATCGACCCACCGCACCACTTCGAGGCATGTTGCCTAGCCGCCTTGGCCTTCTCCGACTTCTTCTTGTACCTTGCTCGTCGAATCGAGCCTTCATCGCATTCTACTGATCAGGGGTGATCCAATCTTGGATCGGCTTTCCGGTACGATTACGATCCTTCTGATCATTAATAGCGTCGCAGATCAGCTTGGCAGCGACGGCAGGAAACATTCCCTCGAAAAGCTCGGCCCGGTGCGGTGGATAGAAAAACATATCCTAGAAGAGCGTAAACCAAATATTTATCAGTTATATATAATATGCAAAAATTATATGATTCATGTTAAAAGCAAATGTATTTTAACCTTGAAGCGCGCAAACCAGAAGGCATTCCTCTCGTCGGAGCATCAGAGTAGTTAATCCAAGCACCACCATAATTATGCCTCAGCATGTGGCCTAGACGTCTCTGTACCTCTGGGGGACGATATCTATACAAACATATTATATTCATAAAAAAAGTTAATTTATGATAAAAACAGAAAAAAAATTATAAACCAAAATACCTACTTTGTACTGTCGGCCCAGATCTCCGTCCTCCTCTCCTCCGGAGGTGCGTACGCATCATCTGTATGATGCTGGTCGGCCATCGGTGTCACTGTCTCGGCCGTCGGTGCAGCCTCCGCCATCTGCTCATCCGTCTCCATCGTTGTATCAGCAGCAGGAATGCTAGACGGGCGAGCACTCTAAACAGGCCTGGAACTACTCGTCTCAGGAGATATGCCACGTGACGTCGTCCCAGCAGGCCCAGCTACTGTTCGATATGGAGGAGTAATCAGCGACGAGGATCCAGAGCCAGTACCAATAGGAGGTACCGAAGGAAAACTTCGTCCTCTGGCAGTACCTGTAGGAAGTACCGGAGGATCATAACCTCGTCGTCCCCCTCGGAACGCTCCGCGACGACCTCCATACCTGATAACAGCATATGATAATACAACAAATAATAGGGACTAGAAATATGAAAGTACAACAAATAATAGAGACTAGCTAGAAATATGAAAGTACAACAAATAATATAGACTAGAAATATGAAAGTACAACAAAGACAAGATAATAACCAAGACAACATATGATAATACATTCTACAATAAACATCTAAGTCCAGATAATATATTCTAGAAGAAACATCTAAGTTCAGATAAGTATATCTCTCTCAATCATCTTCAGAATAATCATCTTGTTCGTTTTTCCTCGACCTCATCTTCCTCTTCCTCCTCATCTTCACTTTCATCTTCTCCTTCGTCGGCTTCGTCTTCCCCTTCGGATAATTCTACATCTTCTACATTATGTGTCGTGTAATGTGTAACTTTCGTGGAGTCCACATCGACAACAATAGGTAGCTCGTCCTCCTGGTAAGCTTTTTCGTCAACATCAAAAGTATCTCTAGCTTTAGTCTTGCATACTGCCCACCAGTCAGACTTCGTTGCTCCTCGTCTCGGATAAGTTATGAAATACACGAGCTTAGCCTGAGTTGCTAGGACAAACGGTTCGTAGCCTTGATATCTACGCTTGTAGTTTATATCCACAAGATCATGCTTGTCAATTTTCCAACCTTGATTTTCAATCGGATCGAACCATTCACACTTGAACAACACGATCTTTGCAGTTCTCTGCCATTATTATATGACAACTCCACAATCTCTCGCAAGATGCCAAAGAAATTATTTTCTGGATCGACGTCTTTGAAGTTCGAAGACTTGATACACAAACAACTGTTTTTTATGGAATCAAGATCCAGGAAGCTGTCTCTGATCGGAGCATTTGTCGACTTGAACCGAAAGCCATTGACATAGTAACTTGGCCATATTTTAACAGAAGTAATTGGTCCCTTGGCAAGAGTTCTAATTAATTCAATCTCGGGTGAAATTAGACGATCGACCTGAATATCAAAGAAGCGATAATAAGTTATTTATTGCGCAGTTGCATTAGAAGAGGTCAGTAATTACCGAGCTACTTACATATTCGCTCAACCAAGAAGGAAAATGACGTCTCATTTCTTGTTCTAATGTTTCGTCTGTTAGGTAGGGTCTAACCAGCCTCAACTCATCATTATATGTGCTGGAAAACAACGAAGCAACTGCCGATTAGTACAATAATATTAGCATATACTATTACATTAAGGTGAAGTAAACTCATCATCCTGAGTTACTTACCCCTCTAGCTTCTCCACTTCATCCTCATTTGAGTAATACATACAACTGAGCAGCCCTTAGCTCTTCGTCATTCAAATATCTCTTCTTTATTTTCCCCGAAGGCTTTCCGGACGCATTGAATACTTTCAGTATTCCATCATTAAATTCTTGATATCCGTCGTCGTTTCTCGGAGCCTTCGTTCTATTCGTAGCAACATAAGGTTTGAAATAGGAGGAGCAGAAATTTGTAATCTTCTCGAGAATATAGGCTTCACAAATAGAACCCTCGACTCGAGCCTTATTTTCTACCTTTCTTTTTTGGTGATTCAAATGTCGCTCGAACGGGTACATCCATCGACATTCGACGGGTCTACCAACACGTGCCTCGTAGAAAAGATGAATCAGCAAATGCTCCATATATTCGAAGAATCCAGGAGGGAACACCCTCTCTAGCTTGCATAGTGTTACCGCAATATCCTTCTCTTGCTTTTCTAGACGATCAACGAGCAATTTCTTAGAACAAAGGTCCCTGAAGAATATGCTAAGCTCCGTCGATGGATCCCAAACTGCCTACGGTAAGAATTCCCGAAATATAATCGAAATTAACCGCTCCATGAATACGTGACAATCATGGCTCTTCATACCTGTTAGTTTGTTCTCCTTGAGGTCGACGCATCTTCTCAAGTTCGAAACATATCCATCTGGAAATTTCAGACCTTGAATCCACCTACAAAGCCTCACTTTATCCTCCTTCTCTAGTGAGAAAATTGCCTTAGGCTGCTTCAACTACCCATTCCCGTCATCTATCAAATGCAATGCAGGACGTCTACATATTTCTTCCAAGTCCAATCTAGCCTTTGGATTGTCTTTTGTCTTCCCCTTTATGTCCATTACAGTATTAATTATGTTGTCAAACACATTCTTCTCGATATGTATGACATCAAGGTTATGTCTAATCAGATTGGTGCTCCAATATGGAAGATTCCAGAATATACTCCTCTTCGTCCAGTTATGAGTGCGACCAAATCCGTCACACTTGTAGCCCGTCGAAGGCTGCTCAATAGCTCATGGTAAATTTTTTACCTCTTCCCATATCGTATATCTGGGCCACCTTGGCGGGGGATTAGCCTTCTCCACAACGCCAGCACGAAAAGCATTCATGTTCCTCCGGTACGGATGATCCTGCGACAGAAATTGTCGATGACAATCAAAGAAGCACGGTTTGCCTCCGTATTTCAAACGGAAAGCCTTAGTGCTGTCCATGCAATACGGACATGAAAGACTTCCATGCGTGCTCCATCCAGATAACATTCCATAGACCGAAAAGTCGTTGATGGTCCACATAAGTGCTTTCCGCATCTGGAAATTTTGTTTTCTAGATACATCGTACGTGTTGGAACCTACTTCCCACAGCTGATTCAACTCATCAATCAACGGCTGTAAATACACATCGATGTTCCTTTTCGGATTGTTCGGACCTAGGATAATAACGGTAAGGAACATATACGGAGTCTTCATGCACATCCAAGGCGGTAGATTGTACGGGGTGATGATCACAGGCCAACACGGATACTGGGATCTCGAAAGTCCGAATGGCGTAAAATCATCGGAGCAGAGACCCAATCTGACGTTACGCGGATCAGAAGCAAAATTTGGATACTCTCAATCAAAGTGCTTCCATGCTTCTCCATCAGATGGGTGATCCAACACTCCTTCGATATGTTCCCACTTATGCCAACTCATGTTTTTTACAGTTTACTTCACCATAAACAACCGCTGCAACCGCGGCGTCAACGGCAAGTAGTGCATCAAAGTGGTAGGCTTCCTGAAACCGACAGACTTTCCTCTACCACATGCCTTGTAGCGATCGACACCACAAAATCTGCAGGCATCTTCATCCTTGTCGTCTTTGTAGTACAACATGCACCCCTTGCGACAGGCATCAATTTTTTCGTATCCCATCTAGAGCGATCTAACCATCCTCTTAAACCGGTAGAAGTCTTTAGGCAACTTCGCACCCTCAGACAATATTTCTATAAGCAACTGCATAAGACGGTTGTAGCAATCTTGCGACATGTTAAAATCGGACTTGATGCTCAACAATCTTGTAACCACCTCCAACGGTGAATGATCCTCACAACCAGGATATAATAGAGCCCTTGCATTCTCCGGCAACTCCATGAACTGTGCAGCATCGGGGTTCGGTGCCTCCTCAGGTGCATCATGATCATCCGGATCGAAACTAGGCCCGGCCGCGTCAAAAACCATGTTCACCAACCCATCGTCGTAAGAAGCGTTATTGTGGACATCCACATAAGGCTCGTACTCCGATGCTAAAGACACAAGTTCTACGTGCTCACTCCACTGATAGTAATTCGACGTGAAACCCTTCGAGTATAAAGATACGTGACATCCACTTCTGGATGATATTTCAAGTTACGACATCGCACACACGGACACTTAATTTTGGTGTTGTCCATGTACTGAAGGAACGCCTTGGCAAACTGCAGGAACTGGTGTACACCCTCTATGAATTCATCCCGCACACCGTACATGTCATCAGGATGACGGTTGTACATCCACGAACGATTCCGCAGATAGTAATTCAGCTCCATATCCATTTGAGGATAATTCTGTAAGATAGATACATATGCACATCGTTTAAACACTTGTAAAAGTAATCATGATACAACAAGTGGTAATAGATATGATGTATCCTATGTAGTTTCTTTCCCTCTTTTTACTGTGAACCTTGGTTAACATTAATATTTCCACACTTCTCTAGGGTGAGGTTGAGGTAGATATCCTATGATGCGGAATAGTCGACTGAATGACCCGAATGAAAAGGAAGGAAGTAGGAAGGCTCACTCTATACACTCTAGGATTGACTTATTTCGTCGTTGATTTGACTTATTTTGGTTGTGTGAAATGTCAACAATATCCAATACGGTACCTCGAAGACCTAAATATAGAATATTAATGTCAATTGGTGTTTTGGAATCATAAAAATGATATACTAGGTCAATTCTAGGTCTCCAAGTCATTTCTAGGTCACACTAGGACAACTGGGTCAATACCTTGCCAAACTTGGTCAAGTCATTTCGAGCTTGACATAAGTCATAATGTGCAAATTGGAGAGAAAATTGGCAGGGTTACCACCTTGTCAACTGGGTAGTTTGTAGAAGAAAAAACTTCTTAATGTGCAAATCATTCCTAATTACAACTGATAATGTTAAATGTTATACATAAATATACATGTTCTGTATTCCACCTACCTGTTCATGTGTACCCATGGACTGAACTCTAATGAGATGGACTGCAACATGGTTATGTGGGCTGAACACATACCTAGGGTGGACTGAAACATGATATGTATTGTGTTATACAACAAGATGGACAGGTAATGCAATAGGCACATGTGGGCTGAACACATACCTAGGGTGGACTGAAACATGATATGCTGTATGGTATGCAGGACAGATTCATGTAAGTGTATTGATACCCAATTGTGACATGGACTGTCCTTATAGGCAGTACAGGACCCGGGCTAAACAATACCCACTTCTAACCTGAGCCATTCCTCTTTCTTCGACTGATACTAACATCAATGGAAATTGTTACAACCATAGGAGTGGACTGCACAGTAGTAATGAACATGTGATGGCTGCTATTTAAAGGACTGAATAATTACTTAACACCTGAACCTTACACTTGTAACAATACCTTAGCTAGGGACATGAGTAGGGCTGCAAACGAGCCAAGCCGAGCCAAGCTTTTGTAAGCATGAGCTTGGCTTGACTAGAATTAATCGAGTTTGAGCTCGAGCTCAAGCTCGATAAATTTTTATTTTAGAGCTTGAGCTTGTTTATATTAAGCTTGAGCTTGGCTTGGTTTGAGCTCGAGCTTGGCTTGATAAGCAAGCTTGATAAACAAGCTCGATAAGCTCATATCAAGCTCATTAAGCTTGATTTCAAGCTTGTTCACCTTTGTTTCAAGCTTAATGAGCTCAATTTCAACCTAGTTATGCTTGAATTCAAGTACCTGTAATTTAACAATTTATTTATAAAAATTTAATTAAATAAGTTCCTTCATATCAATTATTAAGGACATATAAATATATAAAGCACACAACCATATCATTATACAAACATACATAAAATTAGAATTCAGCAAACAAACGAGCTTCTAAACAAGCTCCTAAACGAGCTTCTAAACGACTCAGCTCGCAAGCTCATAAACGAGTCAGCTTGCGAGCTCGAACGAGCCGAGTACTTCTAAGCTTGAGCTTGGCTCCTTTATTAAACGAGCTCGAAAACGAAGCTTGAGCTCGGCTTGTTTACTAAACGAACCGAGCTCAAACGAGCTTTTATCGAGTCGAGCTTCGAGCAGCTCACAAATGGCTTGGCTCATTTGCAGCCCTAGACATGAGCTCTGGTATTCGAACCCCCAATTGATGTATAGGTCCATGGGGACCCAAGCTCGACGATGTAACGCCCCAGTCCCAAAATACATAGGACCAAGTACGTGAACATGCCAGCTGCACATATACGAAGAATACTCCAATATATAGAATCCTCGCATATGCACATAAGCTGTAAATAAATAATCACAGGGCAGAATAACATATCTAATCTCATCACAGCTCAACACAGAAGATAATGAAGTCCAAATAAATAAATAAGAGTATCAAAAGATAGCCGGATGAACATACTCACTCCAAACAGCTATGAAAAATAGTCTTACAAGATCGGAGTCCGACCTCCGTAAAATACAAAGAAAAAGAGGTGTAAAATAATGTCTACAACTGTCTCAGATAATAAATAGACTAGAAGTCATAAAGCACTGCCTCGTCATCAATGTAAGATAGCTCCAAAGCTGCTCCGTACTCCTGTGGAAAATCGTCTAAAACTGGAGAGATAACCAGGTCCTCAGGGGACATAGCAAAATACAAGAAAACACCATGCCATATAAAATGTGATAATATAATAAGAGAGAAAGGTATGCATGCAATCGGGTTCCTGACCATTCTACTGTGAATATGTAGTTGAGATACATTCCTTCAACGCATGAGCCCTGGCTGAATATAGGATCTGGTATAGTCCCCTCTTGGGCACCAGTGACCAAGAGCATGTCGTTCAAAAATGACAGTGGCCAACCTGAGAGGCTCATACCCGTATCTCCAGCGGAGCTTTCGGGTTACAAGGAAAGTGCAATCGAAGCCTATACGTCAGGTAATGTTCTCCCCACCCAATGCCTAATATCATCATATCCATCACTGACATGTACCTCTAGTAACTGCCAAGTCTTCTAGCATGTAATTCTATTGGCAGTTACCCCTATCTGTCGTACGCACCATACGTATCGGTGGCCAGCCGACTACGTGGATACGTGTCCTATATGTGACTCACATCACGTGATACAACAAGTTTCAAGGCCGTATGAGATATACAAATACCTCAATATCAACGGGTGGTCAATAAACTAAGTCAATGCAAGAGAATAAATAAAGCAAGACAAACGACCGGTAGAGTCGCTTGCACCCAAGTGTGACTTGGACGCACAGTTTAAATATCATGAAATAAAATGCTAAAAATAACAACTAAAAATAAGAATATAATAGTCACAGAGTAAGGTGGCAAGGTATCTTTCCTGGTGGCACAAAGTGGCAAGTCCAAGAGTAGCAAGTGCCAGCACCAAAACTCACAAATCACAGATGACTCCAAATGCTGAAACAAACATCAAAAATGATCTCAGTGAAGAAGATATATCTAGGAAACGCCTGTCCAAAAGTCAAATTCTGGAACATGGACAAAATCATAATTTTGGGTCAAAACGATGTCAGCGGTTGGACCCGCTTTGCACCGAAACACGTGTCAAAGTCTACGGTCTCTAAAGTCGTCAAACTACATGTCTACGATTTCAGTTTGAGGAGAGAAAATCAACGGTATGTCCAGTTTTGGATTTCGAGGAGCCGTGTACAAAATCGCCCGTTTGAGTGGGTCGCGGGCCCACCAAAATTGGGTTCCGATTCGACATTCTCAAAATCGAACGAAACTTGGCATGAAGGACCAAAATTTTGATCCGGACCTGTTGGCGCAAGTTTCGTCTCGATCTGACGAATGTACACGATGTTATGGGCAAGTTTGCAAAATGTCGATACTGGGGTATCTCGACGAATACATATTGATTTCGTCGCGTACACGCAACGAAATCGAGTTCCGTCAGTTCCCATACGTCGGTAACATCCATACACGCCTTTCAATGCGTATAGCGTACGACCACGTCGTCCGGTTTGTCGGGGCGTACGTCGTATCAGAGAAAATTCTAAAATTTTATATAAATTAACACAGGTTTTTCTCCAACTTCAACATCAGTTTATTTCTTACACGTTAATCGAAACAACGATCCAGAAGATGCGTTGTGATCTCGGTTATGTTGTCTTCATATGTGTTCAATTAGTTTTTACGAAAGTTTAATGGACAGCGAGAAAAGTGGCCAACAAGTTGGCGTTTCAAAACAGTTTTTAATATTCAGAAAAGTGGGTTTTCTTCAACTTTGTCTCGATTTTTCGAGCAAGTTGGATGGCCATGTCAAAATCCACCCGGGAGATCTTGAAGAGGGTCATGAGGGCTTTATCTAGGATTTTCTAGATCGAAAAGTTATCAAGTACAATCGAAGTAAAGTTCGAGGAAAGTTGAGTACCTGGCTGAGTTTAGAAACAGGGTATCACTGTTTCGGGATCTATTTCGACGTGCTTGGCGAGGTTTCGATGCACGCACGGTGGTCGCAAGCAACCTGGTATGTGCGCTTGGGGTTCGAGACTGGGGAGGTGATGAAATTTCTTTGAGGGTTAGGGTTTGGTTTGTTGGTCGAGGTTGCAATATATAGCGCCGCTACTGATGACTCCTAATATAAGTAAGGCTCGGTTTGTTAATATACTAAGGTTTTGGGTTCAACACAATAGCAGCTGAGCTGCTTGCAATTTCTCTTGCTTAGGAGAGGGGTCGGGTCCCACCACCAATTGCTTTGGTTTGTTTTCCTCTCTTTTTTTTACAACACAAACACAAGTGCTCTTGACCACCTAGGCTGGCCCGCCCCCTCTACCTGGGTGTGGCCGAGCCTACTGTTACTTTTTTTTTTAACTAATATCCTTTATATACATAATTATATATATATAACTATATATATATAACTATATATATATATATATATATATATATATATATATATATATATATATATATATATATATATATATATGAATAAAAATCTAAAAATCCTATAAATTATTAATACGTAACAAAATGGTTTTTAATAATTGAAAACTATATCTATTAACAATTAGAAATATATCAAGCACAATTATACATATAATATCTAAAATTACGAATATACCAATTACCACATTAATTCCAAATAATATCGAAAAATTATTTTTAAACACTAAAATATTTAAAAAATATTGGGGGTTTACATCCTACCCAACTTAAAGAAAATTTCGTCCTCGAAATTAAACTAAGGTCGGGCGATCGATGCAATGCAAGGAATATAATGGTACTTAATATGCAAGACATACCTTCGCCTTCGAACAACTGCGGGTAGCGATTACGGATGTCGTCCTCGCGCTCCCAAGTAGACTCCCCTGGCGAGTGATGCTTCTATGCCGCGCGAACCAATGGAATAGATTGATTCCATAACACCTTCACTCGGCGATCGAGGATACCTACTGGTTGCTCTTCGTACGACAACTCGGTCCAAATGTGATCTCGGAGTGATCAAGCACATGATTGTTGTCCGCCACGTACATCCTCAGCTGAGACACGTGGAATACGTCATGCACTCCCTCTAGCGACGGTGGCAATGCCAATCTGTAGGCAACCTCTCCAACACGTTCCAAGACATCGAAAGGGCCGATGTACCTTAGACTCAACTTGCCACGTCCTCCGAATCAAATCGTGCCTCTAGTGGGGGATATCTTTAAGAACATATGGTCACCCTCTTTGAACTCCAAGGGTCGACGACGATTATCTGCCCACTGCTTCTGACGATCCTGTGCTGCTCGCAGGTGGTCCTGAATCTTCTTCACTGTCTCCACTGTGCTCAAGACCAACTCGGGACCCAATAGCTGTCGCTCTCCTATATCGCTCCAACAAACAGGAGACCGACACTTCCTACCATACAATACTTCAAACGGAGCCATTTGAATGCTCGCTTGATAGCTATTGTTGTAGGAAAACTCAACAAGATGAAGATGGTCCTCCCACGAACCGCCAAAATCAAGCATACACGCTCTCAACATATCCTCTAGCGTCTGAATGGTACGCTCCGACTGGCCGTCTGTCTGCGGATGATATGATGTGCTAAACTTCAATCGGGTGCCCAAACTCTCTTGCATGCTCATCCAAAAGTGCGAGGTGAATCTCGAGTCACAGTCCGACACAATACTAACAGGCACACCGTGTAATATCACAATCTGCTCCATATACATCTCCGCCAATACCTCTGTCGACTGGCCCACTCTAAAAGGCAAGAAATGTGCTGACTTCGTAAGTCTATCAACAATCACCCACACTGCGTCACGTCTTCTAGGACTCCGAGGAAAACCCGTGACAAAATCCATAGTAATGTGCTCCCACTTCCACTCAGAAATGGGTAGCGGCTGTAATAATCCGGCCGTCCTCTGGTACTCTGCCTTCACTTGTTGACATACCAAGCACTTAGCAACGAAACACGAAACGAGCTATCTCTCGCTTCATTCCATGCCACCAATAATACTGTCGTAAGTCACGATACATCTTGGTCCCTCCGGGATGAATAGAGTAAGTCGAACTGTGAGCCTCTGCCATCAGCTCCTGTCGTAGCTCTCCATTAGGAACATAAATGCGATCACCATATCGCAATGTCCCATCGGTATGGATCCTCAATCTTGTCTGCTCTTCTGCTTCAGTCCTTTCCTTGAGCCATCGAAATCTAGCATCATCGGGCAATGCTGCCTTGATGCGCTCTACTAATGATGATTGCACCTGGAGGTTGGCTAATACGCCATCTGCTCCGGGCAATACTACCTCAATACCAAGCTGCTCCAAGTCTCTAATCAACTCCCTCTGTGTGGTCAAAAAGTGTGCCATGGGCTTACGGCTCAATCCGTCTGCCACGACATTAGCCTTGCCCGGATGATAATGTAGCTCAATCTCATAATCCTTCATCAACTCCAACCAACGTCGTTGTCGCATATTCAACTCCTTTTGTGTGAACACGTACTTGAGGCTCTTATGATCAGTGTAGATATCAACCTTCTAGCCGTACAAGTAGTGTCTCAATAGCTTCAAAGCAAAGATAACCGCAGCGAGCTCTAGATCGTGGGTCGGATAATTCTTCTCATGCACTCTCAACTGTCGCAATGCATATGCTACTACGCGACCGTGCTGCATCAATACACATCCTAATCCCTTCCCGGATGCGTCGCTGTAGATCACAAATCCTTCTGGGCCCGATGGTAATGTCAAGATCGGTGTTGTGGTCAATCGCTTTTTCAACCCGTCAAAAGCGTCTTGACACTCGTCTGTCCATACAAACTCCTGATCCTTGCAAGCTAATCGAGTCATAGGCCCCGCTATTCGAGGGAAATCTTCTACGAACCGTCGGTAGTAACTCGCAAGTCCGAAGAAACTTCTCACTTCAGAAGCTGTTGTGGGAGCGGGCCATGATTTGACTGCTGTGATCTTCTCTGGGTCTACCGATATACCATCGCCCGTTACAATATGACCAAGGAATGATACTTCCTTGAGAAAGAAATCACACTTGCTAAGCTTCGCAAAGAGTCTCTCGTTCCTCAATGTTTCCAAAACTATCCGTAGATGCTGCTCATGCTCCTCTTGACTCTTGGAGTAAATCAAGATATCGTCTATAAAGACTATTATAAATTTGTCCAAGTATTGGTGAAAGATTTTGTTCATTAAATTTATGAAAACTGCGGGAGCATTGGTCAAACCGAAAGACAGGACCAAGAACTCGTAGTGTCCATACCTCGATCGAAAGGTCGTCTTGGCAATATCTTCCTTCCGAACCTTTAATTGGTCAAATATATCGTCTATACATGGCAAGGGATACTTGTTCTTCACCGTTACTGTATTCAATGCTCTGTAGTCGATGCACATGCGCACTGTCCCGTCTTTCTTAGGCACAAAAAGAATGGGTGCTCCCCATGGTGACGCACTGGCACGAATAAATCCCTTCTCTAATAAGTCATCAATCTGCATCTTCATCTCTACCAACTCTTTGGGTGCCAGACAATATACTCGAGATGAAATAGGCTCGGCTCCGGGAATAAGCTCAATAGAAAACTCAATATCTCGATCAGGTGGTAGTCCTGGCAACTCCTCGGGGAATACATCCTCGAACTCGGTGATAATAGGGTGCTGAGGGGTGTCATGCACCATCATATGAGTCCCCGATGTGGGTGCATCACAACTCTCTCCGTCTTCTTTGGTGAACTCAAACTCTGCCGCATTCGGTGGTTTAAAGATAATACTGCTCCTATGGCAGTCGATGAGAGCGAAATGCTGGCTCAACCAGTCCATTCCAAGAACCACATCAAAGGTCGGCATAGGGAATACAAGAAGTCGTGCCATCATCTCTCTGCCATTTATCACTACAGGACAAAGTCTACAAACACCACTAATAGGTACAACTCCTTCTCCAGTGAGGATTTTAACATTCTTAGCTAAGGGTGTGATGGGAATGCTGTATCTAGTGGCAAAACTAGTGGCTATAAATGAATGTGTGGCTCCAGTATCAAATAATGTAATAGCAGGAAAAGATACAACTAGAAGCATACCTGCTATGACCTCTACCTCTGTCTCTACATTCTCAACAGCTAGAGAGAATGCCTTTCCTTGGTTCTGTCCTGGACCTTGAGCTCTGGCCTTATGGTACTGTGCTGTCTGTGGGGGTAATGGTGGACGAGGTGCTGGGGCTGTAGGCCTCTGGGCCTGATGTGCCTGAACTAGAGCCTGCTGCTCAGGACAATCTCTGGCCAAGTGCTGTCCTGATCCACATCTCAAATATAAGCCCAAACAAAGTCGACAATCATCTCTAATATGCCCCTGCTTCCCACAAAAGTTGTAGGTGGGCTTCTAGTAAGGTGTGTGCCTCTGCTGGTATTGTCCTGTAGTCCTCCTAATAGGTCCACTCTGAGTAGCTCGGGCTAGTGTAGCTGCTGGTGTATGACGCCTTGATGTCTGCTGCTGTTCCTTACGAAGAATCTTCTGAGTACGAGCTTCTTCCAAGACAGCTGAATGGGAGACTCGAGACTGGGTAGTCATATAAGACTTGAGCTCTGGTGCAAGCCCCTGGTGAAATCTCCATGCCTTCTCTAATTCTGTCGGAATCAATCCCGCACCAAATCGACTCAGACGATTGAACTCCGAGTCAAACTCATCAACTGTCATATTTTCTTGCTTCAGATAGAGGAACTGGTCATAGAGACCATCTCGAACATGAATAGGGAAGAATCACCCATAAAATGCATCATAGAACTGCTTCCAGGTGATCCCAGTGCCTAATCGTCTCTCTTCCGTCTTCCACCAGTGGTGAGCATTGTCTTCTAACAGTAAGTCCACTGCTGTCATCCAATCTCGAGCTGACAACTGGGATGCCTTCAGTAGCTTCTCAGTACTAATAAGCCATTGTGACACCTCTAGTGGCTTCTCCGTCCTTCTAAATGCCTTGGGGTTCATGTCTGTGAAATTCTTGATAGAGCCTTCATAGGAATGAAGAGCCGGTACTGCCGGTGCTGGTACTGGTACTGGAGGTGGTGGTGGAGGTCTAGCCATAGCTACCATCATCGTCTGTCTCATCAACTCAGTCTGTTGCCACAGAGCCTGCATCATGGCATACATAAACTGAGTGGTAGGGCTCCCATCAGTTGGTGGTGGAGGCATTTGAGGTCCCGACTGTGGAGGGAACTGCTGAGGGAATGGTGGTGGAGGAGGTAGTGGTACATTCCCTCCCGGTGGCATGGTAGTAGTCTGTCCAGCCTGGCTGCCTGGGGGTGCTGCGACCTTTGGGTACTCTATCGTCGGTGTCGTAGTAGGCTGCAACAGTCCTGGCTGGTATGGTGTTGCTGGAGTCATGGGAGAATTTTGTCCCTCCGAAGTAATCTCCTCACCAGATGTGAGGGCCAAGGCAGAAGTGCGTCCGCTTCGTAGATTCATACTGTTGGTCCGAGGAAGATAAGTTGATATTAGAAAAGATTAGATATGAAGTAAATCGAATAATCAAGGAAGTTTCAAAAAGATTGGAAGTCAAGGGATAGTAGTAGTTCTGGATGAGATATTCCTATTCCTATATGCAGGCTTGTTGGGCACAGTCATGTAACCCAACAATATTAACGTTGGCCTGCATGGGCTTCCATAAAAATATGTAACGCCCCAGTCCCAAAATACATAGGACCAAGTACGTGAGCACGCCAGCTGCACATATACGAAGAATACTCCAATATATAGTGTCACTCCCCGTTCCCAGTATACGTATTTTTAATACATGTACTGCTTTAAATATATTTATTTAAATATTTATCATGTATTGTTTCGTATTTGAATCTCTTTAAATTCATATTAATTAATTTTCTGCATTTTATTTTCTGCTTTTATTTCTCTGCTTTAGCTAGACTTGGGTTCGGCTTGGTTTGGTTTAGTTAGTTGGTTCATCATGAACCAAACCTAACACCCCCACCTACCACCACCTTTTCATTTAAAGCCAACCCCCCTTTCTCTCTCTTCATTATTTTTCTTTCACCATTACTATTCTTCTTCTTTCTCATCACTCCCTCCACCTACCAAACCGTAGGCAAGTACATCTTGCTTCTTCATGAGGACCCATTTTTATGGTTCCATTCTCTTTCTCTTGTGATTCTAAGAGAGTTTAGAACTTGGCATTTTTCGTTTTGAAGTTTTATTATTAGTAGATCTAGAAATTAGTTATTTTCGGATTTGGTGGTTTTGATCTATCAAACTTCTTTGTTTTCAAGTTTTGATGGTTCTATGTTGTAGAGGATTTTATTCTACCCAATTTTGACCTTTGCAAAGTTGGATTTGGACTTATTTTGACCGAGTTATGAATTTTGAAGCTTTGGGTTCAAACCATAGAGTTCTTGCTATTTTGGAGAAGACAGTGAGCAGTGCGCGAGCTTTTTAGCTTGTGCCACTGAGTTGCGCGCGCTCTTTAGTGCAGCGCAGTCCCCATACGTTGCCTTTTGGAAGCGTATGGATCTCATACGCTGCCTTTTGGAAGCGTATGTCTTGCATACGCTGACTTGGGTGACAAGGAGTCGTATGGAGTTCAAACGCTGCCTTTTGGAAGCGTATGACTTGCGTACGCTAGCCTGACTTGAGCGTAGGCGAGTCCATACGCTAGCCTGACTTGACTTGAGCGTATGACTTCCATACGCTAGCCTGACTTGAGCGTAGGCGAGTCCATACGCTAGCTTGACTTGAGCGTATGACTTTCATACGCTAGCCTGACTTGAGCATAGGCGAGTCCATACGCTAGCCTGACTTGACTTGAGCGTATAACTTCCATACGCTAGCCTGACTTGAGCGTAGGCGAGTCCATACGCTAGCCTGACTTGACTTGAGCGTATGACTTCCATACGCTAGCCTGACTTGAGCGTAGGCGAGTCCATACGCTAGCCTGACTTGAGCGTATGACTTCCATACGCTAGCCTGACTTGACCTGAGCGTAGCTTGACTTGAGCGTAGCTTGACTTGAGCATAGGCTGGCATGAGCGTAGCCTGCTTACCCTGGATCTTCTATAGCCCTGTATATTGATATCTTATTAGATGTTTAACGTCCATTTTATATCCTTACGCCTTTTGGCATAAACTTGATATAATCATGATATGTTAATATTTCTGTTAAATATAGATTGTTACGTGGGATGTACCATGTGTCGTAAATTGAGTTATAGATACCCCGATTGACTGGAATTAAACCCTGGGAGTTGTAGACTCGACCCCACTGAATATTAGTCGACTTTCATGCCTTGTCACCATTGATAATGATTGTGACCTTGACTAATAATTGATCATGCGTTCCTAGTTGGAACTAAGAGACTGGCTAGTCGTCTTATTAAAGTGAATGAATGAGACACGTTCATGTAATGAACTATTGTACTCGATTAGCCAATCCCGAATATTGGCATACAGGCACATGCAGGCTTCAAATTATTTATTTATTTAGTTATTTATCTATCTTACAAAAACAGCATGTGTACTTTATGGTCAAGGCATGATTACTCCGTGGTTAGTTTTGATTGTTGCATTACGCTATGTAAGACCTACAACCTGACCGCACTGGTATCATTGTAGAGTTGCGCATATCGTACCCCGTACGAAAGTACTCATTCTGAATGACCATGATCCACGGCATGGTACTTCACTCAACGTAGAGACTATTAAGTTAAATAAAATAATGATTGCATGGAGAGAATGGATTCCCGAGTTCTTACATGGCAGCCCTCTTGGGACTAGTAGTGCCCGACAGGCCGGTTGGTCCCCACAGATACTGCAAATCTGCCACACGGGCAGGAAGCGGTATCTGGTTATATTATCTATTGAATATTGTATATTAATGACGGGCGTCCCGCTGGGACTCGTCTAATTCATGATTGGCGCAATTGATTGACTGGGTAAACTAGCCTTGCTTGCGCATAGTAAGAACTGAGAAATCCTTTATTACATAATTCCAGGATAACTTGGGACTCACAATAGCAAGTCGTAGTAGTTGTCTGGCCGTTTAAATTGATTTGTTTGTGTACTGTACCTACTCTGTTACTTAACTGAGATGATCAGAATGTCAGGACATGACGGGCCAACTTCTGTCCTTGTTTGGTTGGGAGGTTGGTCCGAAGTGTCGTGATGTTGTGTGAGTCCTAGTATATAGCAGAGATCTATTATCATACTCTCTTATTTCTGGTTTTAGTTCTCATGTCGTGCTTCCTTGTGGTACTTGCTATTAGAGGTCTAACCTCTCTGGTTTTGCATGGCCAGATTTAGAGCCAGTCCCCGAGGATCCAGCTTACTTCTACCTCCAAGATGGTCAACACTAGAGGGATGATCGCAGGAGGACTCGAGTGGGTTTCTTACTTCCCCGCTCGTTTTGTTATCTACTTTATACTTTGCCGTTTGGCACCGACATGTTAGTCGAATTGTCTTGTACCTACTTTTGCATAATTGTAACTAAGTCAGGCTGCAGCTGATAACAATTGTGTATACTTACTACATCATCTGACTGTATTTTGTAAAGTCAGATATCAAGAACATTTTGACTGAGCGTTTGGGATGCCTTACTGTTTTATCTTACATGTTCTCTATTTCTGTTTCTTGTTTGAATGATTGAGACAATAGATGTGAAGTGACCATAGCGAGACTTTCATGTAGTATGTACCCCATAATCTTGTAGACAGTATTGATCATATTATACGGTATTCATTTACCCGTAATACATAGCTGGCTGAGTCATTCCCCCGCTCTCCAGTATTCTGGTTCTGGGGCGTGACAAGGTTTTAGTGGTGGCCCATGCAGGTCTGATTTCAGACTTGTGGGGTATTTTAATAGGATGTCTCAATCACACATGTTTCCCCTTGATCTCATGATTCGTCAATTCTCAACTCTAGCTTGACATTCCAGTATCCTTTGACTTCATTGATCCTTCATGTCCGGTCGTTTGATTGTTCTCTTGTCCCTTTTCTTAGGGGCACCTCGTCCGCACCTGTCAGAGATGGACAGCAACAACATGGACAGCAACATGGACAACCTGACCAGGATGGTCAGCAACAAGAGCCGGTACTAACTCAGAAGACTACCCAGGAAGAAGTAATAGTGGAAGCAGCAGCTGGACCGTAGTATTCGGATGTTCCACCACCACCAACGGTTCCACCTACCCCTGTGGAAGTGGACACACCAGCCCTTCTGGAGATCATGAGAGGAATGATGGCTACTCAGCAACACCAGATGTTAGCCCAACAGCGCATGCACGCTCAGTTACAAGAGCAGAACGTACTACTCAACCAAGGGTTGCAGACGGCATTGGAAAGAGGGGCGAGGCCAGATTCAGGAGCATCAACCAGATTTTACAAGTTTAACCCCCGCCGTTTTGAAGGAACGGAGGATGCCATCTCAGCAGATGCATGGCTTAAGGATATTGAGGCTATTTTGACGGCGGCTAAGGTACCGGCAGAAGAACATGTGGATCAGGTGAAGTTGTTACTTCAGGATCTCGCACGTGATTGGTGGGAATCAGAGGAAGTAGGTATCAGACGTCCCGTTGCTTGGGACGATTTCACAGCAAGATTCAAGACGAAGTATTATGGAGTTGTGGCACAGTTTGAGCTATAACAGAAATTTATCAACCTCAAGCAGGCCGCAAGACGGTAGATGCTTATGCAGCGGAGTTCTACAGATTGAGTAGGTTTGCCCCAGAGATGGTAGCAACGGAACGCCAGAGGGCGATGAGGTTCCAGCAAGGGTTTCATCTTGAGCTCTTGTAATTGATAGAGGGGCACAATTACCAGACTTTTGATGAGATATTGACGGCAACCCGAAGGCATGAGATCACCATTCAGAGGATCACAGTTAGGACTGGAGGTCCGAAGAGATCTCACAGTCAGATTGAAGGAGGAGGGGGAGCAGCACCCCGAACAACAGCACCATCCCTTGGCATTCACATTCACGATGTGGCAATGCGAGGGCCAGCACCACCACCCAAGCAGCAGCAGCAACAGAAGAAGAACCAGCAACCCCCAGCGGGCTGTACTTATTGCGGGAAGATGGGGCACACTAGAGATGTGTGTCGGGCATTGAACAGACTGTCTTTGATATGTGGAAATCCAGATCATCGGGTTACCACATATCCCATGAATTCGAGGTCAGGAGGACCAGGGCAACAGTTTCCTGCTCTGCCAGCACCAGGGGCAGGACAGTATCGAGGACCAGCAGTGGCAGTGAGACCATTGGTCCAGCGTCCGTTAATGCCGCAGGCTCAGATGTTTCGACAGCAGGGACCACCGATACAGCCACACCAGCATAGACCACCCCAACATCATCAAGGAAGGGGCCAGCAGCTGCACCAGGCTAGGCCACAGCATGGGAACCAGCAAGGAGGTCGAGGGCAGGCATTCACACTGTCCTTGGAGGAGGCATTAGCATCGGAAGATGTTGTGGCAGGTAACATTCTCGTCGTCTCATATCCTGCAGTAGCATTGTTTGATTCGGGAGCATCACACTTATTTATATCTGCATAATTTGCGACACGGCTAGGAATGGAGTTCGAGGCATTGCTAGGGAGGTTGAATATACTCACTGGCAATGGGCTCGTAGGAGTTAGTAGAGTTATTATAGCGTGTAGTGTTGTAGTTTGCGGGCATTCCTTACCCGCCCAGTTGATAGAATTTTATGTTGGAAATTTCGACGTTATCTTAGGCATGGACTGGCTGAAAGACAGTCATGCGACAATAGATTGTCGTAGTGGGAGTGTATCTTTTGATATTCCAGGCATGAAGAGGTTCACCTTAGTCAGGTCAGGGGCAACTCAGCAAGAGCAGGGAGTAGTAACAGCACTGGAAGAAGTTCAAGTTCCGAAGGTAGTTGAAGAATTTTTAGACGTGTTTCCCGAAGAACTTCCAGATCTACCCCCGATTAGAGATATTGAGTTTAGCATAGAATTGGCACCTGGAACTAAACCAATATCAGATCGGGTTTACAGAATGGCGGATTCGGAGCAGGCCAAGGTGTATCAGCACATAGAGGAATTGAAGGAGAAGAAGTTTATCCAAGCTAGTATATCACCATGGGCAGCACCAGTGGTACTTGTGGAGAAGAAGGATGGATCATCCAGATTATACATCGATTATAGGAAGCTTAATGCGGCGACAGTAAAGAACAAGTACCCACTACCAAGGATTGACGACTTGTTTGATCAGTTGAGCAGGGCTAGAGTTTTCTCCAAGATAGATCTTCGTTCAGGGTACCATCAAGTGAGGGTTCGAAAGGAAGACATTCCCAAGACAGCATTCAGGTCGAAGTATGGACATTATGAATTCTTAGTAATGCCGTTTGGTTTGACCAATGCTCCAGCTATATTCATGGATTTGATGAACCGCATCTTTATGCCATATTTTGATCAGTTTGTCATGGTGTTTCTCGACGACATTCTCGTATACTCTGCTAGTGAAGAGGAGCATGAAGACCACCTCATGAAAGTGTTACAGGTTCTGAGAGAGAACCAGTTGTATGCCAAGCTCAGCAAGTGTGAGTTCTGAACGGATCATATTTCATTTCTGGGTCACATCATATCAGGAGCTGGAGTAGCAGTGGATCCCAAGAAGGTAGAAGCAGTAGAGAGTTGGCTAGTACCCAAGACCGTAGCTGATGTACGGAGTTTTTTGGGATTGGCAGGATATTACAGAAGGTTTGTATCAGATTTTGCAAGACTTTCAGCGCCCATGACCCGCTTGACACGAAAGGATGTACCATTCGTCTGGTCGGCAGAATGCCAGGCATAATTTGAGAATCTGAAGCAGAAGTTGATATTAGCACCTATCCTTATGTTGCCAGTTGGACCCGGAGGTTTTACGGTATATTATGATGCGTTAGGTAAAGGACTTGGATGTATCCTTATGCAACATGGGAAGGTGATAGCGTATGCATCTAGACAACTTCGAGACCACGAGAAAAATTATCCAACTCATGATTTGGAGTTGGCGGCAGTAGTATTTGCTTTGAAGTTATGAAGGCATTACTTATATGGTGACCGAGTGGACATGTACACAGACCACAAAAGTCTGAAGTACATCTTTACTCAGAAAGAGCTGAACATGAGGCAGAGAAGATGGTTGGAGTTGATCAAGGATTACGACGTGGAGCTTCAGTATCATTCAGGCAAGGCTAATGTGGTAGCAGACGCTCTCAGCAGAAGAGACGGCACATTTATGTTGACAACGCAGAAGCACATCATAGAAGACCTTCAGGAGATGGGCATCGAAGTTATACTTCCTAATGATATAGGAATTCTGGCGAGTCTACAAGTTCAATCCGACTTGGTAGGCAGGATCAAGGCAGCCCAGGCACAGGACCCAAGGATTCAGAAGCTTAGGGCAGAATGTGAGTCAGGACTCAGAAAAGAGATGCAAATCTACGAAGATGGTACACTTAGGTTTGGATCACGTCTATGTGTGCCTAATGGAGATATCAGACAGGAAGTAATGACAGAAGCTCAAAGTTCTCAGTATTCTATACATCCTGGAGGGACCAAGATGTACCAAGATATCAAGCAGCACTTCTGGTGGAACGGGATGAAGAGGGAGATAGCTATATTTGTTTTCCGTTGCTTGATATGTCAGCAAGTAAAGGCAGAACAGCAGAGGCCAGCTGGATTATTACAACCGCTTCCTATCCCGAAATGAAAGTGGAAACACATCACAATGGACTTTGTGATCGGTTTACCGAGATCACCAAGTGGTAAAGATGCTATTTGGGTGATAGTAGATCGGCTTACAAAGGTAGCACACTTTCTTCCTTTCAGAGTAGGGCAATCTACAGAAAAGTTGGCAGAGTTGTACATGCAGCAGATTGTCAGGCAGCATGGAGTTCCTGTCAGTATTGTGTCAGACAGAGATACCCGTTTCACATCACATTTCTGGAAGAGCTTACATCATAGTCTGGGCACCAAGTTAAAATTTAGTACGGCTTACCATCCACAGACAGACGGGCAATCAGAAAGGACAATTCAGACTTTGGAAGATATGTTGCGAGCTTGCACCCTAGATTTTGGAGGATCTTGGGAAAGCCACCTGCACTTAGTTAAGTTTTTATATAACAATAGTTATCAAGCCAGTATCCAGATGGCACCATTTGAAGCACTATATGGTAAAAAGTATAGGTCGCCACTAGCATGGGATGATATCGGGGAGAGGAAGATGTTAGGCCCGGAAATGATTGTTCAGACAGTTGAATTGGTTAAGGGAATTAGAGAGCGACTTCGAGTTGCGCAGGATCGACATCGTCATTGGGCGGACTAGCATCGTAGGCCGCTAGAGTTTTCTGTTGGAGACCACGTATTCTTACGGATCTCACCTACCCGTGGGGTCATTAGATTTGGCGTTCGCGGAAAGTTGAGTCCGCGATACGTAGGACCATTTGTTATCCTTGATAGGGTAGGCGATGTTGCTTATCGTTTATCCCTTCCACCTTCGTTATGAGAGGTGCATGACGTGTTTCATGTATCTCAGTTACGAAGGTATGTATCGGACCCAAGCCATATCCTTGATCATTCTGAGTTGGTTGTTGGTACCAACTTGTCTTACGAGGAGCAGCCTGTTTCCATCTTGGACCGAAGAGAGAAGATACTCAAGAACCGAACAATTAACCTTGTCCGGGTTGCTTGGGGTCATCACTCATTAGGAGAGTCAACGTGGGAACGTGAGGATGATATCCGATCACGGTATCCACATCTGTTTGACTCACAAGGTATATTTCTTCCCGTGTACCTTGATTGTCTTAACTCCGCATGCAAGTCGCCCTATGAGTAGGAATTACTTGATATCGTAGATTGTTAAATATAGATATGTTACTTGCTATGGATATTGTAAAATGATTGCTTGCTTAAATTGCTTGTACTAGTTTGGCCTTGATATTCCTATCATGCTTGATTTGAAATTTCGAGGACAAAATTTTTCTAAGGAGGGTAGAGATGTCACTCCCCGTTTCCAGTATACGTATTTTTAATATATGTACTGCTTTAAATATATTTATTTAAATATTTATCATGTATTGTTTCGTATTTGAATCTCTTTAAATTCATGTTAATTAATTTTTTGCATTTTACTTTCTGCTTTTATTTCTCTGCTTTAGCTAGACTTGGGTTCGGCTTGGTTTGGTTTAGTTAGTTGGTTCATCATGAACCAAACCTAATACCCCCACCTACCACCACCTTTTCATTTAAAGCCAACCCCCCTTTCTCTCTCTTCATTATTTTTCCTTCACCATTACTCTTCTTCTTCTTCCTCATCACTCCCTCCACCTACCAAACCGTAGGCAAGTACATCTTGCTTCTTCATGAGGACCCATTTTTATGGTTCCATTCTCTTCCCCTTGTGATTCTAAGAGAGTTTAGAACTTGGCATTTTTCGTTTTGAAGTTTTATTTTTAGTAGATTTAGAAATTAGTTATTTTCGGATTTGGTGGTTTTGATCTATCAAACTTCTTTGTTTTCAAGTTTTGATGGTTCCATGTTGTAGAGGATTTTATTCTACCTAATTTTGACCTTTGCAAAGTTGGATTTGGACTTATTTTGACCGAGTTATGAACTTTGAAGCTTTGGGTTCAAACCATAGAGTTCTTGCTGTTTTGGAGAAGACAGTGAGCAGTGCGCGAGCTTTTTAGCTTGTGCAACTGAGTTGCGCGCGCTCTTTAGTGCAGCGCAGTCCCCATACGCTGCCTTTTGGAAGCGTATGGATCTCATACGCTGCCTTTTGGAAGCGTATGTCTTGCATACGCTGACTTGGGTGACAAGGAGTCGTATGGAGTTCATACGCTGCCTTTTGGAAGCGTATGACTTGCGTACGCTAGCCTGACTTGAGCGTAGGCGAGTCCATACGCTAGCCTGACTTGACTTGAGCGTATGACTTCCATACGCTAGCCTGACTTGAGCGTAGGCGAGTCCATACGCTAGCTTGACTTGAGCGTATGACTTCCATACGCTAGCCTGACTTGAGCGTAGGCGAGTCCATACGCTAGCTTGACTTGAGCGTATGACTTCCATACGCTAGCCTGACTTAAGCATAGGCGAGTCCATACGCTAGCCTGACTTGACTTGAGCGTATGACTTCCATACGCTAGCCTGACTTGAGCATAGGCGAGTCCATACGCTAGCTTGACTTGAGCATGACTTCCATACGCTAGCCTGACTAGACCTGAGCGTAGCTTGACTTGAGCGTAGGCTGGCATGAGCGTAGCCTGCTTATCCTGGATCTTCTTTAGCCCTGTATATTGATATCTTATTAGATGTTTAGCGTCCATTTTATATCCTTACGCCTTTTGGCATAAACTTGATATAATCATGATATGTTAATATTTCTGTTAAATATAGATTGTTACGTGGGATGTACCATGTGTCGTGAATTGAGTTATAGATACCCCGATTGACTGGAATTAAACCCTGGGAGTTGTAGACTCGACCCCACTGAATATTAGTCGACTTTCATGCCTTGTCACCATTGATAATGATTGTGACCTTGACTAATAATTGATCATACGTTCCTAGTTGGAACTAAGGGACTGGCTAGTCGTCTTATTAAATTGAATGAATGAGACACGTTCATGTAATAAACTATTGTACTCGATTAGCCAATCCCGAATATTGGCATACAGGCACATGCAGGCTTCAAATTATTTATTTATTTAGTTATTTATCTATCTTACAAAAATAGCATGTGTACTTTATGGTCAAGGCATGATTACTCCGTGGTTAGTTTTGATTGTTGCATTACGCTATGTAAGACCTACAACCTGACCGCACTGGTATCATTGTAGAGTTGCACATATCGTACCCCGTACGAAAGTACTCATTTTGAATGACCATGATCCACGGCATGGTACTTCACTCAACGTAGAGACTATTAAGTTAAATAAAATAATGATTGCATGGAGAGAATGGATTCCCGAGTTCTTACATGGCAGCCCTCTTGGGACTAGTAGTGCCCGACAGGCCGGTTGGTCCCCACAGATACTACAAATCTGCCACACGGGCAGGGAGCGGTATCTGGTTATATTATCTATTGAATATTGTATATTAATGACGGGCGTCCCGCTGGGACTCGTCTAATTCATGATTGGCGCAATTGATTGACTGGGTAAACTAGCCTTGCTTGCGCATAGTAAGAACTGAGAAATCCTTTATTGCATAATTCCAGGATAACTTGGGACTCACAATAGCAAGCCGTAGTAGTTGCCTGGCCGTTTAAATTGATTTGTTTGTGTACTGTACCTACTCTGTTACTTAACTGAGATGATCAGAATGTCAGTACATGACGGGCCAACTTCTGTCCTTGTTTGGTTGGGAGGTTGGTCCGAAGTGTCGTGATGTTGTGTGAGTCCTAGTATATAGCAGAGATCTATTATCATACTCTCTTATTTCTGGTTTTAGTTCTCATGTCGTGCTTTCTTGTGGTACTTGCTATTAGAGGTCTAACCTCTTTGGTTTTGCATGGCCAGATTTAGAGCCAGTCCTCGAGGATCCAGCTTACTTCTACCTCCAAGATGGTCAACACTAGAGGGATGATCGCAGGAGGACTCGAGTGGGTTTCTTACTTCCCCGCTCGTTTTGTTATCTACTTTATACTTTGCCGTTTGGCACCGACATGTTAGTCGGATTGTCTTGTACCTATTTTTGCATAATTGTAACTAAGTCAGGCTGCAGCTGATAACAATTGTGTATACTTACTACATCATCTGACTGTATTTTGCAAAGCCAGATATCAAGAACATTTTGACTGAGCGTTTGGGACGCCTTACTGCTTTATCTTACATGTTCTCTATTTCTGTTTCTTGTTTGAATGATTGAGACAATAAATGTGAAGTGACCATAGCGAGACTTTCATGTAGTATGCACCCCCTCGTCTTGTAGACAGCATTGATCGTATTATACGGTATTCATCTACCCGTAATACGTAGCTGGCTGAGTCATTCCCCCGCTCTCCAGTATTCTGGTTCTGGGGCGTGACATATAGAATCCTCGCATATGCACATAAGCTGTAAATAAATAATCACAGGCCAGAATAACATATCTAATCTCATCTGTAAAGCCCCTAAATTTCTACTGATTTTTATTTTATTTTATTTTGGTACTGATTTAAAATTTGTTATTGTACGTCGCGTAGTCGTATTTTACGTCGCGCACAAAATTTTATTTTCGTAATTGCTCGACGAGTGCGAATATGTGTCGAGGTAAATATGTTAGAAAAATATTTTATTATAAATTTTATAATATTTTTATTTTTGTACAAAAAGGTTATTTTATTCACCGTTTACAAATAAATGGTAATTTGGAAATTTTGGTTTAATATTTTGCGAAATGTAAAAAATTGTTTATTAATAAATCTTGATATTTACAAAAGCTAGTTTATGATTTAAATATTTAAAGTATTTATAGTGATTTTTGAAATTAATTATTTCCATAAATATTTAACTATGAAAATAATATTTGAGATCTTGTTTACTTAATATTTGATTAAATATGGTAAATTAAATTGCAAAAGATTTTATTGGCTTTATTTAAAAATATTTTAAATTAAGTATGGAATTAATTTGGATTTGGATTTGATTTGAATTGGCTTTAAATCTATTTAATCACATGATTATTATCTAATTAGGATTTAAATAAATCCTAATGTTTATCTAACTGGGTATTCCCACCTCCTATAAAAGGAGAGGTACTCCTCCAGCAATTTCCATCACAGGTGCATCGTGTTTGTGCCTCATCTTCTTCACTATATTTTCCCCCTTTACAAATACAGATCTCCGCGTCCGACAATCCCGGACGTCTACCCCGTCGTATCGGACATCCCCGACACGGATTCGCTCAACATCGCCAACATCATAACCGACACGGACTTTTCAATCTTCCAGTCACCACCACCACCCTCCTGATCTCACACCAACTCCCGCCAACTGCCAACATCCCACCATTGCCGTAGCCACCATACAATCACCACCACCATCATCCCGACCATCTTGGTCGATACCCCAGCCCTCGCTGTCAACCAAGGCACCACCACAACCCCCTGGCTATCACCCCATCTCCTGGCCAAAACCAACCCCACCGATGGTCGACGACCCACCAAAGCAATTCACCCCTGCACCACCATCGCCATCCTCGTCGCCTCATGGCCGACTCTGGCAGCCGCCACCCAATCCGCAAACCACCAAAAAATCCACCGCAACAAAAGGAGAAGAGGGGGCAGAACCCTAACCTCCCGACACCGTCGCTCCACTCCGGAGTTTTCTGTCTCCGCTCCAGGGAGCCCGTGCTCGCCTGCCCCAACTCGCCGTGACCTTTCCCTCAGCTCCGAAGACTCCTCCGACTCACCAACCCCTCCATGTCACCGCAGCCTACCGGAGCAGTGCCAAGCGAACGCCCAAACCCTCGGACCGCCGCCTCTGGCCGCTGATATCCGCCGCCTCCACTAACTCTCCGGTCGTCGCCCCACCAGTCTCCGCCACACTCGACAACCGCGCCTCCGACTTCCGCGCCCATTCGCCGAGCCGTGGCCGTCGTCGTGCGCCAGTTGCCCGCCGAGAATCCTTTCCTTGTCAAGAGCCGCCGTCCGCACGGGGCCGTGCGCGCCGCCCGCGCGCAGCCGACCACCGCCGAGTCCGGCGCGGTCACCGCCCCTAGCTTCTCCGCCCCAGCGCTCGCCGGCCACCGACGCCGAAACCGCCGGGATCGCCCCCTTCCGGTAAAAACCCTTTTCTCACACTTCTCTCTCTCTCTTTCTCTCGCTGAACATTGGGTGGGGAAGGGATTAGATGGGTTGTTTTTTTTTAGACTATTTATTTTTACTACTGTATAGCTATATTATGTACCGATTTTACCACTATTATCCTTATTATTGTATATCATTTTTTCTGTTATTATTATTACTACCATTATTATATGTTACTGTTAAGTTATTATTATTATTATTATTATTATCATTATTAGTATTGTTAAAATTATTATTAGAGTTATTTTATTAACATTAGAATTATCATTATTATTTTTGATAAAATATATCTATAATATTTACCAATATATATATAATTGTGGAAAAATATATTTTATTGACCTTGGCTTATAATTGTTTTCAAACCAGGTTCCGAACCCTAAATCATATTATATCATATTATTATAGGGTTTTGCCCAAAACTCGTTTTTTCCTGAAAAATTAATATTTTGATTAATAAAAAGGTATTTACTCAATTATACAATGAAGTCTAGTCTTTACCTTTTAATAATATAGATTTCGACCTAAAATGTTATTTTACATATACTTAGTCTTTAGCCTAAAAATAAATTTTGATATGTACAAGTATTTATATGAAACTATTTTCAAGGGCTATAACATTTTCAAAATAGTACCCATCTCCACAAAATTTTCCTCAATCAATCACCCATGATCGTGACTAATCATGACTAGTTCCTACTCCTAATTCCTCGCAACTTCAGGCCTCTACCTATCGACCATGGCTAGTGGACAATCAGGACTTGTCGGAAACATCGCAACACCAGGCGACACCCCAGGCAAGATACCTTGCCATTATACTGTTTATTTTAGTTGCATTTTATTTACATATCACTGTTCATTTATTTCTAGTTCTTGATAACTGTCTGCTCAGTGATATTAATTGTACCTTGTTATTTACCTTTGATTGCATATGGACTTAGAGTTAAGGGACTACCACTAGCTTAGTGCATTGCATAGACTTTGACACTGTTGTGCCACGTGATGTGTGAGTTATGAGTAGCATATAGTCTACGGACTTGCGTCTTGGCTGATCACTGATGCGTGCAGGACGTGCGTTAGGTCTAACTGTCAATAGTTGTGTGTTAGAAGACTTGACGGTTAGTAGTGTTACATGGTCGTGGATGCGACATGGTAGGTACATTGGGTGGGAAGAACATTTCCTTGTCGTATGGGCTTCGATTGCACTTCCCCTGTAACCCGGAAACTCCGCTGGAGATACGGGTATGAGCCTCTCAGGTTGGCCACTGTCGTTTTTCAACGTCATACTCTCGGTCACTGGTGCCCAAGTGGGGACTATACCAGATCCCATTTACAGCCAGGGCTCATGCGATGAAAGGTTTGTTCTCACTGCATGTTTACTTTAGATGGTTAGATTACCTTATAGTGTCTTGTCACTTTCTTTGATTGTGGCATATTTATATTCAGTATTTATATGGCATGTTGATGTATCTTGTTACGTCCCTCTGAGGACCTGGTTATCTCGTCAGGTGTGTGTTCCGTGATTTCTTGCAGGTGCTCTAGCTAAGGCCATTCCTTCCTTCGTGATGATTGCTCTTGGACTCGTCATTGCTCTCGCTTGCTAAATTCTTTCCTTGTATATTTTTCCATACTTAATTTGGTTGGTAGTGGACTTTGTCTCCGCCCAACTATTGTGTACATGACAAATTCATAGTTACTTTTATATCATATTTATCTTTGTGGATGAGATTTAGTACCTTGGTTACTGCATTTTACAGCTTATGTATATATACGAGGGTCCATATACTTCGTATGTATACAGCTGGCATGATTACGTTCTAGTCCTACGTATTTTGGGACTGGAACGTTACATGTTTTTGTGGTGGCCCATGCAGGTCGAGTTTGCCGTTTCGGTTACATAAATGTACCGAACAGACCTGCAATATAGGATTAGAGTTTAGAATCTCATCCACATACTTGACTTCCTTTCTTGACTTCAAATTTCGAACTCTCGTTCGACCTCCTTGATTTGCATCTTGCTTGACTCCTTCTACCGTAAATTCTTAGTTTCGTGTTTAGTAAGATGACTACACTAGTATATGCCTATAGGTTAAACACATGGCTAGATGGATTGTATTGACAATTAGTATGCATTAGGGTTTTATTTGAGTTATAAAGGCATTTATTTTTCTAGAAAGTATGATTTCAATGATTAGTTAATTTCAAGTTGGGTAGTAGCATATTACCGCCTTCAATGGATAGTTGGAATTTTATTTTGCCATTACAAGGTGGTATACACAAGAGGATAGAAAACAATTTTATGAATTATGATTTTTGGAAATAGCAAAATAGTTTATGATTTATTTGGGATATGGAACCGAATTGAGTAACATCTTTAAATTGTGACACATGATTACGATTTAGTTCAAGTTGGGATTGAATACGTTAAAGTTTATCTCGAATTTATTAAAGTGTTTTAAAATTTTAAGTTATAATTTTGTAAAGAATATGAAGGGTTTATGATTTACGGTTTATTAGAAAGCTTGAGGTTTTAAATTGATTCTACGATTTACGAATTATAAGTATTTAATTTTGAGCTTGAAGAGATAATGGTAAAAAGTTTTGTTAAAATGTTTTGGGAGATAGGAAATCAACTTGAAGGAAAAATTCAAATTTCAAAATTTTGTCCTATGATCTATGATTTATAGAGTTATTTAAATTTCGAGTTTAAAGCCTTGATTATGGATATTTAAATTTTGGTGAAAAAAAAAATTGTGACTTATTGGAAGTTAGATATACACATTTGAAGGATATAGAATTAAATTTGAGGGTTATTTTAAACGTTTTATTTTGTAATATGAAATTCGGTTGATGAACTCATTAAAAG
The DNA here is from genome assembly GCA_029216955.1 of Iris pallida. Lineage (NCBI taxonomy): Eukaryota > Viridiplantae > Streptophyta > Magnoliopsida > Asparagales > Iridaceae > Iris > Iris pallida. Next base: position 13,125,182 of record JANAVB010043419.1, on the reverse strand, counting down.
ATGAGTTTAAGGTTTGAAAAAAAAAATGATGATGATGAATTTATTCGATTTGTGAATTACGAGGGTTGTTCTAGATTGACTAGAGATTTAAAAAATTTAGTTGACAGTCTAAGATAATTGAAGTATTGGCGATGTATCTTGAAAATTTTATTGAGAAATTTCGAGGAACTTGAAATTTTGGATTAGATCATATAGTGGTGAAGGACCAAGAAACAAGCAAGGTCCCCTAGTGAGATAGAAGTATTCCACATTAGATTGCCATGCCACCTATGACTATAATATTGCATATACACAAGTATAGTTAGTCATCGACCAACCCGATGAACATATCTTTGACTTACTCGACTTTCCTCGAATCTAGATCATTATTTGTGACCATCTACTTGTTTGAAACTTAGAAATGATTAGAGTCGTTCTCTTGACCATACCCTTATTATGAGACTATTTTCTCTCTAGAAACTGTGCCTCTAACTTACTTTACCTTGACCTACGAGATTCATAATTATCTTTGCTTCGTGCCTTAAACCTTTTATTTTCGTGCATTAATTAGTACCTTATGAAAATCCACTTTCTATTTTTGATTATTTGGCTTCCCTATCGTGACTTTGATATTTGGAGCACAACACTAGACTTTTCCTTCCCACAAATTTCACATGCAAAACCTAGACGAGCTCACCTTCATGCAGGTATATCATGTCCCACTAAAACACGTCCCCTTGTACTCTATTTTATGGCACGACTTTCGGGCCATAAAGACTCGACTATAATCGATACCATGGTACCGAAATACTTTTGACTATATTTGGACTCGATCTTGACCCAAATTTTTGGTCCGATTATGATCTACTAAATCCGTTAAATGCTTAACTTTGTGTTTTATCTTGACTGCTTAACCCTTGTGGTTTATTTTCACGTTTCTCTCTATTCACTTAGACACATAACATTTTTTTTTCTTTCGCTCGTTGCAACCCTTACCCTTCTTCTTTCCCAATTAAATTGCTTTCTCATACTTCACTATTATTTCTCCATTGTTTACGCCACGTTGTTCCTTGTATGATTCCCTTATGCAAAATGAAATTTGATCATGACAATCTTGGGTTAGTAGAGGTTAGATTGGAGAACCCCACAACATGGATGAATAATAAAGTGGTTAAGATAATTACGAGATTATGAGCTATAGGAGGGACATAAATGGAAATGTGCAATAAATCCGAATCAATGAAGTAAGGAAGGATATATTATGTTTTGACGAAACACTCAAGGATAAATAGACTTCTCGGATTTCAAATTTTGTTTTAAGGTAACTATATATCGAGTGGAAAACCTTCTAAAGTGTTGGTGGTTTAAGAACCAAATAAATATATAAAATTTAGGGATACAAATTTTTGGATAAAGGCAATATTGACGTTATGAGGATATTAGCTTTCAAGGATGACCAATTGTTGAAGAAAGAAACATTTACATTAAGTTCTAAGATGATCATGAATACGAATTTAAGATGAGTTTCAATTCTACCATCAAAGAGATGAGATTGTTGAATTCAAAATTTTCGAGAGAGTGACTAATAAGTGTTTTAGAAAAATTTGCAATTATGATGATAGAAGATTGAGTTAAGAAGATATACTGTTAGTTTTCGAGAATTATCATTGAAGACAAATTTTTGATACCTATAGATGCATCGTACATTGGCCAATAATACAAATTGTAGAAAGAAGATTTTAACTTTTAATTTGGCTAAATTGGTTGAAGGTTTAGAATTTTAGAGGAAATTATAACTTGGAGAGATATATAAGTGAAATAGTATAATGGAGATTATGGAATTCAAAATTTGAAACTATTCTATGACGAGAGAGGAAATTAGAGTACATTTAGAATCATATTGGTTTTGTTAAAGGGGACGTGGAACAGATTTTTTTTTTTTTGAAAGAACGATTGATGATAAGAGAGATTTCATGAATATTGACGATATTAAGGATTAAGGAGTTTATTACCTACTTATGAGGTTGCTTTTAGATTAATGTTAAGGTTGATCGAGCTTAGCCATTGATTGATTGTCATGATCGAAATCTAAAACCATCAAAAAATTTAGTCGATCGAAAGACATATTACCATTGAAATGTCGTTACATTCTCGTCAAACAATTGATTGCCTTTTGTTCAATATAAATCAAATTCTTATCGATTATACTGCTTCTATCTCCTTCGCCCTACCTACCCTAATTTTTTCTAAATTTCGAGGACGAAATTCTTTTAAGTTGGGTAGGATGTAAAATCCCTAAATTTCTACTGATTTTTATTTTATTTTATTTTGGTACTGATTTAAAATTTGTTATTGTACGTCGCGTAGTCGTATTTTACGTCGCGCACAAAATTTTATTTTTGTAATTGCTCGACGAGTGCAAATATGTGTCGAGGTACATATGTTAGAAAAATATTTTATTATAAATTTTATAATATTTTTATTTTTGTACAAAAAGGTTATTTTATTCACCGTTTACAAATAAATGGTAATTTGGAAATTTTGGTTTAATATTTTGCGAAATGTAAAAAATTGTTTATTAATAAATCTTGATATTTACAAAAGCTAGTTTATGATTTAAATATTTAAAGTATTTATAGTGATTTTCGAAATTAATTATTTCCATAAATATTTAACTATGAAAATAATATTTGAAATCTTGTTTACTTAATATTTGATTAAATATGGTAAATTAAATTGCAAAAGATTTTATTGGCTTTATTTAAAAATATTTTAAATTAAGAATGGAATTAATTTGGATTTGGATTTGATTTGAATTGGCTTTAAATCTATTTAATCACATGATGATTATCTAATTAGGATTTAAATAAATCATAATGTTGATCTAACTGGGTATTCCCACCTCCTATAAAAGGAGAGGTACTCCTCCAGCAATTTCCATCACAGGTGCATCGTGTCTGTGCCTCATCTTCTTCACTATATTTCCCCCCTTTACAAATACAGATCTCCGCGTCCGACAATCCCGGACGTCTACCCCGCCGTGTCGGACATCCCCGACACGGATTCGCTCAACATCGCCAACATCATAACCGACACGGACTTTTCAATCTTCCAGTCACCACCACCACCCTCCTGATCTCACACAAACTCCCGCCAACTGCCAACACCCCACCATTGCCGTAGCCACCATACAATCACCACCATCATCCCGACCATCTTGGTCGATACCCCAGCCCTCGCCGTCAACCAAGGCACCACCACAACCCCCTGGCTATCACCCCATCTCCTGGCCAAAACCAACCCCACCGATGGTCGGCGACCCACCAAAGCAATTCACCCCTGCACCACCATCGCCATCCTCGTCGCCTCATGGCCGACTCTGGCAGCCGCCACCCAATCCGCAAACCACCAAAAAATCCACCGCAATAAAAGGAGAAGAGGGGGCAGAACCCTTACCTCCCGACACCGCCGCTCCGCACCGGAGTTCTCCGTCTCCGCTCCAGGGAGCCCGTGCTCGCCTGCCCCAACTTGCCGTGACCTTCCCCTCAGCTCCGAAGACTCCTCCGACTCACCAACCCCTCCATGTCACCGCAGCCTACCGGAGCAGTGCCAAGCGAACGCCCAAACCCTCAGACCGCCGCCTCTGGCCGCTGATCTCCGCCGCCTCCACCAACTCTCCGGTCGCCGCCCCACCAGTCTCCGCCACACTCGACAACCGCGCCTCCGACTTCCGCGCCCATTCGTCGAGCCGTGGCCGTCGCCGTGCGCCAGTTGCCCGCCGAGAATCCTCTCCTTACCGAGCGCCGCCGTCCGCACGGGGCCGCGCGCGCCGCCCGCGCGCAGCCGACCACCGCCGAGTCCGGCGCGGTCACCGCCCCTAGCTTCTCCGCCCCAGCGCTCGCCGGCCACCGGCGTCGAAACCGCCGGGATCGCCCCCTTCCGGTAAAAACCCCTTTTCTCACACTTCTCTCTCTCTCTCTTTCTCTCGCTGAACATTGGGGGGGGGGGAGGGATTAGATGGGTTGTTTTTTTTAGATTATTTATTTTTACTACTGTACAGCTATATTATGTACCGATTTTACCACTATTATCCTTATTATTATATATCATTTTTTTCTGTTATTATTATTACTACCATTATTATATGTTACTGTTAAGTTATTATTATTATTATTATTATTATTATTATTAATATCATTATTAGTATTGTTAAAATTATTATTAGAGTTATTTTATTAACATTAGAATTATCATTATTATTTTTGATAAACTATATCTATAATATTTACCAATATATAATTGTGGAAAAATATATTTTATTGACCTTGGCTTATAATTGTTTTCAAACCAGGTTCCGAACCCTAAATCATATGATATCCTATTATTATAGGGTTTTGCCCAAAACTCGTTTTTCCTGAAAAATCAATATTTTGATTAATAAAAAGGTATTTACTCAATTATACAGTGAAGTCTAGTCTTTACCTTTTAATAATATAGATTTCGACCTAAAATGTTATTTTACATATACTTAGTCTTTAGCCTAAAAATGAATTTTGATATGTACAAGTATTTATATGAAACTATTTTCAAGGGCTATAATATTTTCAAAATAGTACCCATCTCCACAAAATTTTCCTGAATCAATCACCCATGATCGTGACTAATCATGACTAGTTCCTACTCCTAATTCCTCGCAACTTCAGGCCTCTACCTATCGACCATGGCTAGTGGACAATCAGGACTTGTCGAAAACATCGCACCACCAGGCGACACCCCAGGCAAGATACCTTGCCATTATACTGTTTATTTTAGTTGCATTTTATTTACATATCACTGTTCATTTATTTCTAGTTCTTGATTACTGTATGCTCAGTGATATTAGTTGTACCTTATTATTTACCTTTGATTGCATATGGACTTAGTGTTAAGGGACTACCACTAGCTTATTGCATTGCATAGACTTTGACACTGTTGTGCCACGTGATGTATGAGTTATGAGTAGCATATAGTCTACGGACTTGCGTGTTGGCTGATCACTGATGCGTGCAGGACGTGCGTTAGGTCTAACTGTCAATAGTTGTTTGTTAGAAGACTTGACGGTTAGTAGTGTTACATGGTCGTGGATGCGACATGGTAGGTACATTGGGTGGGGAGAACATTTCCTTGTCGTATGGTCTTCGATTGCACTTCCCCTGTAAACCGAAAGCTCCGCTGGAGATACGGGTCTGAGCCTCTCGGGTTGGCCACTGTCGTTTTTCAACGTCATGCTCTCGGTTACTGGTGCCCAAGTGGGGACTATACCATATCCCATTTACAGCCAGGGCTCATGCGACGAAAGGTTTGTTCTCACTGCATGTTCACTTTAGATGGTTAGATTACCTTATAGTGTCTTGTCACTTTCTTTGATTGTGGCATGTTTATATTCAGTATTTATATGGCATGTTGATGTATCTTGTTACGTCCCTCTGAGGATCTGGTTATCTCGCCAGGTGTGTGTTCCGTAATTTCTTGTAGGTGCTCTAGCTAAGGCCATTCCTTCCTTCGTGATGATTGCTCTTGGACTCGTCATTGCTCTCGTTTGCTAAATTTTTTCCTTGTATATTTTTCCATATTTAATTTGGTTGGTAGTGGACTTTGTCTCCGCCCAACTATTGTGTACATGACAAATTCATAGTTACTTTTATATCATATTTATCTTTGTGGATGAGATTTAGTACCTTGGTTACTGCATTTTACAGCTTATGTATATATACGAGGGTCCATATACTTCGTATGTATACAGCTGGCATGATTACGTTCTAGTCCTACGTATTTTGGGACTGGGACGTTACATCATCACAGCTCAACACAAAAGATAATGAAGTCCCAATAAATAAATAAGAGTATCAAAAGATAGCCGGGTGAATATACTCACTCCAAACAGCTATAAAAAATAGTCTCACAAGATCGGAGTCCGACCTTCGCAAAATAGAAAGAAAAAGAGGTGTAAAATAATGTCTACGACTGTCTCAGATAAGAAATAGACTAGAAGTCATAAGGCACTGCCTCATCATCAATGTAAGATAGCTCCAAAGCCGCTCCATACTCCTGTGGAAAATCGTCTAAACCTAGAGAGATAACCAGGTCCTCAGGGGACATAGCAAGATACAAGAAAACACCATGCCATATAAACTGTGATAATATAATAAGAGAGAAAGGTATGCATGCAATCGGGTTCCTGACCATTCTATTGTGAATATGCAGTTGAGATACATTCTTTCAACGCATGAGCCCTGGCTGAATATAGGATCCGGTATAGTCCCCTCTTGGGCACCAGTGACCAAGAGCATGTCGTTCAAAAACGATAGTGGCCAACCTGAGTGGCTCATACCCGTATCTCCAGCGGAGCTTCCGGGTTACAAGGAAAGTGCAATCGAAGTCCATACGTCAGGTAATGTTCTCCCCACCCAATGCCTAGTATCATCATCTCCATGACTGACATGTACCTCTAGTAACCGCCAAGTCTTCTAGCATGTAATTCTATTGGCAGTTACCCCTATCCGTCGCACGCACCATACGTATCGGTATCCAGCCGACTACGCGGATACTTGTCCTATATGTGACTCACATCACGTGATACCTCAATATCAACGGGTGGTCAATAAACTAAGTCAATGCAAGAGAATAAATAAAGCAAGACAAACGACCGATAAAGTCGCTTGCATCCAAGTGTGACTTGGACGCACAGTTTAAATATCATAAAATAAAATACTAAAAATAACAACTAAAAATAAGAATATAATAATCACAGAGTAAGGTGGCAAGGTATCTTGCCTGGTGGCGCAAAGTGGCAAGTCCAAGAGTAGCAAGTGTCAGCACCAAAACTCACAAATCACAGATGACTCCAAACGCTGAAACAAACATCAAAAATGATCTCAGTGAAGAAGATATCCCTAGGAAACGCCAGTCCAAAAGTCAAATTCTCGAACAGGGGTAAAATCGTAATTTCGGGTCAAAACGATGTCCGCCGTTGGACCCGCTTTACACCGAAATGTGTGCCAAAGTCTACGGTCTCTAAAGTCATCAAACTACATGTCTACGGTTTCAGTTTGAGGAGAGGAACTCAACGATATGTCCAGTTTTGGATTCCGAGGAGCCGTGTACAAAATTGCCCGTTTGAGTGGGTCGCGTGCCCGCCAAAATTGGGTTCCAATTCGACCTTCTCAAAATTGAACCAAACTTGGCATGCAGGACCAGAATTTAGATCCAGACCTGTTGGCGCAAGTTTCGTCTCGATCCGACGACTGTACACGAAGTTATGGGCAAGTTTGTAAAACGTCGATACGGGGGTATCTCGACGGATACACATTGATTTCGTCGCGCACATGCAACGAAATCGAGTCCCGTCAGTTCCCACACGTCGGTAACATCCTTACGCGCCTTTCGATGTGTATAACGCCCGACCACGTCTCCCGGTTTGTCGGGGCGTACGTCGTATCGGAGAAAATTCTAAAATTTTATATAAATTAACACATGTTTTTCTCCAACTTCAACATCAGTTTATTTCTTACATGTTAATCGAAACAACGATCCAGAAGATGCGTTGTGATCTCGGTTATGTTGTCTTCACATGCGTTTAATTAGTTTTTACGAAAGTTTAATGGACAGCGAGAAAAGTGGCCGACAAGTTGGCGTTTCAAAACAGTTTTTAATATTCAGAAAAGTGGGTTTTTCTCCAACTTCGTCTCGATTTTTCGAGCAAGTTGGATGGCCATGTCAAAATCCACCTGGGGGATCTTGAAGAGGGTCATGAGGGCTTTATCTAGGACTTTCTAGATCGAAAAGTTATTAAGTACAATCGAAGTAAAGTTCGAGGAAAGTTGAGTACCTGGCTGAGTTTAGAAACAGGGTATCACTATTTCGGGATCTATTTCGATGTGCTTGGCGAGGCTTCGATGCACGCACGGTGGCCGCAAGCAAGCTGGGATGTGCGCCTGGGGTTCGAGACTAGGGAGGTGAAGGAATTTCTTTGAGGGTTAGGGTTTGGTTTGTTGGCCGAGGTTGCAATATATAGCGCCGCTACTGATGACTCCTAATATAACTAAGGCTCGGTTTGTTAATATACTAAGGTTTTGGGTTCAACACAATAGCAGCTGAGCTGCTTACAATTTCTCTTGCTTAGGAGAGGGGTCGGGTCCCACCACCAATTGCTTTGGTTTGTTTTCCTCTTTTATTTATTTATTTATTTATTTATTTTTTACAACACAAACACAAGTGCTCTTGACCACCTAGGCTGGCCCGCCCCATCTACCTGGGTGTGGCCGAGCCCACTGTTACTTTTTTTTAACTAATAACCTTTATATACATAATTATATATATATATATATATATATATATATATATATATATATATATATATATAGATACAGGATGTTGGGCGGAGCAGTCCTGCTCTCCAATCCTGCGGGTGGAGCCCCAGTCTCCTTCGCCGATTGGAGCTCCGCCCCCCCCTCAGCCGGGTGGGTCGGCTGGCCGGTCGGCCCCCTCGGCCCGGCCGCCCCCCTTTACCTCCTCCTCCCCCTTGGAGGTCCCCAGCCCCTCCCTTTCCCTCGACTTCCTGGCCGGCCGCCCTCCGCCTGGCCCTACCAGCCGTGGGGAGCTATCCCCTCCTCCGCCTGGTTCCCACTTTGGGCGCCCCCTCACCCCTCGCCCCGCCGCGACGTCGCTCCAGCCGCCGCCGCCCTCGGCGCAGCCGTGCTTGGCGACAGATCCCGGCCCCCTCCTCCTCCTCCGGGTCCCCTCCCCCTCCGGCAACCGCTCCGGTCCCCGCCACCGCACCTCTCGCCGTCTCCCCCCCCCTCTCCCTCCGGAGCCCCTTCGAGACGTTGCCGGCGCCCGCTTCAGCTCCTCCCCCTCCCCCGGCTGCAGGCGGTCCAGCGGCGGCTCCTCCGGCCCTCGCCGCCAGGGCACCCTCCGACCCCCGTCTCGAATCCCCCGCCTCCATCCCGGTTCCCTCGGGGGCCTCACCAGTCCCGGCCCACCCGCTTGAGGGCGTGTCGGAGGTCTCTTCCCACCACCCCTCGGGCCGTGATCTCCCCTCGAGACGCTCGCCGCCCCCCTCCCCGGCGGGGGCCGAGCTGTTCCCGACCCGCCGTTCAGGGCTCTGGAGTTCCGTTCGCCGCGCCCGTCCCCCCTCCCTTTCCTCACCTTCTCCCGCTAGCCGCGGGCGTTGGCGCTAAGCCCCGCCTTCCGGCCAGCCCTCCCCCCTTCGGGCTGGCTCCCCGCCGGCCCTCCCACTCCCTGCCCCTTCCACTCGCCTTTTCCGTCCCCCCCTCTCTGAGCCTCCCGCCGCGTCTAGCGGCCCATCACCGGAGCTCCCCCGCGCTCCGGTCGACTGCACGGTTGCCCTCCCCCCTGGAGTCGGCCCCATCCCCCGTCCCTTCTCGGCGCGGCGGCCCCTCGCTTCCGGTCGTCTCACCGCCCCCTCCCCCTCCCCCCCCACCTCCACCTCCTTTCCTCTTCCTGCCCGACGTCCTCGCCGGACCCCGCGTCCCCATACCTTCTCCGGCCTGCGCGCCGGGAGGGCCCCCGACGGCGCCCCTCCTCCGGCTTCCTTGTGCCAGGACGCGCGCCCACCTCGGGCTGCGACCCCTCATCGCACAGCGCATAGCATAGGGACGTGTGCCCCCCCTTTGGTCAGCACAACAGTCCCCCCATCGGGACCTGTGCAACCGTCCTTTCATATTTCAATTTCGAATTTGTTGTTTAGAATTCCTACTTGATTTTCGTAAAAAAAAATATTTAGTGACGCGTCGCATCTGGATTTCTGCTTAGGGTCATGCCCACACCTTGTAGGAACTTGGGCTATCTCCCGGTTCCAATCTATTTTACTATGTTTCTATGAAGGCATTATATATATATATATATATATATATATATATATATATATATATATATATATATATATATATGAATAAAAATCTAAAAATCCTATAAATTATTAATACGTAACAAAATGGTTTTTAATAATTGAAAACTAAATCTATTAACAATTAGAAATATATCAAGCACAATTATACATATAATATCTAAAATTAGGAATATACCAATTACCACATTAATTCCAAATAATATCAAAAAATTATTTTTAAACACTAAAATATTCGAACCCCCAATTGATGCATAGGTCCATGGGGACCCAAGCTCGATGATTAGCTCTGACATAAGTCAAAGTATCAAAGTGTCAAAATGTCAAAGGGTTAGGTCTGGTCGTGTCTGGTCGTGTCTGTGTCGCATCAGAAAAAGGGAGATAGGGTTAGGGTTTACCGACACAGCGTTGGGGTTGGGTCGGAGTCGTCGGGGCTGGAGCAGCGGTGGAGGAGACTGGTCGGGTGGTCGTCGGAGGGAGTGAGTCGTCGGAGGAATGGGGTTGTCGGGCAGGGGGCCGCCGCGAGCGGGAGATTAGAAAATTTTGGAAGAAAAAAATAAAAAATCAATCGGGCCAGAACCTTATATGAAATATTTTAGCGACGTCATTTAAAGACGTCGCTAACCGTCTCTATTTATTAAAACCTGGCGACGTCGTAAATGTATTGTCGCTAAACGTTGCTGAATAAAAAAAACAGTGACGTTTTGCGACTAGAATGCAACATCAGTTGTCCAAAAGATAAATTGTGTCGCTAACTGTCGCTCAAACGTCGCTGATAGTGACGTTCAGCGACGTATATATAAAACGTCGCTAAAAGCACAAAACTTAGCGACGTTTTTATCTGGAGTCGCTAATTTCCTCGCCATTATGACTTATTTTGGTAGTGGTGGTTTGGGGGCTTTTGGTCATTGACTCAGGTCATGAGAAGGGGGAAAAGTCTTAGAAGTATGTCAGGTAGATGAACCAGGAAGTAACAGTGGTTGAGACACCTAGTAGATGAACCAGGAAGAGTAGAAGGAGTATTAGAATTATGAGTGATACATCAGTATACTTGGTACCATTCTGATACCATAACACCAAGTGTAATATTTTGGTACCTAATTAACTATTTTTGCCATTTCGACCCTAGTATCAGACCCCAACAGTAAACTTTTAAGTTTAAGACCTGATACACAACTTGGACTCTCCTATCAGTCTTCAGTCTATACTTTACATCAGAGCAGAGCTCATGGATAGAACACAGGATATGAGGGTAGGTTGGGCTTGAGTAAATATCAGAAAACAATATATACAGGCAAGGGATGCCATGTCATCACAATAGACATAGGGTTGACCCCATTGGTGCAGGACAGGGTCAGATGCCCTGAGGGGAATCCAGGGAACTTGAGTACCAAACATTCCAACCTTAGTAATGACATTTTGAGTTTAGGTTGTCATATCAGCAGTTGGGTAGGCAAGTGTATGCTTGCAGGATGGCATTAGGGAGTGGGTGGTATTTTATATTGCTCACCTCATATCGGATCAACCCAGTAAATAGTTGAGTAGTAGGATGCTCCTTCTTGTCTGCAATACCAAGCCACATGTGAGAGGTTACTAAGGAGTAGTTTGACCTGCTATGTTAATGTGGCAGAGCCACCTAGGTATGGCAGGTTACAAACCATAGATCAATTTACACTTAAATACACATGGCTTAGGAGGTACCAGTATCACCTTAATAGACTAGCCACATACCATAAACCAACCACTAAATGAAGCCCAATAGTTTGCCTTAAAGCAACAACTGTAGGGAGTATATGGATAGGAGGAAGGATTAGAGGGCAGCAGTGATAGATTTAAGGGCTAGTCTAAATTGACATTGGAAAAGGGAAGTCCACTAATACGTATACCTATAATATATGCATAGGCTTGTAGGCTTTAAAGACTAAAACTCAAGAAGGATTTATAGTAGTTAAATTTCATGTGTTGATTAGAAATTCATAAATACAGGTTACTTGGACTGTAGCTCAGCTCTTGACCCGTGTCCGCTGCTTGGGACGACAGACAAGTACACTTACTGATCTGCTTCCAATTCTGATAGTTTTGCTCAGTATACATTATTGATATGTTCCTTTGTTTGATGACACGATGGGCATACGAGTTAGTATCGAGAACCGCCATTTATTATACTCTTATTTAGCTTCTTTCGTGACTTGTTTGGGTTCATGAGTACTGGTCGGAAGGGAGAAATATCTTAGTAGACGTGTGAACTTTCCATTCTATCCCCCGTGTCTTTCTTGGAGAATAGCAGCTGCACACGACACGTGCAGGGTACCGGATTACCCCTAGCCGTTCACATGTCGAAACATATATTTCAATTCACTTAGATAGCTTGTCTTTTATTATTTCCTTACATTTCACCACTTGTCATGTTACTATACTCTCACATTCTTTCCAGTTGACATATCATATTCTGCTAGTCATATTTTATTCTAGATATACTATGTCATCATCTCACTTTTCTGTTTCTTTTTCACATATGTTATATTCATGTACTGTCAACTCTATTATGTTGCGAATAATTTTCTAGCTTGTGTGCTTGTTCCATTCCAAGCTGGAAAACAAATATTTTAGATGATGATTTAGAGGATTTCTGTACCATATATTATGAGCACACTGCAGATCTAGATTTTGGCGCACAGGACGAGCTGGAGGCTGCTTATACAGATTTTCCTGCCACATATAGCTTTTAGTAGATTTGTTTAGTATCTTCACAGTTTGTTTAGCTGAGACCCTTAGAAGTTATTCCTATTTTTGCGACTCATGAGTCGATTGATGGATGTTCTCTAGCACATTGCTTTTCTTTGGAGTTTATGATATTTAGTACATTTTAATCAATATTAGAGTTTTGTCAGATTATTTATTATCTATCTCTCCAAGATATTTATAGAATTTATCTTGTTTGGCCTATTGGTAATTTGGTTTACATTTTTTAAATGATTATAAACTGCGTGGTTGTATTTGTAAATGTGGAGATGACTAGACAACGTACTACCGCCGACTTTGCGGCGTAGGCTGGGCTTGGACACGTACTCGTATCCCAAAAGTGGGTGCGGGTCGTGACATGTGGTGCTTCTTACTTTGTAACTTTTATTGTTGACTGTTTCAGAAAGGTTTGGGTCTATGCCATAAAGACCAAGGATCATGTACTGTCCACTTTCAAAGAGTTTCAGGCCTCTGTTGAAAGAGAGACGGACAAGAAGTTATTGTGTGTTCGGTCCGACAACGACTGCGAATACATTGGTCCCTTTGATGCTTATTGTAGAGAGCAGGGGATATGACACTAGAAGACTCCGCCCAAGATACCTCAGCTCAATGGGGTAGAGGAGCACATGAACAGGACATTGATGGAGAGGGTACGGTATTTGCTGTCAGAAGTAAACTTGCCAGGTAGTTATTGGGGTGAGGCTCTTCTCACAGCTTTTTATGTTATTAATTTATCTCGTAGTGCTCCTTTGCAGGGTGACGTGCTTGACAAAGTATGGTACGATAAAGAGCCGTCAGACAATCACCTACAGGTGTTTGGCTGTAAAGCCTTCGTGCATGTACTGAAGGATGAGAGGTCCAAACTTGAGTCGAAGACGAGACGATGAGTCTTTGTCGGCTATGGTCGGGATGAGGTTGGATATACTCTACGACCCAATAGAAAGAAAGCTCTACAGAAGCAGAAAATTGGTATTCGTCGAGGATCAGACCATAATCAACACTCAGGATTCCAAGACGCCTTCTGAGGCTGAGGAATTGCCTGAGTTAGAGTCATTTTGCTTTGAGCAGTTTCCAGGAGACATCACAGAGGATCCAATTTTGGGGGAGCCAGTACATGGAGTTGCTCCTAACCTTTATCATTAGCCTGCTGATGGTTGTCAGGGTGTCCCTCAGGAGGATGAGCATGCCAGGAAGGCATTTCCTGAAGGAGAGGTGGCTGTTGGTATACAGCCAACACCAGTGGCTCCATTAAGAAGGAGTAACAGAGAGCATCGACCATCTACGAGATACTCACCAGGTGAGTATGTGCTTCTGACTGACGGAGGAGAGCCCGAAAGCTTTACAGAGGCTTTGGATGACGAATACAGGTAGGAGTGGATGCAGGCTATGCAAGAGGATATGAGTTCCTTACATGCCATTTCTACTTACGAGCTGGTACGGTTGCCAAAGGACAAGAAGTCCTTGAAGAATCGATGGGTGTTTAGAGTGAAGCAGACGGATGATGCTACTCGCCCTCGATACAAAGCGAGGCTGGTAGTTCAAGGCTATGGTCAGCGAAAAGGCGTGGGTTATAATGAGATCTTTTTGCCAGTCGTCAAGCAGTCGTCTATCCGGGTGGTGCTAGCATTGGCATCCAGTCTCGACTTGGAGGTCGATAAGATAGATGTGAAGACGGCATTCCTCTACGGTGATCTTGAGGAGGAGTTATACATGGAGCAGCCAGAGGGATTCTGTGAGAAAGGCAAGTCATATTTGGTCTGCCGGCTGAGGAAGAGCTTGTATGGTCTAAAACAGGCTCCGGGATATTGGTACAAGAAGTTCGAGTCATTTATGGGGGAGCATGGTTATGCACGGACAATGTCGAACCATTGTGCATTTGTGAGGTACTTTGCCGAGGATGATTTTATCATCTTATTGCTCTATGTTGGTGATATGCAAGTAGTCGGTCGGAATGCCACTAGGATAGCGGAGTTGAAGCACCAACTGGACGCAGCCTTCTCTATGAAGGATTTAGGTACAGTGAAGACTATACTTGGGATGGAGATCAGCCGAGAGTGAGAGTCCAAGCTGCTTCACTTGTCTCAAATGAAGTACATTTACCAGGTACTTCAGCATTTTGGGATGGACGGGTCGAAGAAAGTGAGTTGCCCCTTGCGGCTCACTTTAAGTTCACCGAGGAGTAGTATCCATCTACCGAGGATGAAAAGAAAGATATAGAGCGGGTTCTATATGCCTCAGCTGTGGGAAGCCTTATTTGTGCAATTGTGTGTACGAGTCCAGACATCGCTCATGCAGTTGGCACAGTTAGCAGGTATCTTTTAAATCCTGGAAGGGTACATTGGAGTGTGGTCAAATGGATTCTACGATACCTTTAGGGCACTGTCGATTGGAGACTTTTTTTGGTGGTGATGAGCCAAAGCTAGTTGGGTATATTGACGCTGATATGGCTGGAGATGTAGACACAAGACGATCGACTTCGGGCTATGTGATGATGTTTGCTGGAGGAGCGGTATCATGGCAATCGCGGTTGCAGAAGTGTGTTGCCTTATCGACGATAGAGGCAGAGTACATTGTGGCGACGGAGGCTTGCAAGGAGTTGATGTGGATGAAAAAGCTGTTATAAGAAATAGGGCTGAAGCAAGAGCAGTATGCTTTGCTTTGTGACAGTCAGAGTGCTATTCACCTTGTAAATAACCAGACAATTCATAGTCGGTCGAAGCACATCTAGACTCGGTATCATTGGATACGGGATGTGGTTGAGAAGAAGGATGCGACGCTTAAGAAGGTTTATAATGATGATAATGGAGCGGACATACTCACGAAGGTTCTACCGAGGGGAAGTTTGAGTACTGCAGGCGGATCGTTGGGATGACGAGTTCCTCCACCTAGTTGTGAAGGAGGAGATTTGTTAGAGTGGGTGGGGTTCCCAACCTATGTGGAGAAGACCCCGGAGTGCGACGAGCGCCGTCTGTCTGTCAGAGAAGCTCGGGGAGGTGACGAGGCCATTCAGAGACGAAGAAGAAGCGCGGGAGACACCAGACTACATTCTAGAACAGGGGAGGCAGAGTTCTGGCCGAACTCTGCCCCCACACAAAGTTCTGGCCGAACTCTGCCTCTTGGTTTCAGAACTGTTCTGTTGCCAAAACACAGAGTTCTGGCCGAACTCTGTGTCGTCTGGCTGAAGTGATTTTCAAGGTGTTTTATTCACCGTTGGATCGTATCCTACGGTCTAGGTTTTTTTTTCGAGATTAGGGTGTTTACATATGGTTATTCCTAACCCTAATCATATACGTAACATACACAAGAGAGAGAAAAAAGGCAAGAGTGTCATTGCAACTTTGGGAGAGAAGAAGGAGGATTGAAGGCCCTTTTCGAAGGAGGATCGTGTTCGGGTAATCTCTACTCGTCGTCTTTGTTCTCCATAGCCTTGTAATCATTATTCTTGCTTCTAACTGTTGTGGGGATCCGATTTGGATCGGAAAAAGTTTATAGAGGGTGTACTCCTTTATTTCATTAGTGAAGGCTTCTCAGGGTTGGACTCCGATCGTCCCGTGGTTTTTTTTCGTAAGAATTTTCTACGTCAAAAATTCTCTGTGTCTGCATGGTTTGTTTTGGTGTTTCTGGTTCGTGCGTTGTATTGCTCGGTTCTCTCGCAGGTACTCTCTAGTTTGGTGAAAGGTTTTTGCGTTTCTTTCCAAACAGTTACCTACCTGTATGACAAACCTGTAGGTGTACCAATAATGCAAGGGGCTGATCCTAAGAATGCCTGTGTGTAGAGTCAAGATTAGTGCAGAAGTTGGGGGTGTCAAAGGGTTGTTGGGGGAAAATTCTGTGCACAATAGTACATTTGCTGATAAGCTCAAACAGATGCAACAACTTTACAGCAGGGTATGGCCATCTGGCAGGTAGCTGGGGATATCAGCTTATGTGTGTGTGGGTTGCCACTGTTATGGTGGGTAGCAAGTTGTGTGGTCTGCTCACCAAAATTTAGAGGAGATAGTGTGTACCTTGTATGTGTGTGGTGCACCCTATGTTGAGTGTAATTTCAGTCAAGATAGGGAATACCCTATAGGGATATGTGTTTTAGAATATAGATGTATAGCTAGTGGGTGAGTGACAGTTAGCTATCAGTTAGTATGTGTTAAGGTGATCTGCGTGTGGTGTATTTGGTATCAGCATGATACATGGATACTTGACGGTGTGACTAAGTGGGTACTAAGGTAGGGTAAGGAGTTTAGTTATCACCAAGATATGGGTATTTGTAAATCCCAATATTATTTTTTAATTTAAATTATATATATATATCATTTATTATTTATAATTTATCTTAATTAATTTATTTGTGGGATTTATTTTTTTATATAACTAAGGTCTTAATATGTATGTAACACCTTGTACGTATATATATTCAATCCCAACCTTGTCTCTCAACTTGAATCAATCTTGAAACTCTTAGCCATGAATAACAGCCTGTTCCTTGGAAAATTCAAGGCAGATATTCATAAAAAATATATTATTATTACTCCCTAATCATATATCACTTTTTTAAAAAAGGTATAACCCCAATTCCTAGATGGCCCAGTTGGCTGACTAACCCAACCCCTCAGCCAACTAAACCAACATTGGACAAAAACGAAATGAAACCATAAGCCTATTATACTAATCCACTATCCCCATGGGTAATTCCCTATATATATATATATATATATATATATATATATATATATATATATATATATATGCCAAACCAAAAACCCTAACACCAAACCTACTTCTCCCCCAAGCACAGCCGTACTATTCCTTTCCCTTCTCCATGATATATGAAAGAGAGTCTTCTTTTATATTCGAGCCTTACTCTCCACTGTCGTTTCTCAACCGAGCTGACATCCCTGGTGCTCTGTCGCATAAAGACGAGCTTGTTGCCGTAGTCCGGCATCAACGCCCCCAACTTCTGTACCAGCCAAGTGTTGACACCGTGCACGTAGGGAACCACTCAGCACTCTGAGACAACTCCGACGTTGTCGTGGAATCACCGCAATTGATCTTTTCCATGTAAGATGTCGAGGCGACGTGCAACTTCTGCTTTGGTAAGTCTCTGCTACCATAAATAGAAAAAAAGGATGACAATAGGAGTAATGTGTACAAATTAAAATACTGCATTGTTTGGAACACTGTTCACGTGGATGGCATAGAGGAGGCGTTGGCTTCTTCATTAAGTTCTTTTCAGCGAGGAACTTATTATTTGATTAGATTCCTTCTCTGTCACCTTATATAAACTATGCACCTTTGATGCACTGTTCACGTGAACCCAACAAAACTTGCATATAGACTTGTAGATGAAGTAGCAAAGTAAACTAGTTAGATAGATATAAAGTGCAATTCGGCAGCATATAGATAATGTGTAGATATTAGGACCAAGCATTAGATAAAGAGTTATGTATATAGATAATTAAATGGTGCATCTCTGTCGCTTGCTTCAACATACAAACTAAATGTTGGTGCTAAGTTTGCACTTAGCCCCCATCTTTATTCTCATTTATGTATTATCCCTTACTGACTCACCCTTTCCTTTTCCACTCAAAAAGTAAAGAATAGAAAAGTTGCACTTGAGCCCCTATCTTAAGCACATGTTTAAATAGAGAGCACACCCTCCCGTACCCCCTCTCTTTTACCCTTATTTTGTAATATAACCCATTCCACTCCATTAATGATAAAGTTAGTTGGATAAAGTTAGTTGATTAGATTTAATTTATTAAACTAACAAAAAGTGGGTTGGACTAACGTAGACTAGTTAACTACTAATACAAGGATAGTTGGATCTAGTGAAATATATTAATATAAAATGCAGGATATTAATATTGTGTTTATATATATGTCATTAGGTCTTGGATTAAGAGCGGACTCGGACAACTTGCAGGCAAGTAAACATTGCCAAAGTTTATAGTACTTACATGTTTTTCTATACTACTATTTTTTCATGTCTCACTTGGTACATATTTCTCTTCCGCTTCATATCATTGTTATTTTCTACTTCTACGTGCACGTACATGGTTGCTCCTTCTTTTCTCATGTCACTCGCCATTTTATTCTTTCGTGTTCATGTCTAGTGATAGTACTGCTTAGCCACTGTCGTGTCCCTTTGACATGATTGAGTTGGACTTGACTTGTTGACTTATTGACTTGACTCGTAGTTTTAGGCGAGGACATTGTGATAGACGATGACTATACTTGACCACTCTCTGTTGTGAGCCCCCACTGAGCTGCGATAGAGACTTAGTAAAGGTTGTGAGCCCCCACTGAGCTGTGATCTATAGGGCCGTGAGTCCCCACTGAGCTGCGGTTCACTCCGATTTACTCGTAGTCATGATTATCATCACGATTCTCGACGGCATGCCACTTCCTTATATATTTCATTCTTATACTATTCTGCAGTCTTTATTTCTTCTACAATTTCATACCCTTTCTTTGCATGTTAAAACTGTTAAAGTAGGCTTGTATATTATGTGTCTTGCTATGCAAAATTTCTAAATTTCTACTACAAATTTTTTTAATAAATATGGTATTGATTTTTGTACTTCGTATTTGTACGTCGCGCACGAGTTTGCGTTTCGTAAATTTCTTGTCAAGTGCGAATAAGTGCAAAATACATATTTTTATAAAATATTTTAATTATATAGATGTAGAAAATATTTCAAAATAATAGGCGATAAATATTTTATATTGCTTGAAGTTGTAAATGCGTCACACCGAGGATTACCAAACTTTATTTTTATTTTAAAAAAAAGGCCATTTTATTTTATGGTAAAATTATAACTAGTAATTTAGAAAAACTGTATTTTATGTAAATATTATTTTTACATGCGATTGTATATATATTTGTATTCTCGAAATTAATTATTATCATTAATATATTATTTTCAAAAAGGTTTATTAAATATGGGTTGATTTAATATGTAATTAATTATGGTAATTTAAGTTGGGAAAAATATATTATTAAGTTATTTAAATACAGTTTAAATTAGAGGTAGAATCTATCTACATTGGATTATATTTGATTAAGTTACTTTTAAATCAATTTGAATTAAATAGTGGCAAATCTAAGGGGAATTAAAACTCTTCTTAGTCCTTATCTAGATAAGACTTTTGTAAACCCCCTGATTTTTCAAAATAAATATTTATGGATTTTTTGGATTTTTAATAACTATTTATTGATTTATTATATAATTTCTATTATTTTGCATATATTTAGTATAGTGCTCATTAGTGAATTTAGTATAAAAATATATAAAGCTATTTTTCTAGTACATTAAGGATCTAAACTATATTATACAATTTTTCTCAAAATTTTAGGATTTATTTCATAACTTTTATTACTTTTTATATGTTACTTATATTGTACACTATTTACATAATATAGAATAAATGTCAATTTATTATTAAATATTTCAGCTTGTATAAATGAAATTAGATGAAGGTTGTTTAAATAAATATTAACTCTATTTATTATTTATAGTAATTTTAAATAATGTTATAGATAATTTAGATAAATATGAACTATATTTTAAGTTAATCATAATCCTAAGTCTAATAGGAAAGCATCCCTATCTATATTATATCATAACAAAGTAACTCCTATCAATTTAAATCAAATCCTATCTAATTTAGGAGGTAAATCTGAAATAAGTGCCTATATATATCCAATACATTCTCTTCCTATCAACCATAATTCAAAATTATTTTTAGTCTAATAGGAACTCAAAAATTCGTCATCAGAATTCAGTCCTACTTTTTAAAAGCAAGAGCAACTTGGA
The DNA here is from genome assembly GCA_029216955.1 of Iris pallida. NCBI lineage: Eukaryota > Viridiplantae > Streptophyta > Magnoliopsida > Asparagales > Iridaceae > Iris > Iris pallida. Next base: position 13,104,743 of record JANAVB010043419.1, on the reverse strand, counting down.
AAGACAATATCTCCTAGCTCCGAACTCCGTTTCGCCTTCAGTTTTTTTTAAGAGAAGCGTATCTAGATAAGCTTTCTAGAAACATATTTTAATAGACAAAATTCATTCTGTATATTTCTGCAAAACTGTTTGAGTTGTATATTTCTGCAAAACTGTTTGAGTATCTAGTGTCCCAAAAATAAACGTGTTTCAGTATTTTTGCAATTTCGGGAGATTCCGGAAACGAAAATACGTTCTGTTTAGTTTTTCAGAAAGCTGACATAAAAACCTATACCATATCCTAATTTTAGAATCTATTAAATAAATATAGTAGGTACAGTATTAATTATAATTAGATAATATACTATTTTCTGCATCCGAAGTTGTTCCTACACCTTTCCCTTTGTGCGTTGTTGTTGATTTGTCGCCAGGACATCATCTTATCTCACTCCGGACAACAGGCAAGATACCTTACAATATTTATTTCTTATATTTAGTCTGCATTTTTATTTATTTGCGTATCACTGTTATTTATTTCCAGTTCTTGTAGTTGTACCATTATTACAATTCTTGATTTATTGCCTGCTCAGTGATATTAGCTTTACTTTGCTTATTATCTTTTGATTGCATATGGACCTAGAGTTAAGGGACTACCAATGGTAGTGTATAGCATAAACCTTGACACAGTTGTACCCCGAGATATGTGTGAGATGAGTAGCATGTAGAGGTACTTGCATGTTGGCTGATCATCCATACACATACGTTAGGTCTAACTGCTAATAGAGACATGTTAGGAGACTTAGCAGTTAATAGAGGTACATGATCGTGGATGTAACTTTGATAGCTGCATCGGGTAGGGGAGAACATTTTCTTGTCGTATGGACTTCTATTACACATTTTCTTGTAACCCGAAAGCTCCGCTGGAGATACGGGTATGCTTACCCCCTCATGTTGGCCACTGACGTTCTTGAATGTTATGCGCTTGGGGTAAGATGATCCTCTCAGGTTGGCCACTGTCGTTTTTGAACGTCATGCGCTTAGGTCACTGGTGCCCAAGTAGGGACTATACCAGATCCTATTTACAGCCAGGTCTCATGCGACGAAAGGTTTGTCCTTAACTGCATAAACATATTAGAATGGTTAGATAAAACCTAGTCAATGTCAAGTCACCCCCGTTCCTTTATGTATCTTGATACGATTGGGACTATTTTACTTTACTAGTGGCTTGTGACATTTTATATATTCAATTTATTATGCCATGTTCTTCTTGTATCTTGTTACGTCCCTCTGAGGACCTGGTTATCTCTCCAGGTGTGTGTTTGTGACTTTTTGCAGACGTTCTAGCCAAGGCCGTGATCTTCTCCAATCCTTCGAAGATGATTGCCCTTGGTTCGTCTTGTCATTTTCATCTATCCTTTTCTTGTATATTTATCTCTTTTAAAATAGTTGGTAGTAGATTTGTCTCCGCCCAACTACATGTATAAATGACAAATTTTATAGTTGATTTATATTGTTATACTCTTATTTCGTGGATAAGATTTAGTTATCATGGTTTACTATATTTTACAGCTTATGAATACATACGACGGTTCAATACATTGGAGTATGCTTCGTATGTACATAGTTGGCATGTCTACGCACTTCGTCCTAAGAATTTTGGGACTGAGACGTTACATGCTAGTTCCCTGAGGACCTGGTTATCTCTCTAGGCTTAGTTAGAGAGGATGACTTCCCGGAGGTTTATGATTCTAGAGTGGAGACAGGTGGCGTACCTTCGTAGGAGGATGAGATAGTGGCCGATGACTTCTCTTGAGACATGTCTCTTTACTTTAAACTTGATACATTATTTTCTTTCTTTTCATCAGTGAATTTGTAGTTGATTATTTATTTCTTTATACTGTGGTTTCGGGATGTTTACCCACACAGTTATTATTTCTATTTCATGTTGGACAGATCTTTCTCGATTAGTATTATTTTATTGGACTTGATAGCTCGTGTCTTATTTTTCATGTGGATGAGATTAACTGTGTACCTGTGACTTGTACTATATTTTGGGTTGTTATCATGATTTACAGCTTAAGCATTTCGCTAGTGGACTTATTATGAGATTTGGTCCACTGGTGAAGTGTTGCTGGCATGTACCGTATCCTAGTCCTATATATATTTTGGGACTGGGACGTTGCATATTTTTTGTGGTGGTCCATGTAGGTCAACGTTAATCACTTCGGTTATGTTATTGTACAGAAGTGAGCCTGCAAATAGGATAGAAAAGACCCATAGGAACTCATCCACATACTTGATTGCCTTGAATTGTGTCACGTCCCAGAACCAGAATACTGGAGAGCGGGGGCAGACACAGCCAGCTACGTATATTGAAATAGAATATATCTCAACTATACGGTCACGGCTGTCTAGATATGAGGGTTTACTACAAGCCAGCAGTCTCTTAAGGTCAAGCCTATTGTCTCAATCTCCAGCAATTAACAGAGTTACAAGATGTTTAGAGCATCAAATATATATATATAAGGCATCCCAAATATTACATATTGGATGATCATGAAGCTAGTCGTACAAATGATAGGACTAGCAAGAGTTCAGTCATACATGATCAACCCTAGGATTTGTTAATCATGTTTACAGCCCGTAGGCAGACAGTAAGTAAATGTGCATCGAGCTAACAGGTGCTCGTCGGCTAAACGCCTCAAAAGAATAAATTTACATATAAGTGGGTGAAACAAAAAGGAAAAACCCACTCTTGGCCCGGGTTCCGTCTAGTTGTCACCATTGGGCTGGAAGCTTGGTAGATCCTCGGGAGCCGCTCCGAAATCTGGCCATACAAAACCAGCTGGGTCAAACCCCAGAAAGAGCAAGTGCCACAAAGGAGGCCACAAATAAGAACAAAAGCCAGCATATCAAAACATAAAGAATAAAAGCAAAGTACAAGTAAAATAAAAGTACACAGAGCGATAAACGACTAGGGACGTGGAACCATTCCGGGAGCCAGGTTACAATCCTCAAACCAAACAAGGACCGGGATTGTACCCCTTCGCCTGAATAGCTCACTGTCTCTACCCATTTATCGTTAGAGATAAGTAAAACAATCATGATCAAGGGTTCCAGGTACAGGGGCTAGACAAGACTCTAGACAGGGCTGGACACCATTAATTCGCAATCGGCCAAGCAAGTACTACGGCTTACTACTTTAACTAACTAGGGTTATCACAAGCCTAATTACTAACAAGATGCAAGTGAGAAACTCCCAGTCCCAAGCCCTGCAGACCATCCTGTTATCCTTCCGCGGGTTGAGAGTTATAGGTGGGTACACCGCCCGGGAGACAAATGTACCCTTAGGTGACTTAGAGGGTGCAACACATGACAGTGTGCTGGAAATGTGCTCTACTCGTCGGCAAGCTACAAGTCCATTTAAGCCTCCAGATAACGAGACTGCCTGTGACCGGGAATTCTCCATGTTCTAATTTGGTCTATTCATTACCTAGTCTAATTTTAGTGTGAGTCCCTGGCCGTGGTACCCAGGGAGTCACCCCTTAGACATGATGCAAGACAAGACAAGTGATTTGCACAGAGCAACAGGTAGTACACCCACGGTGTCAAGACAAGTCAAGTCGAGTCAAGAGTGCGCCGCCACGGGCCACTGTCAAGTGAAGCCAAGTCATACCAAGTCAAGTCAAGTTAAGTTATCAAGTCATGCCAAGTCGGGAGTGCGCCGCTACGGGCCATGATCAAGTCAAGTCAAGGGAACTTCATGCCCAGATCTGGTTGGTTCGTATGCAGATACAGTGTAAAAATACAAATGCAAGCTACAAATATCCAGTTACAAGTACAGGTTGAAGATTAACAGGTTACAAGTTACAAGTTACTAATATTAAGGATTACTAGATTGCAAGATGAACTACAGGTTACAGGTGATAGTTATAAAAGATAAGCTAAAGTCTGCAATTCATAAGGAACCAGCCAGAAATAAGCCAAGACCATTAATACAGAAATCAACTCCAAGTTGTGTCCAAAGTGTATTAAGTCGGGCCAGATAGTGTTGTGAGTTACAAAATATCAGAAGCTCCAATCCATAATAAAACGAGAGGGCTATTGAAGGTCAAACGGGCACCAGAGGTCCTGTACGCAGGCCAGCATACGCAGGGGCTATACGCAGGCCATACGCAATGCACAGTACGCAGGCCAGCATACGCAGGGGAGCAGTACGCAAGCCATACGCAATACATAGTACGCAGGCCAGCATACGCAGGGGAGCAGTACGCAAGCCATACGCAATACACAGTACGCAGGCCAGCATACGCAGGGGCTATACGCAGGCCATACGCAATGCACAGTACGCAGGCCAGCATACGCAGGGGGGCAGTACGCAGGCCATACGCAAGGGAGCCAGGTTTGCACGAAAACCAAACAGCGGGCCCCACGCACGTGGGCGTGCGTATAGGGTCAGCAGCAGCGGCGCCCACGAAATGGAGCTGGGGCCCATGCACACGTGGTGCGTGCGTGTAGGGGCTCAAAGGCTCATGATGGGGACAAGGGAGAGGAGGCCACGTGCTGGCTGCGTAGAGGGGCACTACGCAGGGGAGGCTACGCAGAGTGCAATACGCAGGGTGCAATACGCAGAAGACCCTAAGCAAGGGCTCTACGCAAGCAACACTACGCAGGAGCTCTACGCAAAGGCCGTACGCGGGAGCCGCGTGGCCAACAAGAGGGAAAGGCTGTGTTCTTCTCCTACCTCTGTCCGAGAGGAAGAACACCCACCCCAAAAACTTGCAAAAATCTATAACTCTTTCAATTGAAAACGAAATCAGGTTTTGCAAAGACCAAAGTTGTGTAAAACTTGATTCTCCTCAACATGGAAACCTCAAAGACGCCAAAAATCAAAGTTTATGAAATAAATTCGAGGAAAACTGAGATTCATGAAAGTTTAGATCTAAGGAGATCCATGCTTCAAATCCAGAAACTCCAAGTTCTAATGTTGTTCATGGTGAACTAATCTATCTAATGGACAAATAAAAAGGGGTTCTCATGTGGTGGCCAAAAGCACTTGCCTATGGGTTGAGGAGTTGTGTGGAAGAAGGAAGAAGAAGAAGATGGAGAAGTAAATAAAAGTAAAGAGGAGAGAGAAAAGTTAGGTGGGATATAATGAGGGTGGTTGTGGTGTTCTTGAGGGTGTAGAGTAGGTTAAGGGGTTCCAATGCAAAATAACCAAACCAAACCAATTAAAACCGAGCCGAACCAAAACCCGAAATACGAGAAAACCCAAAATTCTGCAAGTCAAGAAAATTAAAAATACAAGCCAAAATCCAATCTACGAGTATAAATACGAAAATACGGGAAATGAGGGTGACAACTCTACCCACCTTCAAAGAATTCCGTCCTCGGAATTTAATCAAGGAGCTAGAGATTGCCACAACAAGCTATACTAAGCACAGACAAGCTACACTAAGCAGTTCAATCATACAACCATACAATGCAAGCAAGGAAGGGAAAGCGTAAGGCATAAGAAAGACATTATACCTCACGAGTCAAACAGGTAGGGATATCGCGATCGGATGTCGTCCTCACGCTTCCACGTTGACTCGCCTAGAGAGTGATGACCCCAAGCAACACGGACTAAGTTAATAGTCTTGTTCTTGAGCGTCTTTTCTCTCCGGTCCAAAATAGACACGGGCCTCTCCTCATACGAAAGGTTGGTACCAACAACCAATTCCGAATGATCTAGGATATGGCTCGGGTCCGGGATGTACCGTCTTAATTGGGATACATGGAATACATCATGTACCTCACTTAGTGACGGCGGAAGAGCGAGACGATAGGACACATCGCCTACTCGCTCCAGAATATCAAACGGCCCTATATACCTAGGACTAAGCTTTTCCCGTACGCCAAAACGAATGACGCCGCGGGTAGGCGAGATCCTAAGGAATACATGGTCGCCGACGGCAAATTCTAAGGGACGCCGATGAGCGTCGGCCCAATGGCGCTGGCGGTCCTGAGCAACTCGGATGTGATCTCTGACTTTCCTGACCACTTCAACCGTCTGAGAAATCAGTTTTGGACCGAGCATCTGCCTCTCTCCGATATCGTCCCATGCTAACGGGGATCTGCATTTCCTGCCATACAGAGCCTCGAAGGGTGCCATCTGGATACTGGCCTGGAAACTATTGTTGTACGAGAATTCCACCAGGTGCAGGTGATCCTCCCACGAACCTCCGAAGTCAAGGGTACACGACCGCAACATATCTTCGAGAGTTTGTATAGTACGCTCTGACTGCCCATCTGTCTGCAGATGATACGCTGAGCTGAACTTGAGACGAGTCCCCAAACTTTGATGAAGACTGCGCCAGAAGTGTGATGTGAATCTCGTATCCCTGTCTGATACTATGCTGACTGGCACTCCGTGAAGTCGGACGATCTGCCTGAGATACATCTCTGCTAGCTGTGCCGTCGACTGTCCAACTCTAAAGGGAAGAAAGTATGCCACCTTGGTAAGCCTGTCCACAATGACCCAAATAGCATCTCTGCCTGCCGGAGATCTGGGTAACCCAGTCACGAAATCCATGGTTATGTGTTTCCATTTCCATTCTGGGATCGGTAAAGGTTGAAGAAGTCCAGCTGGCCTCTGATGTTCAGCCTTGACTTGTTGGCATACCAAACATCGGGAGACATACTGGGCTATCTCCTTCTTCATACCATTCCACCAAAAGTGCTGACGAATATCTCTGTACATCTTCGTGCCGCCTGGGTGAATGGAATACTGCGAACTGTGAGCCTCTGCCATGACTTCCTGTCTGATATCTCCGCTGGGTACACAAAGACGCATGCCGTGTCGAAGTGTACCATCCTCATGAATACATAACTCTGGCCTTCTCCCTGCCTCGCACTCTGCTCTGAGCCGCTGAATCTTGGAATCTGTTAACTGTGCTGTCCGGATCCTCTCAACTATGGTGGACTGTATCTGTAGGCTGGCCATCAAGGCCACATTGGAAGGGAGAATCACTTCAATTCCCATCTTCTGAAGATCTGCCAATAGCTCTGGTTGCGCCGTTAGAAGGTAGACTCCGGCTCTCCGGCTCAACGCATCTGCTACAACATTGGCTTTCCCTGGATGATACTGCAAGTCCACATCATAGTCCACCAGTAGCTCGAGCCATCTTCTCTGCCGCATATTAAGATCCTTCTGGGTGAAAACATACTTCAGGCTCTTATGATCAGTAAATATCTCCACTCTGTCTCCATACAAGTAGTGCCTCCACAACTTAAGTGCAAACACTACTGCTGCTAGCTCCAAGTCGTGGGTCGGGTAATTCTTCTCATGATCACGGAGTTGACGTGACGCATAAGCAATTACCTTCCCATGCTGCATCAAAACACATCCCAATCCTCTGCCTGAAGCATCGCAATAAACTGTGAATCCTCCGGTCCCATCTGGAAGGGCGAGAATGGGAGCCGTTATCAAACCTTGCTTCAACTTCTCAAATGATTCCTTCTGCTGTCCAAACGAACGACACATCCTTGCGGGTCAACTGGGTCATCGGCGCTGAAATCCTTGCAAAATCAGAGACGAACCGCCGGTAGTAGCCGGCCAATCCAAGAAAGCTGCGAACTTCTGCCACTGAACTGGGTACTGGCCATGACTCGATAGCCACAATCTTCTGGGGATCCACTTCCACTCCTCCTCTGGTAATGATGTGACCCAAGTATGAAATACGATCGAGCCAGAACTCGCATTTACTGAACTTGGCGTACAACTGGTGCTCTCTGAGAATCTGAAGAACCACACGGAGATGCTGCTCATGCTCCGCCTCACTCTTGCTGTAGACTAGGATGTCATCAAGGAATACTATCACAAACTGATCCAAGTAAGGCATGAAAATACGGTTCATAAGGTCCATGAACACTGCCGGCGCATTGGTCGCTCCAAAGGGCATTACTAGAAACTCCCAATGCCCGTACCTAGATCTGAACGCCGTCTTCGGGATGTCCTGCTCTCTGACTCTGATCTGGTGGTATCCTGACCGCAAGTCTATCTTCGAGAAAACTGAAGCCCCTTTGAGTTGATCAAACAAATCATCTATCCTTGGAAGAGGGTATCTGTTCTTGATTGTCACTGAGTTCAAGGTACGATAATCAACACATAGCCTGGACGTACCATCCTTCTTTTTCACAAGAAGCATCGGGGCTCCCCAAGGCGATCCACTTGCACGAATGAATCCCTTGGTCCTGAGTTCTTCAATCATCTTGTACAAAATTTCCAACTCTGAAGGCGCCATTCTGTAGACTCGCTCTGATACTGGTGCTGTCCCGGGAATCAAGTCAATGGTGAACTCGATCTCCCGCTCTGGTGGCATCCCTGGAAGTTCCTCTGGGAAGACATCTGGAAACTCTTCAACTATCCGGGGCAACTGCACTGCTGCTACTGCCATCCGCAATACTGGAGGAGATGGTTCTACTGTGCCTCTGGTAAATGAAAACTCTGGCTCTCCAGGAATACTAAAGACAACTCTGCCAACATGGCAGTCTATCCTAGCATAATGGTTCCTCAACCAATCCATGCCTAGGACTATATCATAGTCCGCCATAGGGAATTCTATGAATCTAGCGGAGAATTCTCTACCGCTAACTACGATCCGACACGAGGAGAACACTCGATCTACTCCCACAAGACCATTACCGGTAAGTATATTGAGCCTCACTGATAATGACTCGGGCTCCAATCCTATCCGTGTCGCGAATCGTGCAGACATGAATGAATGCGATGCACCAGAATCAAATAATACAGATGCTGGAAAGGTGTTGACGAGAATAGTACCTGCCACTACCTCACCTGGTGCAACTTCTTCTTCCATGGTCATCATCATAGCCTGACCTCTAGCTGCGGGTCCCCTCTGCTGGAAACCCCTCTGTCGGCTCTGTGCTGGAGCCTGGGTGAACTGCTGCTGGTTCTGCTGTTGAAAGGCCTGGGCCTGGGGTGCCAATGGCCTCGGGTACTGCTGTTGCTGCTGCTGCGGGACTGGAACTGGGGCTGGTCCCCTCACCGAAGAACTAGAAAGGTTGGATGAGGATGGACCTCCCCTATTCGGGCAGGCCCCTATCTTATGATCTGCTCCTCCACAAGCCAGGCACAATCCCTGTGCCCTACGACACTCTGCCACTACATGGCCCGGCTTCCCGCAATGAGAACATCCCACCGCGGAAGACTGCTTCTGCTTCTGCTGCTGCGGGTACGTCGGGGTGGAATGCTGAACCGACGTCACTGAGGCCGCCCGCCTCGAAGTTCCAATGGTTATACCCCTAGCTGCCGGGGCTGGAGCTGAAGATTGGTGCATCTGGTTGTGGGACCGCTTCCTGCCTCCGGTCCTGTCCACAATTCTCCGGGAGGTATACTCATGCCTCCTTGCTGCTTTCAATACTGCATCGAACGTCTGGTGCTCGAACTGTTCTACAGCCAATAATATCTCCAAATGCAGTCCTTGCTGGAACCGCTGAGCCCTATCGAACTCGGTTGCCACCAAGGTGGGGGCAAACCTACTCAGTCTAGAAAACTCGGTCGCATAGCCATCGACCGTCCTGCCTCCTTGCTTCAAGTTGGTGAATCTGGTCTGCAGGTCGTACCGTGCCACCGCATCGAAGTACTTTGTCTGAAACCTCTCTCTGAACGTCGCCCAAGTGACTGGTGTTGCTAACCCCATGGCCTGAGCTGCCCACCAATCACGAGCCAAGTCTAACAACTGTAGGCGTACCACCGCCACCTTATCATTATCAGGTGTCCTAGCTGCTTCTAGAACCACCTCGGTATCCTGAAGCCAAGCATCCGCGGCAATCGCATCTTCACTGCCGTCAAAGAAGGGAGGGTTCAAGCGCTTGAAACTGTTGGCCGCCTGATTTCCTTGGGGACCTCCTCGGTTTAGTGCATCATGAACTTCCTGGTGCAAGGCGTCGCCTCGACGATCTTGGGATGCAAGCAGTTCTCTGATAAGCCCTACCAAAGGTCCCTCATCCTGTCTAGCTGGTTGAACGGGCGGAGCTGCCTGAACTGGAGGTTCCGGGCCTCCGGAAGGTATAACTCGAGAGGCTACTCCAGAGTGCTGAGCTTGATCTTCCTGGCGCTGGAGTGCTTGTCGAGCTTCCTCTGGCTGGTTGGCAGGTCCGGGAGTAATGCCGCTGAAGAAGATGACATAGGGAACAGTAAGGAAAGGACCAGGACGGATCAATGATACAAGCATGTGATCAGGTCAAGAATCTCAGGGATTTGAAGAGACGAGCAGAGATCAAGGGCGAATACTGATTGAGACATCTATTCGGTAAACCCTCACATTTCTTGAATGCCAAGACCTGCATGGGCCACCACTTAAACCGTATCACGCCCCAGAACCAGAATACTGGAGAGCGGGGACAGACACAGCCAGCTACGTATATTGAAATAGAATATATCTCAACTATACGGTCACGGCTGTCTAGATATGAGGGTTTACTACAAGCCAGCAGTCTCTTAAGGTCAAGCCTATTGTCTCAATCTCCAGCAATTAACAGAGTTACAAGATGTTTAGAGCATCAAATATATATATATAAGGCGTCCCAAATATTACATATTGGATGATCATGAAGCTAGTCGTACAAATGATAGGACTAGCAAGAGTTCAGTCATACATGATCAACCCTAGGATTTGTTAATCATGTTTACAGCCCGTAGGCAGACAGTAAGTAAATGTGCATCGAGCTAACAGGTGCTCGTCGGCTAAACGCCTCAAAAGAATAAATTTACATATAAGTGGGTGAAACAAAAAGGGAAAACCCACTCTTGGCCCGGGTTCCGTCTAGTTGTCACCATTGGGCTGGAAGCTTGGTAGATCCTCGGGAGCCGCTCCGAAATCTGGCCATACAAAACCAGCTGGGTCAAACCCCAGAAAGAGCAAGTGCCACAAAGGAGGCCACAAATAAGAACAAAAGCCAGCATATCAAAACATAAAGAATAAAAGGAAAGTACAAGTAAAATAAAAGTACACAGAGCGATAAACGACTAGGGACGTGGAACCATTCCGGGAGCCAGGTTACAATCCTCAAACCAAACAAGGACCGGGATTGTACCCCTTCGCCTGAATAGCTCACTGTCTCTACCCATTTATCGTTAGAGATAAGTAAAACAATCATGATCAAGGGTTCCAGGTACAGGGGCTAGACAAGACTCTAGACAGGGCTGGACACCATTAATTCGCAATCGGCCAAGCAAGTACTACGGCTTACTACTTTAACTAACTAGGGTTATCACAAGCCTAATTACTAACAAGATGCAAGTGAGAAACTTCCAGTCCCAAGCCCTGCAGACCATCCTGTTATCCTTCCGCGGGTTGAGAGTTATAGGTGGGTACACCGCCCGGGAGACAAATGTACCCTTAGGTGACTTAGAGGGTGCAACACATGACAGTGTGCTGGAAATGTGCTCTACTCGTCGGCAAGCTACAAGTCCATTTAAGCCTCCAGATAACGAGACTGCCTGTGACCGGGAATTCTCCATGTTCTAATTTGGTCTATTCATTACCTAGTCTAATTTTAGTGTGAGTCCCTGGCCGTGGTACCCAGGGAGTCACCCCTTAGACATGATGCAAGACAAGACAAGTGATTTGCACAGAGCAACAGGTAGTACACCCACGGTGTCAAGACAAGTCAAGTCGAGTCAAGAGTGCGCCGCCACGGGCCACTGTCAAGTGAAGCCAAGTCATACCAAGTCAAGTCAAGTTAAGTTATCAAGTCATGCCAAGTCGGGAGTGCGCCGCTACGGGCCATGATCAAGTCAAGTCAAGGGAACTTCATGCCCAGATCTGGTTGGTTCGTATGCAGATACAGTGTAAAAATACAAGTGCAAGCTACAAATATCCAGTTACAAGTACAGGTTGAAGATTAACAGGTTACAAGTTACAAGTTACTAATATTAAGGATTACTAGATTGCAAGATGAACTACAGGTTACAGGTGATAGTTATAAAAGATAAGCTAAAGTCTGCAATTCATAAGGAACCAGCCAGAAATAAGCCAAGACCATTAATACAGAAATCAACTCCAAGTTGTGTCCAAAGTGTATCAAGTCGGGCCAGATAGTGTTGTGAGTTACAAAATATCAGAAGCTCCAATCCATAATAAAACGAGAGGGCTATTGAAGGTCAAACGGGCACCAGAGGTCCTGTACGCAGGCCAGCATACGCAGGAGCTATACGCAGGCCATACGCAATGCACAGTACGCAGGCCAGCATACGCAGGGGAGCAGTACGCAAGCCATACGCAATACACAGTACGCAGGCCAGCATACGCAGGGGAGCAGTACGCAAGCCATACGCAATACACAGTACGCAGGCCAGCATACGCAGGGGCTATACGCAGGCCATACGCAATGCACAGTACGCAGGCCAGCATACGCAGGGGGGCAGTACGCAGGCCATACGCAAGGGAGCCAGGTTTGCACGAAAACCAAACAGCGGGCCCCACGCACGTGGGCGTGCGTATAGGGTCAGCAGCAGCGGCGCCCACGAAATGGAGCTGGGGCCCACGCACACGTGGTGCGTGCGTGTAGGGGCTCAAAGGCTCATGATGGGGACAAGGGAGAGGAGGCCACGTGCTGGCTGCGTAGAGGGGCACTACGCAGGGGAGGCTACGCAGAGTGCAATACGCAGGGTGCAATACGCAGAAGACCCTAAGCAAGGGCTCTACGCAAGCAACACTACGCAGGAGCTCTACGCAAAGGCCGTACGCGGGAGCCGCGTGGCCAACAAGAGGGAAAGGCTGTGTTCTTCTCCTACCTCTGTCCGAGAGGAAGAACACCCACCCCAAAAACTTGCAAAAATCCATAACTCTTTCAATTGAAAACAAAATCAGGTTTTGCAAAGACCAAAGTTGTGTAAAACTTGATTCTCCTCAACATGGAAACCTCAAAGACGCCAAAAATCAAAGTTTATGAAATAAATTCGAGGAAAACTGAGATTCATGAAAGTTTAGATCTAAGGAGATCCATGCTTCAAATCCAGAAACTCCAAGTTCTAATGTTGTTCATGGTGAACTAATCTATCTAATGGACAAATAAAAAGGGGTTCTCATGTGGTGGCCAAAAGCACTTGCCTATGGGTTGAGGAGTTGTGTGGAAGAAGGAAGAAGAAGAAGATGGAGAAGTAAATGAAAGTAAAGAGGAGAGAGAAAAGTTAGGTGGGATATAATGAGGGTGGTTGTGGTGTTCTTGAGGGTGTAGAGTAGGTTAAGGGGTTCCAATGCAAAATAACCAAACCAAACCAATTAAAACCGAGCCGAACCAAAACCCGAAATACGAGAAAACCCAAAATTCTGCAAGTCAAGAAAATTAAAAATACAAGCCAAAATCCAATCTACGAGTATAAATACGAAAATACGGGAAATGAGGGTGACAAATTGCATCTTACTTTTGATTCTATTTTCGAATTCTCGTTTGATTGCCTTGAATTGCATCTTACATTTGATTCTATTTTCGAATTCTCGTTTGATTGCCTTGAATTGCATCTTGCTTGAATCCTTTTCTACCGTGAGTCTTATTTCTTGTCCGACAGAATTAAGAAAGATGACTCATCCTAGGTATATATACTCCATTAGTTCAATTACATTATTTGCTAAACTCTTGTAAGTTGGGTGGCAAGCCTCACCACCTAGCATCCAATGTCCTTATGACCCATTAATGAAGTATAGTTGAATGACACTGAATATAAGTTAATGTAGGAAGATAGGTCTACCTAGACTATAGAGTCTTAGAGGCCTATATCCCAATTGGACGACCAAAGCCTTAGACAACAAGATAGTAGGGCAACTGCAGAGGCACAAACACCGGATGAGTCTTAGATTTTGATGAACTGAACTACTTGTACTTTCCTTCAAATCATAATCTCGTATACTTATATTTTTGGACTACTTTGACTGATCCCGCTATTATAGCATAGTTTTGCAAGCTTGTTCTTTTATCGAGCTTGTTCAAGACATATTTTATTGGGGACGCCCATTAATATATTGTCTATTTAGAATCGGTGTATTATGGTTTGATCAATCTAGTGCACTTGGTTTACTATTCTTATGGTTATTTTACATGGATTGTGATATAGTTAACAAATACTTGACCTCTAGGATCTCATCCACAACTATCTTGACAACTCTCTTTCAAACTATTCAATCACCTTTGAAATCCCGCATTTGTATTCGGTCACGTCCTCCTTGAACTCTTTATTTTCTTATGCTTCACCTATTTCGGAAAGAAAAACTCTCGTGCTTCAGGGAGGATATCCACGTGGATCACTTTCTGACCAAACGACACAATTTGCAAAAGCTAGACAGCAGGCAGGAGCACAACGACCAAGACATGCCTTTGCCATGACAGTTGAAGCTGTAGCAGCAACCCAAGAAACGATCGAAGGTAATAACTTGATTTTGTGATAATTATAGAAGTAGATTATTAGTTTACGCATGTTTGGTACATGTTTGATTAGGAAAACTGTAGGAACATACCACACCTTAGAGACATTTTAGAACCATTGACATATTTTTCCGTTACCATAGCGAGTTATTTTAATATCGAGGACGAAATTCTTTTAAGGTGGGTAGAGTGTAAAACCCTATATTTTTAAATTTTTAATTTTTTATTACTATTTATTATTTATAATTTATCTTAATTAATTTATTTGTGGATTTTTTTATATAACTAAGGTCTTAATATATGTGTAACAACTTGTACGTGTGTGTGTGTGTATATATATATATATATATATATATATATATATATATATATATATATATATATATATATATATATTCAACCCCAACCTTGTCTCTCAACTTGAATCAATCTTGAAACTCTTAGCCGTGAATAGCAGCCTTTTCCTTGGAAACTTTACGCAGATATTCATAAACAAATATTATTGTTACTCCCAAATCATATATCACTTTAAAAAAAAGGTATAACCCCAAATCCAAAATGGCCCAGTTGGCCGACTAACCCAACCCCTCAGCCCAACTAAACCAGCACTGGCCAAAAAGGAAACGAAACCATAAGCCTATTATACTTAGTCCACTATCCCCATGGGTAATTCCCTATATATATATATATATATATACCAAACCAATAACCCTAGCACCAAACCTACTTCTCCCCCAAGCACAGCCGCACTATTCCCTTCCCTTCTCCATGATATATGAAAGAGAGTCTTCTTTCATATATTGAGCCTTACTCTCCACTGCCGTTTCTCGACCGAGCCGACATCCTTGGTGCTCTGTCGCATGAAGACGAGCTTGTTGCCATAGTCCGACATCAACGCCCCAACTTCCGCACCAGCCAATTGTGGACACCGTACACGTAGGGAACCACTCAGCACTCCGAAACAACTCCGGCGTTGTCGTGGAATCACCGCAATTAATCTTTGCCCTGTACGACGTCGAGGCGACGTGTAATGATTTTCACTTAGCCCCCTCTCTTTTACCCTTATTTTGTAATATAACCCATTCCACTCCATTAATGATAAAGTTAGTTGGATTAAGTTAGTTGATTAGATTTAATTTATTAAACTAACAAAAAGTGGATTGGACTAAAGTAGACTACTTAACCACTAATACAAGGATAGGTGGATCTAGTAAAATATATTAATATATATTGTAGGATATTAATATTGTGTATATATGTGTTCTTCATTAGGTCTTGGATTAATAGCGGACTCGGACAACTTGCAGGCAAGTACACCCTGTCAAATTTTACAGTACTTACATGTTTTTCTATACTGCTATTCTTTCATGTCTCACTTGGTACATATTTCTCTTCCGCTTCATATAATGGTTATTTTTTAGTTCTACGTGCACGTACATGGTTGCTCTTTCTTTTCTCATGTTACTCGCCATATTATTCTTTCGTGTTCATGTCTAGTGATAGTATTGCTTAGCCTCTGTCGTATTCCTTTGACATGATTGAGCTGGACTTGACTTATTGACTTGTTGACTTATTGACTTGGCTTACCTTGACTTGACTCATAGTTCTAGGCGAGGACCTTGTGATAGACGATGACTATACTTGACCACTCTCTGTTGTGAGCCCCCACTGAGCTGCGATAGATACTTACTATAGGTTGTAAGCCCCCACTGAGCTGTGATCTATAGGGCCGTGAGTCACTACTGTGCTACGGTTACTCCGATTTACTCGTAGTCATGATTATCATCACGATTCTCGACGGCATGCCACTTTCTTATATATTTCATTCTTATACTACTTTGCAATATTTATTTCTTCTACAATTTCATACCCTTTCTTTGCATGTTAAAATTGTTAAGGTAGGCTTGTATGTTATGTGTCTTGCTAGTCCCCTGTGGACCTGGTTATCTCTTCGGGCTTAGTTAGAGAGGAGGACTTCCTGGAGGTTTATGATTCTGGAGTGGAGACAGGTGACGTACCTTCGCAGGAGGACGTGATAGTGGCCGAGGACTTCTCTTGAGACATGTCTCTTTACTTTAGATTTTATACATTATTTTCTTTCTTTTCATCAGTGAACATGTAGTTGATTATTCATTTCTTTATACTGTAGTTTCAGGATGTCTTACCCGCAAAGTTATTATTTCTATTCATGTTGGACAGATCTTTCTCGATTAGTATTATTTCATTGGACTTGATACCTCGTGTTTTATTTTCTGTGTGAATGAGATTAGCTGTGTACCTGTGACTTGTACTATATTTTGGGTTGTTATCATGATTTACAGCTTAAGCATTTCGCTAGTAGGCTTATTCTGAGATTTGGCCCACTAGTGAAGTGCTGCTGGCATGTACCGTATCCTGGTCCTATACGTATTTTGGGACTGTAATATTACAGTATTACCTTAAGATAACACCATGGTAATATATAGTGATGTTTGTAGTATCTTTAAGTTTTGGGTATTAGACACCAAAGGGTGGGAAGGTTGCCTATACTAAGTAATATTTGATAAAGGATAACCAGTGATTATACACATAAGTCTATATAGAGATACTTGGTGAATATGCCACTTAGTACCTTGTACTAGCTAGCCTAACCTAGACAGGCAAGGTGTGGGTCCTAAAAACCTAGGTTTGACCAGTTTGACCTAGATTGACCTTGTTTAGCATGGTATTGACCCGGTTGACCTACTATTGACCTAGAATAGCATGTTTATGATTCTAAAACACAAATTGACATTTATATTCTATATTTAGGTCTTTGGGGTATCGTATCGAAAACTGTTGACAAATCACATCGGATCTCAGGAGAGTACATTCTCTGATAGTTTTTATTATTTGATATCTACTATAAATCTTGTATTTAGTGATGCTATATTTGATTCTGACACGATGGTATACGGACTGATATATAGATGGATCTTTAGTCATGAAATTAATGTTACCATAGTTTTTGTATTGACATTGTACACGACATGAACATTAGATATTGTACATGATAATATCGTAAAACATTGCTCGTGTCTCGTAATATGTCATGGTTGGATCCACTGTACTAGTTGGGGTAGGTAAAATCCTAGTAAGAGACGTGATCAACTCACTATTATAATTATAAACAATGTAAGTGTTAATCGTACACCTCACGCATGGTTAACTAGACCACCTAGCTTTGTACAAGTTCCCAAGCCGATTGCATCTCGAGACTAGTATTTCAAAACATAGTAATTATAGTATTTATTGGCCACCTCATATTTCTTGGACTGTACTTACTTGTTCTACCTGTTTATTTCCATTCTTGTACATTGTACTATTCACATCATTTATTCTTTATAGTACTATTGCCAAGTTACGGTTATATATTGATAGTTCTACTTCTTCAACTTTTGTCGTACTCGCTATTTACAGTTTTAAAGTTTTGTCAATTAACTGGAATTGCTATTAGTGGTGTGCTCGCTCCAATCCCGACCGGATATATTTTCAGATGACGGTTCTCCTACCTATTACGTCCCACAAGGTGTAGTAGGCATATATCGAGAGACACTGATTCGGGAGGGTTTAGCTCCAACTGAGGAGGCTTATCTAGCGACTATTTAGGCTAGGTTTAAACTGGATTTGTCTCCGGTTGATGAATCATGGTCTGTTATTGTTTTAAACTTGTAATTGAGATTGTAGATTCCTAGACAATCTGGACTTGTTTTATTTTACTATGTTATACTTCTCTGGAAGTTTCTATAAGATACATTATATATCAATTCATTGAAGTTTCTATAATATTAAGCAGATCTCATCGAAGTTAATATAAAAAATATTATGCCTATTAGAAAAATAACTATTACCAAATATATGATAGTTAGATTAATTGTTAGCAAATTTATTTCCACATTTGGTTCCACTTGCGAAGGGTTTATCACACTTTTTGGTGACGTAGACAATTTTCTCCATGCTAATTCTCGCTTCAAGTTCAGGTGTAATATTCCTGCAGGCACATGTAAAGTTTGTACGACCTATAGCTTCACAACATTGAGCTGAAGGCTCGGTTGTTGGAATTGGTATTAAGACAAATTTATGGCACTGAAGTACTAGATCATTATAATAGCTAGCATTGCAGTTTTCTAATACCACAAGCTCCCTTGTTTGTAAAATTGCAAGACCAAAGATGGTCATAGCGAATGAGAACATGTTAGCCTTCGCCGTCTCTCTCTTGTTCCCTCTCACTAGATATGGTGGTTGTTTTGTTTTCAAATTACATAGAATAAAGATGTATATATAGAAAATCTTCAAAAATATATGAAGAAAGGCTCATTACAGACACATAGTCTTGTATTTATTATATTAAAAGATGTAGTTTGGAGCAGTATTTTTGAAACATAAAGTGAATTATCTTAAATCACATTGATAGTTAATAACTTCAATCAAATATCTTTTAATACTCTTAAAAAGCTTTCAATTATTTTAAAAGAGCATGAACTTTTGATTTTGATGATGAAAATTTGTTTAGAAACGTGGGAGATGGATCTCCCCCACACTCCATTAAGTGTTCCTTTCTTTTTCTTTATTAATGAAATAATAGTTTGTTAAGGACAATTGAAACATAAATTTGTTCAATTCCCCAATACAGTTTCTTATAATAAATAAGACTCTCTTAGAAAATATTAAAAGTAAAATAAAAACAATAGTACTTTTTTGAAACAATTGTACCTTTCTAATTTCTAGGGTAAGATGGCAATTAGTCCTATATATGAATGAACAGAAAATGATATGAGTTGCATTAAGAGGATACCTATTATAACTTTAAGTAGTATGAGAGGACATATCCCATAGTATATAGGTTTTATAGGGTCTCCATGTTGGAATTATTCAATAATATGGGCCACACATGTAAAATTAATTGTGTTGGGCTATCTAAATAATTAAGCCAAATTAAAGTGGTCTATTTGGAAAATTGGCTTAAGGGTATAATTGTCATGGAATTAATGTGTAGATACCGGATATAATTCTAATTTGATGAGGGGCCAAATTAGAAATATCAAAACATATAAATATATGTATTCATTAGGGTTATGGTCCCCAACTTATACGGCCACCAAAGAGAGGTTTTCTCTTTTTCTCTTCTGCATCCCCATCAACAGAAAGAGAGGGACAAAGGATTCAGATTCTTCTTTGTCATTAAGGGTCGTAGCAAGTTGGAAGATCGAACCCCATAAAAGGACGACCGCTTCAAGATCCATCAAGCCTAGCAATGGATTCAGGTACGCTTCCACAATTTAATTTATGTCATTCATCTCATGAATCGACATGGTACAATAAATTTCTAGCAAGTGGTATCAGAGCCTCCCTGTTTGATTTATGAGATCGAAGTTTCAGAATCAATTTTTTTGTTGTTCTACGGAAACCCTAGATCGCTCGATCTAATTTAATTTTGGGTTTATGACAACAGTGGGATCGGAAAAAAAATATTTTGTTTCAATCTTTAATTATTGCCGAGTCGGCCATAGGCATCCGACGATTCTGGATCAGGATAGGTTGCTCGTTTTCTTTTTTCGACTCTGGATCAGGATATTGCGTATTCTTATACACTCTTTGACTTTGAAGGCGTTAAATCCTTGTGGTCCTATAACCAGTAAATAAAACTATGTAGCTAGGATCCACCACAACCAATAACTTTTGTCTTCTCCTTGTTACCATTTATATATTTTTTTTTCTGTTGGGATCATTGCTTGGCTTTCATATTATGTTGCTTCAGTATTTGTTGATTATATAAGTAGGTAGGAGCTACGGTCATTGTTTTAAGACATTATGCACTCTACCTTACCATGAATCATGCAAACAAAATAATCAACATGCCATGTTTGTGAGTAATCCAGGAAGAGTCCATACTCTTGTTGCATGCAAAGCGTTTTAATGTCCTTTGGCTTGTAGTTTGGAGAAGCTCACAACTTCTCATTTAAGGTGTTATGCTAAAGTTTATAAATCAATTTTGATCATGAGTTTTTTTTTCTTGGCAACTAGGACAGAGCTTTCTTGTCCTTGACATTTTCAGTAAGAATACTAAAGCTATGCCACTCTGGATTAATCTCTTAGTTTATTTATTATTAAAATTGAGGATGATGGAATGTTTGTTAGATTATTATGGTTTATATAATAATCATCTAAGAATCCTCATTGCAAAATTATTTGATTGAGAAATTTGCAGTTGGTGATACAATTTCAAGAATTGTGGGTTTACTTGAATGCGAATTTTGGAGTAGTTTTTGTGTTTAAAGTGACGATCTAATTGATTCGATTAGATTTAAAATATTTAATGACATGTTTATGTCAAAACTTTTCGGTCGTGCAAAAGGATTCACATGCTTATATTTTTTTTATCGGTGTAACCTTTTGGCATATTTACCTGATCCAGTTTACAGAAAAAGTTAGAATTTTGTCTTCGGTAGGTTATTACATGAATTTTGTTAAGTTGATAATACTAAATTAGTCAAATTAAAATTCATGTTTTAAATCATGCCAAAAATTTACATGTTTATCATGTAGTAGATAAATTTTGGTATAATCTTTATGGATTATTTGATAAAATCTTTTCATGCATATATTTAGTGGAATCTAATCTTTTGATTATTAATTATTTAAATTTAAATATGCATGTACATAAAGTTTTGGACATGATTCGATTTTGTAAAATTTAGTCAACATTCAAATTTTTGGTGCCTTTTGTGACTAGCAATAGTTGTCTAATATTCTAAGTAGACTCATTAAAATAAGATGTCGCCAAAGTGACCTCTCTTGCGTACATAGTCTATAAGGGATGTCGGAAGTTTGTGTGTGTATATTCATGCGGGTATTAGCCGGCCCAAAGGAAGGTTAATACTTGGCCGAATTGCACACATACTTGTAGTGATAAATGTGTGACAATTGTAAGGTTTACATGTGAATAATAACACGATCCAAAGATTGGCTTATTATTTGATATGATTTATTGTCAACGTTTGATCATTACACCAAGAGTACCACTTGCAGTTAATATCACTGTCCAAAGACTTGATATTAATGATGTACCAGGTATCTTGAGATGGGGTTCACCATTATTTGAATTTGTTTGACTATATTTTACTCTTTGGTTATTAATAAGAGCATGTCTGCTTTTGTTGCTTTGTTCTCTTTACAGTTAATGTTGTTAAAATATCTTCCAATAAGATTTTAATTTTCATGTTTAACGGAATAAACTTTAAAGGCAAAAAAGAAAAAAATATAATAACTGCTAAGGGTTCAGCTCAAAAGAAACAACAATATAAAACTAAGGGTTGTTCTTTTGTGATAAGGCAGGACCCATAAGGAAGAAATGTACAAAGTACCACGCATGGCGTATAAAGAAAAGTACATTTCTAAATTTGGTCTGTTCTGAGGTTAATTTAGATTTAGTACCTAGAAACACATGGTCGTTAGATTCTCGTGCTACTACCCACATTAGTGTTTATAGACAAGGTTGTCTGAGCTACCGAAAGCCAATTGATGATAAAAGATACATCTATATGAGTGACGGCAAATCGGTAGAAGTGGATGTAATAGGACATTTTAGGTTATTTTAGGAATCGATTATTATTTGGATTTGATAGACACTTTTATTGTACCGTCTTTTAGACAAAATTCAGTTTCAGTTTCCTTAATAGACAAATCTGGTTATCATTGTTCATAGAAATAATAAGTTTAGTCTTATCTGTAAATCCAAATATTATTGGTAACGGTTCCCTTAAGGTTTTGGATCGCCTATATTCAGTTGAAACTATTGCATCTTACAATAAAACCTTGGAAGTAGAGTCATTTGGTACTAAACGCAAAATTAACAATAAATATTTTTAGCCTCATTATGACATAAGCAATTAGGTCACATCTTTAGAAATCGAGTTGAATGACTTGTGTCTGATGAGATTTGGATTTCATTGACTTTATAGACTTTAATGTCTATATTAATGTGTAAAGGAAATACAGACCAAAGTTCAATTGTAAGCATCTACTTTATTGGCTATGCTGACAGATCAAGGGGTTAATAATTATATGACCCCACACAAAAGAAATTTTTTAAAACGAGAAATATAATTTTGAGGATGTTGAGTTTGGGGGAGAAATAAAGTCATGATCATTGTCTTTGTGAAAGAATTAATTACGATTTCTACTATCACTTTTGACGATGTCTCGGAGCCTCAACAAGACAATGTCGAATTACCTCTACAAGTCGTTGTTGAGATACCTTAACAAGACAACGTAGCGGCACCCCCATTCAAGATAAGGTAATTATTCCTAAGGAACAAACTCAACAACCTCAAGAACCTGTAATGTTAAGATGGTCCACCAGAGAAAGGAGAAATATAATTTCGGATAATATTGTCATATTTCTCCAGGAACGTGAGGAAGACTGTGGATACTGGAAGATGATCAAATCAACTTCCGTCAGGCCATAGAAAGTTCCAATTCTCAAAGTGGATTGAGGTAATGAATAAGGAGTGTAAGTCCATACAAGACAATAAAGTTTAAGAACTTGTCCCAATACCAAAAGGTATGAAGTCCATTGGTTGCAAATGGACATTTAGAACCAAAAAATATTCGAAGGGTCATTTGGAGAGGTATAAAGTACGTTTTGTAGCTAGTGACTTTACTCAAAATTTTGGGATTGATTTTAAAGAGTTTTTTCTCTTCGGTATCTTTGAAAAACTTTTTAAAACAATCATAGCACATGTTGCACATTTTGATCTTGAATTACATTAAATGGATGTCAAAACGATATTTCTTATTGGTAACATTGATAAAACAGTTTATATGGTGCAACCAGAAAACTTTGTGTCAAAAGACCCAAAGAATATGGTTTGCAAATTGACAAAATCTATTTATGAACTCAAGAAAGCTTCTCGTGAAAGATACTTCAAGTGATTATCTCGTTTGGTTTTGAGATGAACACTGTTGAAGATTGTGTGTATCACAAGTTCAGTAGGAGTAGGAATACTTTTCTGGTTTTGTATATTGATTAAACTATTCAATGCAAACCAGGTGACACCTTTCGTTAAAGGAGACAAGTTCAGTCTCAGTCAAGTGCCCTAAGATTGGCCTTAAAATTAAGAAAATACAATAGATTTCTCGTTCATGACCAGTTGTAGGAAGTCTAATGTATGCTCAAGTATGTACGCGTCCGGATATTGCGTACGTAGTTAGGATGTTAGGCAGATATTTAAGCAAATATGATATGGATCATTGGGTAGCAGCCAAACTACTTAAGTAATTAATAGAGAACAATGAATTATATGCTCTTTGTAGGAGATCGGATAATTTTGGAGATCATAAGGTATTTCGACTCCGATTTT
The DNA here is from genome assembly GCA_029216955.1 of Iris pallida. Classification (NCBI taxonomy): domain Eukaryota; kingdom Viridiplantae; phylum Streptophyta; class Magnoliopsida; order Asparagales; family Iridaceae; genus Iris; species Iris pallida. The sequence continues at coordinate 13,080,957 of JANAVB010043419.1, read as the reverse complement.
GTTGGATGCCAATACAGTAGGAGATCCACATCAGGTTATGTTGACTAGTGGAGATATATTTTGGATGAGTGTCAAATAGGCACGTACTCGTAATTTTTCCACAATGGCAGCAAGGTTTATAACATGCTGTGAGACATCTATCAGGGAATATAGTTGTGAAATTTTGTCACAAGGCTGCACCTACATGAGGGTGTTGAAAGACCACTCAAATTATGGTTTGACAATAAATCAACAATATTGTATTCCAATAACAACAAGAACTTGTATAAGTCAAAGGATATTGACATAAAAATTCTAGTTGTGAAGGAAAGAATTCAGAATGGTTAAAGTGTCCATATAGCACATTAGGACAAACTTCATGTTAGCGGAATAGCACATTGTGAAGGAAAGAATTCAGAATGGCTCTTTCATGAGCATACTACTCATATGTGTGTTATTTTAATTAAGAATATGGCAATAGAGTGGGAGTTTGTATTTTATGTATTTGGGTGCTATTTGGTTTTGGACACATTTATGTATTAAAGTATTTTAGATATTTATCTGATCAAATATATGGAAATTCAGTTCATTCTGTTTTCATTATGTTAAAGTATTGATCTCACTAAAGTTAAGGAGAACAGTTGGAAATAGACATGTGTTGACCACATAGCGTGTAATTTCCATACTATACATCCAATATGATTGATCTATGTTGTTTAGCTATATTGGTATATGTGACCATTGATGGTTTAGTTACGCTATATGTGACGAATGCCACTTTGATCCTATGTTGATATGGTTAATGGACGAGATTGTCCGAATATAAGGATTAAGATAGCAATTTATGAGTTCACTAAGGTTAACACAATTATAAGGTTACATATGAGGCATAGTGGAAGATTGTTGGAATTATTCGATAATATGGGCCACACATGTAAAATTAATTGTGTTGGGCTATCTAAATAATTAAGCCAAATTAAAGGGGTCTATTTGAAAAATTGGCTTAAGGGTATAATTGTCATAGAATTAATGTGTAGATACCGGAGATAATTCTAATTTGATGATGGGCCAAATTAGAAATATCAAAACATATAAATATATATATATATATATTCATTAGGGTTATGGTTCCCAACTTATATGGCCACCAAAGAGAGGTTTTCTCTTTTTTCCTTCTGCATCTCCATCGACAGAAAGAGAGGGACAAAGGATTCAGGTTCTTCTTTGTCATTAAGGGTCGTAGCAAGTTGGAAGATCGAACCCCATAAAAGGACGACCGCTTCAAGATCCATCAAGTCTAGCAATGGATTCTGGTACGCTTCCGCAATTTAATTTATGAAATTAATCTCATGAATCGACAGGGTACAATAAATTTCTAACACTCCAAACACTGACTATGGAGAGGAAGGATCAAGGCCCCCAAAATAGATCTAGTCTACAAATTGATAGAATTTGTTCCACATAAATCTTACCTCGTTTTCAAAGCAATGTTTGTATCCGATTTTATACATAGATACCATATATGGAGTATACTCGGGCAAAATTTTATTGTGAACAAATATGATAAGAACTCTATGTAGAGAACTAATATGGGTAGGGCTCGGATATGGACCGTGAGAACTAGAGGACTAAGACTAGTACTACATTAGCCAGACCCAGCCCAACTAGGTATAAATCATAATTTAAATGGATTTTTTTATTTATTCTTTAACAATTTATCCATTAGATTCAAGAACTTGGATCCTCTTTTATTAAAAAAATCAAGTAGAAATAATTTTTTTTATCCCAACTCAAGTGAATATTGTCTATCTAACTATATACATATATTTATAAATTATTTTAGCCAAGTGCTTTCCAAAAACTTAACGGTTGTCACAGTTAGTTGTAACTAACTATTGTATGATTAAGCCAACAAATAAAGGGATATATTTATCTCTTGTAGTCTTGTAAAAACTATTGTATTCGGTCGTTAATTCTATCAAACTATTATAAATAGAAACTTATGGAGAATCCTAGATTGAATTGTGGAAAAGGTTTGGGACCATTGGATCGCCAGTTGATGTAATTCTGGATTGGGAGTATGAAAATTAGAAACTGCAGCTTGAGGAATTTTGAATACAAAATTAGAATATGTTGCATAGTTTATTTCAAATTCCTATCATCATATATGTTATATTTTATAAATAAGTTGTCTATGCATGCATCATTGACAACTTGTGTAAGGATCATCTCCTAGCGGTGACATTATATTGCTATAGAAGTCCAGTTGATGACTCAAATAGGAGAAAAGCTATCGCTAGTAGCTCTCTTGTTGTGAAAGAAAGACATTTCATTTAAGGTGATTGGGAAGGACCTGGTTTCGTATTCTTTCAACATTGATAATGAACCCATAAAGAATGGATATATGCTTTGCTTTTAAGGATAGAGTTTGTAATCACTAAAATGATAATTACATGAAATCTTTATGCTCTTAATAAGAGAATGATATTTACTTAGTTATAGACTGTGAATACAATTGAAAGAATTGTTGCTATATTTGTTAAAGAAAACCATAATGATTACATAGATTGTCACGTCCCGATCTTGAAAGATCATAAAGTTGCCACTGGACGTGATGTTGTACAAGCATAAGTAATGCTCGTAGGCATGGACTTGGACATTAACAAAATAGATTAAATATATAGTAAGACAGTAGAACTTTATTGCGAATAACCAAATAACAACAATAGAACGAGAACAAATTCTCTTCCTTTTGTAACTAAAACTTGTAGCGAATTACAAAGAGGAGGTCTTACTGGCCAATTGAAAGTGTCTACTTGGCTTACAACTTATGAAAAAGAATATTTTTTCAATTTCATTCCAAACATTAACATCCCTTTATAATAAAACACAATAATGTGCCTTCCGATCTCCACGTTCCAAAAAATGAGAATCTTCTACCACCTCAACAGTCCAGCAGAATATCCAGCACATGAGGAGGTGGGAGTCAGTACATGTTGGAACGCGGTGTGACATGAACCGAAGTTGGCCTATGAGGTACGATATTGGATTGGGTCCATTTGCCTTAAAAGGGAATTTCCATGTAAGGCTTGAACCATTCCCAATTATCTACATCTCATGATCCCACTTCCTATCCTATGTGGGACTAAACTACCAACACCATTGTCACCTCTTTGAGTGCTCAACCGGAAATGAAATAGAATCTAACAATGTCAATCTTAGCTCATTTCCGCTAGCCGAATAACCTTAGCACCTTGCTATATTTGCTCGTTCCCGCTAGCCGAACAACCTTAGCATCCGTGCAATCTTTTGTTCACTCATGTCATCCGAACAACCTTAGAACTCTTGCTACCTTTATTCGTTCCCACTAGCCGAGCACCCAGAAGATCCAATATGTTGTCATCTCGATCCGTTCGACCACATAACCAAACCGACACGTTTATCTACACTATCATTGTGTGCCAACCACAACTTCTTGCTCCACCTTGGACGAGTCAAACCAACCGTTGAAGACAATCCGTGTAAATCCTCGTAGTTGCATATGCTCCTAACTCTACCTTGAGAAGAGAGCTCGTATATCTGCGTGTATGCATGAACGTTCAGCACCATATGCCTCGAACCAATTAGAGCTATCCAAACTAGCCCTAAATCTATGGGATCTGATACCATTTGTTGGAAATGCCGTATGACACGAACCGAAGTTGACCCATGAGGTGCGATATTGAATTTGGCCCATATGTCTTAAAAGAGGTTTTCCATGTAAGGCCTGAACTAATCCCAATTATCTATACATCATGATCCCACCTCCTATCTGATGTGGGACTAAATTACCTACACCATTGTCACTTTTTTGAGTGCTCAAGTGAAACGAGATACAATCCAACAATACATTAGAGAATGCACTAGTGAACGGCCAAAACTACACTCAACTAAAAGTGGTGATCGGTCAAAACTGTATTAAACATACGAGGCCTTAGGTGGGGTGGAGTAGACGACATAACTCGTCCTCTCGTGGTCCTTGGATTTGGAGACATAATTAGGATCCAACTCCCGAGGAATCGAGGAGGATGCTAGAGTTGATGAAGACGAATGTTCGCATCAGTCGTTTAGTTTCTAATTTACATTTTAGTATCATTCACACCTAAAGAACTCTGGTTTATCCCAAACCACTTGCCGATTACTTGTTAATCATCCCAATTACATTCATTCTCCCCAATATTTAGACCACACTCTTTTTTTGAAGATATGGATTTTAATCACGAATTAGATTAGCCCCTAGATAATTGAGATTAGGGAAATTGGATGGCTACTCATGTTAATAAAGGATCAATGAATGTGAGCAAAACAATTAAGCATGCATATTCGAGAACGTTAATGGCACAATTCAATGTATATGACACAAAATACATAATATTATTCGGTTGGACAAAGAATTGTAGCACCGAGCTTAGTACTATTTGGGAAGGGGGGAAATGGGAGGAAGGAAAAAGTTGAGGGAAAAGTGAGAGGAAATTAAAAGTGATGGTGTTTAGAATGAGGAGGGAAAATGGGGGAAGGGAATTTGAGAAAAAAAAAGTAGGTGGATCCCACTAAAAATTTTGCTCTCAAAAGTGAGAGGAAAATGGAGAGAGATGAGAAGAATTTGAGTGAATTTAGCCCACCACCCCTCAAAAAGGTAATAATAAATTATCATTTGAGAATAATAAGGACTAAATAGTAATTATATTTTTATCCATAAACAAATAAAAAATTATTTTTAAATTTTTCCTTCTCCCACTTTTGTCGATCCAAACAAAAGAAGAAAAAATTACCTTTACTTCCATTTTACACTCCTCCATTTTTCTTTTCCTTAAATTTTCCTTTTTCTCATCACAAAAGTTCCCAAACAAATTAAGCACTAGTGAAATAAGTCTCTGTAGCACATGAGGATTGATTAACAATTATTGACATCACATGATTCCTCTTAAAAAGAAGTAGAGACCTTTACACAAGTGTCAAAATCACATGGGTCCACCCTTAATTAGCTAGCCATCCATTTGAGTTTGACCCGTCAAAGTCCCATGCAATGAACTCATCCATCTGTCACGTTTAAAAGTGTTAGTAGCTCATTCTCGCAAAATATAATCTAAACCTCTCCTCCAACGTAACATTCTACTCTAGTTGCCAACCCAGAACCAAAAGGACATCAAGTGCTCTACTAGAGCCAAGGAGCTGGGTGATCACCAACGCCGAGTCCGGTATCGCGGGGTGCGATGCTGGTCGTGGGGGGAGTTCGCGGTGGAGATACGCGACTCGAACCACGAAGGTGTGCGGGTGTCACTCGGGACGTATGCTACGACCGAGGAGGCGGCCAGGGTGTACGACCGGACCGTATTCTAGACGAGGTGGGGCGCTCGCCATGCTCAACTTCCCCGAGGAGGCTACAGCGACATCGTTATGTAGTGTTCCCGACTATTCTACTTCGATAGCGACGACTGCGGAGAGGGAGGTGATAGAGTTCGAGTGCCTCCACTATAAGTTGTTGGAAGAGCAACTTGGAGTGTGGGCGATGGGGGGAGGTCCTAGATTTTGTTTGCTTAATTTTTTTTATGTTCATGTTTTTGTTTATTTAGTTTTTTTACTGAAAAAATTACGTCAAATTATAACCTGTACAAATAAAAAGGTGATTCTTCCAGTAAGTTACCAAGACGTGAAAAAGATCACTTCATTAAAGATGACAATAATGATCTGTTATATAAAGTGAACATCAATCAATTAATTATACATTTTATTTGTTTAAGTCCACGTCTATTGTCCCGGTTGGAGCTTTCAACAAAAGCACATTAGTTTGATGGAACAAGGTAACCTGTACAACATGAAAATAGCATCAACAAATTTTTACAGTAACATAGAGTAATAGATTGCATGGACTAAAAATTATCTAAGTATAATGCAAAAGAGAGACAATGTTTGTATAATTGTGTAGTGTGGAATAACCTGACTTCAGTATTGCTAATATAATTTTCTAATTTTTTTGTTAGGTATCAGTTTGACGTACTTTGTGTCATTACAATGAGTAAAGACTCGAAAGTTTTGTATCAATTCATAGAAGAAACTCTATTATTTTTAAGATGTCATGCATGTGATTTGTTGTTAAGATCAAATTAAACAAATAATTATTATAAAAGACATTGAGATTATGTAGTACAACTCAATTGGGAGATGTGTTTTGCGATTAAATACGGTTTCAGAAATTTAGGGTTTAGTTAAAACAAATTATAGATCAAATGCGTGTTGAAATAATACAAATATTTAACCCTCACCAATCCTCATAATTTAGAGTTTTAGTTCAATAGTTGGAAACTTATCGTGATATTGAGCAACCTAGATTCCATTAATCACCCGTCAAGTATTTTAAGCGAATTTTGTAAAACGGTACCGAATTACAAAATCCAACTCTTTGCCCAGCAATATAGGAAGTCATATTGGAATAATATGAATATTTAAGCTTTAACCTCACAACTATAGAGTTTTGATACAACATAACAAGAACTTTAAAAATGTGCACCCCAAGATGAGAGGGACTTTCTAGATGTGTTCAACTTCTATGACGAGGCTGAGTATGACTGAGGGGTCCCAGATTTTGATTGCTATGTTTTCTAAGTCCTAGTTTATCTTGTCTTTTTTCTTCAATGGTCAAATGCGATTTAGGATCAAAAATATGATCAGATTAATAAGCTGTGTATAAAAAGGAGACTTTTTCGAAAGAAAAAAAAACTGGAACTGGATCGTAGAAATGCTAAGTAATGAAGACATGAATAGTCACTCGATCTAGACAATTGGGCAATTAGATCACCCTATTAAGAAATCAACACGTTCTAGTGTTCGCTGCACATCCAAACAATTAATATATTACTAGTTCAATCCACTTTTATATAAGAGAGTATGTGCGTGTATTGCTAATATGAATTTTTAAGGTTTTGTTAGGTTAAGAAAGATGTATATATGATATTATGATGAATAAAGGATAAGAACATTGTATATTAATTCATTGAGCTTTAACTATCATATTAAGAAGTTCTCATCAAAGTTTTTATTTTATCCTAATGTAATATCAATACAAATTTAGGACCAGTACATTAGAAGATATCTAAGTTAAATTAATATAGAAATTAGAAAAATAATATATACAATAATATGATAATTAGAAAAATAACTATGACCAAATAAGTGATAGTTAGATTAATTGTTAGCAAACTTACTTCCACATTTGGTTCCACTTGTGAGGGGTTTGTCACACTTTTTGGTGACGTAGACAACTTTTTCCATGCTAATTCTTGCTTCAAGTGCTGGTGTAACATGTCTGCAGGCACATGTAAAGTTTGTACGACCTACAGCTTCACAACATTGAGGTGAAGGCTCGGTTGTTGGTATTGGTATTAAGACGAATTTATGGCACTGAAGTACTAGATCATTATGATAGCTAGCATTGCAGTCATTCTGATACCACAAGCTCCCATGTTAGTACAATTGCTAGAACAAAGATCATCACAGCGAACGAGAACATGTTAGCCTTCGCCATCTCTCTCTTGTTGGATCACTCTCACTAGATATGGTACTTGTTTTGTTTTCTAATTGCATAGAATAAAGATGTATATATAGGAAAATTTCAAAGATGTATGAAGAAAGGTTCATTAAAGACACATTGTCTTGTATTTAATATATTAAAATATAGCGTTTGGAGTAGTAGTGTTTAGAAACATAAAGAGAATTAACTTAAATCACATTCATAATTAACAACTTCAATCAATATCTTTAAATACTCTTAAAGGGCTTCCAGTTATTTTAAAAGAGCAGTGAACTTTTGATTTTGTTGATGACAACTTATTTGGAAACGTGGGAGATGCATCTCCCCCACACTCCATTAAGTGTTATTTTCTTTTCTTTTATTAATGAAATAATAGTTTGTTAAGGGCAATTGAAACATAAATTTGTTCAATTCTCCTAATACAGTTTCTTGTAATAACTATGATTCTCTTAAAAAATCTTAAATGTAAAAAAAGGTACTTCTTTCAAACAACTATACCTTTCTAAATTCTAGTGTAAATTGGGAGTTAGTCCCATATATGAATGAGCTGAGAATGATATGAGTTGCATTAATTCTCCATGGAGGATACCTATTATAATTTTAAGTAGTATCATAGGACGCATCCCAAAGTAGGTTTTATTGTGTCCGAACACTGACTATGGATAGGAAGGACGGCCCCCCCCCCCTCCCCCCCCCAAAAAAAAAAATCTAGTCAAATTGATAGAATCCGTTTCCACATAAATCTTACCTCATTTTCAAATCAAGATTGGTATCCGATTTTATATATAGATAGAATATATGAAGTATACGCGGGCAAAATTTTATGGTGAACAAATATAACAACTGTATGTAGAGAACTAGGATCCAACCTGTAACTTATATATGTAACTTATATCGAGCTCGAATATGGACCGCAAGAACTAGAGGACTAAGACTAGCACTATACATGGGACTGATCCAACCCAACCAGATATCAATCCTAATTATAAATGGATTATTTTTGATATATTCAACTATTTATCCATTAGATTCAGGAACTTGGATACTCTCTTATTAAAAAAAATCAAGTACTAATAGAAAAATTATCCCAATTCAAGTGAACAATGTCCAACTAACTATATACATATATTTACAAGAGTTATTTGTATTTAACCCTCAAATCCTAATTGCTAATTCTACTACCCCCAATTTTTAAAAAAATTACTACTACCCCAATCCTTCATAACTTGTTATTTATAATTTCCCCCCCCCCCCCCCCCACCCCCACCCCCAAAAGAAAATGCCTATGTTTTAAGAATTGTTGCGCGGCGCGGTTGTTGGGGGGGGGGGGGGGGGTAGGGTAGTAGTGATTTTTCGAAAAATGAGGGGGGGGGGGGGGGGGGGGGGGAGGGTAATAGAATTAGCAATTACGATGGGGGGGGGGGGGGGGGGTATATACAAATAACTCTATTTAATTACAAATTATTTTAACCATTTCATTCCAAAAACTTAAACGTTGTCGCAGTTAGTTGTAACTAACTATTATATGATTTTGCCATCAAATGTTATAGATATATTTATCTCTTAGTATTGAGGTCTAGTCTCAGAGCCGCTACTAGCAATTTCTCGAAACAAACTTAGTACTGTAAGCCTAGCTCCGCTGGTACATAGAAGTTTGCTCGAAGCAAACATGACACTGAGGTCTAGACTCTCAAAACCTATTTCTGCTCATAGTAGTTTGCCCGAAGCAAAATTATTGTTGAGGCCTAGACCTACTGCCATATTTGGCGTTGAGGCCTAGCCTCGCGGAGCTAAGCCATGTTGTCAATATTTTATAAGAAGCAAAAATTGGCAGAGGCATACCCCGACATGGCAACCTCGCATGTAGTGTCGCTCTCCTACCAGGGTGCTCGGTGTGGACTTGTAGTTTGAATAACCAGTTAGAATCAAATTATTGAGGGAAAATCCTTGGGGTATCGATTAATTGGGACAAATTGAATTGAGACCCTTCCCATCTATGGATTGACTTCTTTGATTTTAGTCCAAAATGTAGTGAATCGTGTCTTGGAGAATAAACTCTAGGAATCTTCTACTGTTTATTTTACGTTCAATGCTTTTCGATATTGGTTTGTTGAATGCATTTTGTTTGTTGTTTTCGATGGATGATTTTCATTGTTTATATTCATCGATGTCGCTTCATATTATATTTTGAGGGAAAGAGAGGAAGAAACAAAGAAGGGTATTGAACCACTGTTGGTACAATTGCAGTTAATGTGTTGGAATTTCTTTTTCTCTCAGTAACTGGCTTTGATTCTTTTCTCCTTCATCTCTACACCTTAACTAAAGGAATCTACTTCATTTCTTTCGCTATGTCCTACGATCAACGATGCCTTAACAAGAGAACCCTTATAAAAATAACAACTGTTGTTGTTAGCTTGCTATATAGAGATGTGGAACGTTATACTACTATTATAAATAATTTAGTTAATGTTGTTGCTGAGGAAGTGTGATTAACATAAAGTTAATCTCCAAACAATTATAATAAAATTGTGGAAAACATTTTGGGAGCATTGAATCGCCAGTTGAGGTAATCCTGGAATGAGAGTATGAAAATTATGAGCTGCAGCTCGAGGAATATGGAATACAAAAATTAGAATATGTTGCATAGTTTATTTCAAGTTTATATATCACATATGTTATATTTTATAAATAAGTTTCCCATGCATGCATGGTCCTGACAACATGTGTAATGCCCCTCTCCTATAGGTGACGTTATACTGCTATAGATGTCGAGTGCTGGCTCAAATAGGAGAAAAGCTAATGCTAGAAGCTCACTTGTTGGGAAGAAAGATGTTTCACTTAAGTGGTTCAAGAAGTCTTCGCTTTCTTATTCTTCCGACATTAATGAACCCATAAAGAATGGATATGCTTTGCTTCTAAGGATAGACTTCGTAATCACTAGAATGATAATTACAAGAGATGTGGATGCTCTTAATCAGAGAATGATATTAATTTAATTATAGACTGCGAATACAATTGAAAGAATTGTTGCAATACTTGTTAAAGAAAGACATAATGACTACATAGACCGTCAAGCCCCGATCGGAGGATCATAAAGTTGCCACTAGACGTGATGTTGCACAAGCTGAAGTTGTGCTTGTAAAGTATGGAATTGGATTAACAGAATAGATTAAATAGATAAAAACCGTGGAACTTTAATGCAGAAAATCAAATAACAACAATAGAACGAGAACAAATCCTCTTCCTTTTATAATTAAAACTTGTAGCGAATTACAAAGAGGATTTCTCACTGGCCAACTGAGAATGTCAACTTCGCTACAACTTTTGAAGCTGAAAGAAAATTAAAATTTCGTTCCAAACATTACACCCCTTTATACTAAAACACAATAATGTGCCTTCTGATCCAGCTTCCAAAGAATGACGGTTTTCTACCGCCCAACAGTCCAACAAAATATCCAGAACCTGCGGAGGTTGGCGTCAGTACACTGGAGAATGCACTGGTGAGCGAACGAAACTACACTCAACTGAAAGTGGTGAGCGGCCAAACTACAGTCAACATACGAGGCCTAAGGTGGGGTGGAGTAGACGATGGAACTCGTCCTCTCCCAGTCCTTGGATCTAGAGGCAGAGTTAGGATCCAACTCCCGAGGAAATGAGGAGGATGATAAAGTTGACGAAGACAAATGTTTCCATAGGTCGTTTAGTTTTTATTTACTTTTTTGTACCTTTCACACCTAAACAACTCTGGTTTATCCTAAACCACTTGCTGATCACTTGTTAATCATCCATCCCAATATTCATTCTCCCTAATGTTTGGACCACACTCTTTCTCATGATATGCATTTTAGTCCCGAGTTAGATTAGCCCTTATCTAATTAAGATTAAAGAAATTGGAGTGCTTGACTACTCATGTTAATAAGTTGGATCGATGAATGGATTGGCTCGACACCAAGAGGATCATCATCGTCACTTTGCGCATATTCGAGAATGTTAATGGCACAGTTCAATGTAGGTGACACAAAAGTACGTAAGATTATTCGGTTGGACAACGAATTGTAGCACCGAAGCTTATTTGGGGGAAGCGGTCCATGGCGTCCTCATTCCCAAACAAATTAAGCACTAGTTAATTAAGTCTCTATTGCACACAAGGATTAATAAACAAATATTGAACTCACATGGTTCCTCTTAAAATAAGTAGAGACCATTACACAAATGTCAAAATCATATGTGTGCACCCTTAATTAGCTAGCCATCGATTTGATTCTGACCCGTCAAAGTCCCATGCAATGAACTCAACCATCTGTCATGTTTAAAAGAGTAGTAGCTCATTCTCAAAAATATAATCTAAACCTCTCCCCAACGTAACATTCTACTCTAGTTGCCAACCAAGAGCCAAATGGACAGCAATTGCACTACTAGAGCTGAGGCCGAGCTGTGTGACGCCAATGCCGAGTCCGGTACACGGGGTGCGGTGTCGGCCTTGGGGAATTCGCGGCGGAGATACGCGACTCGAACGACGGAGGGGTGCGGGTGTCGCTCGGGACGTATGCCACGACCGATGTCCGCCCTGGCCATACGCGAGGGGGGGGGGGGGGGGGGGGGTGGCTCGCCGTGCTCAACTCCCCCAAGGAGATCGCACGACGTCGACATGCGGTGTTCCAGGCTCTTCTTCCGATATTGACGACTGCGGAGAGGAAGGTGATAGGGTTTGAGTGCCTCGATGACAAGTTGTTGGAAGAGCTATTTGGCTTATGGGGCGAAGGGGGGAGGTCTTGTTTTTATTGCTTAATTTGTTGTGTTCATGTCTTTGTTTATTTAGTTTGTTTGCAGAAGAAATTAGGTCAAATTATAACCAATATGAATAAAAATGAGACTCTTCCAACTAAGATACCAATACACGAATAAACTCACTTCATTAACGATGAGAATATTGCTTTGTTAAATAAATTGAACATTGATCAATTAATGAGCCATGCACTTCTTTTAGGCTTTTCTACGGGTAAACACACCATTTACTTGGGGCTATTCAAAATTTTTTTGAAAAAATTACAAGTTTGCCATCAAATTTTTTTACTTGGGGCACCACCCAATCAGTCCTAGGACTGCAACAGGTTGGCAGTCGTAACATATGTTAGGACTGCCACCCTGCTGGCAGTCCTAACATATGTTAGGACTGCCAGCGGGTTGACAGTCCTAACATATGTTATGACTGCCAATTAGTGGCAGTCCTAGGACTGCAGCAAGTTGGCAGTCATAACATATGTTTGGACTGCCAACTTATTGGCAATCCTTGGAGATGCTGCTGGAGGCGGAGGCTGGAGGAAGGAGGAGGAGAAGGAGGAGGCGGAGGAGGGGGAGGATGAGAGCTCTCCAATGGAGATTTCGGAAGCGGCGTCTAGCAGAGAGGAGGCGAGCGGAGGCGAGGAGGGAGGGCGGAGAGGGGGGAGGTGGATGGGGACGGTGAGGGACTGAGGAGGAGGCGGAGGAGAGGAGGGAGGCGGAGGAGGAGGGAGGGAGGAGGGCGGAGGAGGAGGGAGGAGGAGGAGGAGGCGGAGGAGGAGGAAGGAGGCGGCGGCTGGAGGAGAGGAGAAAAAAGGAGAAAAAAAACCCCTAAGTTTGGGATAGCCCCAAGCAAATTTCGGGACGTCCCAGTAAAAGTTCCTCAAACCTGGACTGTCCCCTAGTAAATGACGCCCCAGTAATTTACGTGGTGCCCTTAGAATTGCCTTCTTTTATCATAGGAACATCTAAGTAAAAAATCTAACAATTGTTGATATTGATGCACGTACGAACAATTTACATTTTCTTAGTTTAAGTCTATGTTTATTCTTCCTGTCGGAGCTTTCAACAAAAGTACACTAGTTCGATGGAACAGTGTAACTGTACAACATGAAAATAGCATCAGCAAAGTTATATAACATAGAATAAACCTATAGATTGCATGGACTAAAAATTATCGGAGTATAGTGCAAAAAAGAGACAATGTTTGTATAATTGTATAATGTAGAATAAGCTAACTTCAGTACTGCTAATGATTTTCTAACATTTTGTTAGGTAAGAATGATGTACTGTGTCATTACGATGGTAAAGACACGAGAGTTTTGTATCAATTAATCATAGAAGAAACTATATATTTTTATGATGCCACGTATGTGATTTGTGGTTAAGGTCAAATTAAACAATTAATATTATAAGGGACGTTGGTATGCGGTATTTTTTTTATTCTCGAAAAAATTTAAGTTAAGAATCTATTACCACGTTTGTTGGCTTATAAAAATTTATTTCCGGAAATTATAAATATCCGGGTAAATAGTTTACCACAAACATGGAAATCTATCCCTTGAGAATAGGTGGATTTTTTTTTGCCGGGCAAAAAAAAAAATGTCTAAATTTTTTCTTCTTTTTTGATAAATTTTATCCATATTTTTTAAATCTTTTTTGTCGTTTAAGCGATTTTTTGTGTTTTACCCATTTTGTCTTTTTTGTCATTTTTGATTTTTATCGTTTTATCTTTTTTGTCATTTTTTGTCGTTTTTTACCAATTTTTGTCGTTTAAGCGATTTTTTGTTGTTTTACCCATTTTTTGTCTTTTTTTCACTTTTTGATATTTTTGCGTTTTTATCGCTTTTTTTGTCATTTTTGTCGTTTTACCCATTTTTTGTCGTTTTAAGCATTTTTGTCGTTTTACCCATCTTTTGTCCTTTTTGGATCTTTTTGATTATTTTTGTCGTTTTACCCAATTTTGTCCTTTTGTCGCTTTTTTGTCAATTTTGGTTTTAAGCAATTTTTGTCGTTTGTGGTTTTGTTGTTCTTACCGATTTAGTAGTTTTTTGTCGTTTTGTCGTTTTTTGGTCATTTTACTGATTTTATGTCTTTTTGTCTTTTTTGTCGCTTTTTTGGTCGCATTTACGATTTTTTGTCGTTTTTCGCTTTGGTTATTTTTGGTCGTTTTAACGATTTTTTTGTCCTTTTTTGTCGTTTATCGATTATTTTTCGTTTTTGAGCTTTTGGTTTTTTTGTCGTTTTAACCGATTTCGTCGTTTTGTCATTTTTTGGTCGTTTTAACCGATTTTTTGCTGTTTTTGCGTTTTTGCGCATTTGGCTTTTTGTCGTTTTACCGATTTTAAGTCGTTTTTGTCGTATTTTGGTTATTTTTGTCATTTTTACCTTTTTTAATTTTTTGGTCGTACACAATTTTGTCGCTTTTTGGTCATTTATGTCGTTTTAACCGATTTTTGCGTTTTCATCGTTTTTGTCGTTTTTACCGATTTTTTTTTGTCGTTTTTACCATTTTTTTACGTTTTTACCGTTTTTGTCGTTTTTTTACCGGATTTTTTATATTTGTTCATTTTTCGCTTTATTATTTTTATTTTTTCCCGGGATATTATATGTCACAAACATGGGAATGATTTTTCAGGGAATTAATTCCTTGGAATTTGATTCCCGAGAATATAGAATTTCCGGCTATATAGTATTCCGCATACCAAACGCCCCCTAAACGATACTGAGTATAGTAGTAAATCAATTTGAAGCTGGTTTTGGATTAAATACAGTTTGAAATTTTTTTGGTATTGTTAAAGCAGATGATAGATCAAGTGCAGGTTGGAATAATACATATATTTAGTTCAATAGAAGGAAAGTTATTGTGATATTGGAGCAACCTAGATTCCATTAATCCTCCTACAAGTATTTTCGACAAATATTGTAAACAGTACAGATTGCAAAATCCAACACTTTGTCCATCAACATACATAGGCATATTGGAATAATACGTATACTAAGCTTTAACCTCACAACTATAGAATTATGAATTTTGGTACAACACAACAAGAACTAAAACAGTGTGCACCCCTAGATGAGGGGGAGTCTCTTGATGTACTCAACTTCCCGGGCAAGACTGAGTATGAATGAGGGGTCCTAGATTTTGAGTGCTTTGTTTTCTAAATCTTAGTTTACCTGGTCTTTTTTTTTCAATGATCAAACATGGTTTATGAATAAAAATAAGCTTAGATTAATAAGCTATTTATAAAAATGAGAATTTTCGAAAGGAAAAAGAAAACTGGAATTGGCCATAGAAAGCTAAGTTATATAGATAGGATAGTCAGTCGATCTAAACAATTGGACAACTAGATCACCCTAGTAAGAATTCAACACTTTCTAGTGTTAGATGCATATCCTAAACAATTAGCATATTATTAGTAAAATCCACTTTATATGTTGCTAGCCCAAGTGGTTAGGGATGGGGTTTCATTGGGGAGGCCAAAGTTCGAGCCCTCCCCTGGGCACGGGATGGCTGGGTGGCCGGAGGTCCCGGTCCCAAGTTGGCATCGACAGAATGGACACAAAAAAAAAAAATAAAAATAAATAAATATATATATATATATATATATATATATATATATATATCTAATATAATATATATATATTATATATATATATATATATCTATATATATATATATATATATAGATTATATATATATATATATATAGTATATATGAAGAGGATCAAAAGTCCCCTTAGAAAACCTCCTAAAATTCCCTCACTCTCAGCTGTCCATTTAATGTTAATATTAATGTTAAGTTTAATATTAATGTTAATATTAACATTAAATACTAAAATTAACATTAAAACTTAACATTAAAATTATATTAACATTAACATTACATTAACATTAATATAAAAATAAAAATAAAAATTAATATTAACATTAACATTAACTTTAACATTAATATTAACATTAATATTAACATTAATATTAACATTAACATTAATATTAACATATATTAACATTAAATGGACGGCTGAAAGTGAGGGGGTTTTTAGGGGGTTTTCTAAGGGGGCTTTTGATCCGCTCCCATATATATATATATATAATATATATCTATATATATATATATATATATATATATATATATCTATATATTTAGGAGGGATAAACATCACCTCACTTTTGCATCCCCCAAGCATCCCATGATAACACTGATTCGGGAGGGTTTAGCTCCAGCTGATGAGGCTTATCTAGCGACTATTTAGGCTATGTTTGAACTGGATTTGTCTCCGGTTGATGAATCATGGCCTGTTATTGTTTTAAATTTGTAATTGAGATTGTAGATTCCTAGACTATCGGACATGTTTTATTTTACTATGTTGAGATTGTAGATTCTAGACTATCTGGACTTGTTTTATTTTACTATGTTAGACTTCTCTGGAAGTTTCTATAAGATACATTATATATCAATTCATTGAAGTTTCTATAATATTAAGCAGATCTCATCGAAGTTTTTTTTTATCTTAATGTAACATCAATAAAATTTGGGACCATATTAGAAGATATCTAAATTTAACTGATATAGGAATTAAAAAAAAATAATATGCCTATTAGAAAAAAACTATACCAAATATGTGATAGTTAGATTAATTGTTAGCAAATTTATTTCCACATTTGGTTCACTGCGAAGGGTTTATCACACTTTTTGGTGACGTATACAACTTTCTCCACGCTAATTCTCGCTTCAATGCAGGTGTTAATATTCCTGCAGGCACATGTAAAGTTGTACGACCTATGCTTCACAACATTGAGCTGAAGGCTCGGTTGCTGGAATTGGTATTAAGACAAATTTATGGCACTGAAGTACTAGATCATTATGATAGCTAGCATTGCAGTTTCTAATACCACAAGCTCCCTGTTAGTAAAATTGCAAGAACAAAGATGGTCATAGCGAATGAGAACATGTTAGCCTTCGCCGTCTCTCTTGTTTCCTCTCACTAGATATGGTGGTTGTTTTGTTTTCAAATTACATAGAATAAAGATGTATATATAGAAAAATCTTCAAAAATATATGAAGAAAGGCTCATTACACACACATAATCTTGTATTTAATATATTAAAAGATATAGTTTGGAGTAGTATTTTGAAACATAAAGTGAATTATCTTAAATCACATTGATAGTTAATAACTTCAATCAAATATCTTAAAATACTCTAAAAAGCTTTCAATTATTTTAAAAGAGCATGAACTTTTGATTTTGTGATGATGACAATTTGTTTAGAAACGTGGGAGATGGATCTCCCCCACACTCCATTAAGTGTTCCTTTCTTTTCTTTATTAATGAAATAATAGTTGTTAAGGACAATTGAAACATAAATTGTGTTCAATTCCTCCAATACAGTTTCTTATAATAACTAAGACTCTTTAGAAAATCTTAAAAGTAAAATAAAACAGTAGTACTATTTTGAAACAATTGTACCTTCTAATTTCTAGGGTAAGATGGCAATTAGTCCTATATATGAATGAGCAGAAAATGAAAAGATATGAGTTGCATATAACAGGATACCTATTATAATTTTAAGTAGTAAGAGAGGACATATCCCATAGTATATAGGTTTTATAGGGTCTCCATGTTGGAATTATTCAATAATATGGGCCACACATGTAAAATTAATTGTGTTGGGCTATCTAAATAATTATGCCAAATTAAAGTGGTCTATTTGGAAATTGGCTTAAGGGTATAATTGTCATGGAATAATGTGTAGATACCGGAGATAATTCTAATTTGATGAGGGGCCAAATTAGAAATATCAAAACATATAAATATATGTATTCATTAGGGTTATGGTCCCCAACTTATACGGCAACCAAAGAGAGGTTTTCTCTTTTTCTCTTCTGCATCCCCATCAACAGAAGAGAGGGACAAAGGATTCAGATTCTTCTTTGTCATTAAGGGTCGTAGCAAGTTGGAAGATCGAACCCCATAAAAGGACGACCGCTTCACGATCCATCAAGCCTAGCAATGGATTCAGGTACGCTTCCGCAATTTAATTTATGTCATTCATCTCATGAATCGACATGGTACAATAAATTTCTAACAAGTGGTATCAGAGCTCCCTGTTTGATTTATGTGATCGAAGTTTCAGAATCAATTTTTTGTTGTTCTACGGAAACCCTAGATCGCTCGATCTAATTCAATTTAGGGTTTATGACAATAGTGGGATCGGAAAAAAAATATTTTGTTTCAATCTTTAATTATTGCCGAGTCGGCCATAGGCATCCGACGACTCTGGATCAGGATAGGATGCTCGTTTTCTTTTTTCGACTCTGGATCAGGATATTGTGTATTCTTATACACTCTTTGACTTTGAAGGCATTAACTCCTTGTGGTCCTATAACCAGTAAATAAACTATGTAGGATCCACCAGTAACTTTTGTCTTCTCCTTGTTACCATTTATTATATATATATTTTTCTGTTGGGATCATTGCTTGGCTTTCATATTATGTTGCTTCAGTATTGTTGTGATTATATAAGTAGGTAGGAGCTAAGGTCATTGTTTTAAGACATTATGCACTCTAGCTTACCATGAATCATGCAAACAAAATAATCAACATGCCATGTTTGTGAGTAATCCAGGAAGAGTCCATACTCTTGTTGCATGCAAAGCGTTTTAATGTCCTTTGGCATGTAGTTTGGAGAAGCTCACAACTTCTCATTTAAGGTGTTATGCTAAAGTTTATAAATCAATTTTGATCATGAGTTTTTTTTTCTTGGCAACTAGGACAGAGCTTTCTTGTCCTTGATACTTTCAGTAAGAATACTAAAGCTATGCCACTCTGGATTAATCTCTTAGTTTATTTATTATTAAAATTGAGGATGATGGACTGTTTGTTAGATTATTATGGTTTATATAATAATCATCTAAGAATCCTCATTGCAAAATTATTTGATTGAGAAATTTGCAGTTGGTGATACAATTTCAAGAATTATGGGTTTACATGAATGCGAATTTTGGAGTAGTTTTTGTGTTTACAGTGACGATCTAATTGATTCGATTAGATTTAAAATATTTAATGACATGTTTATGTCAAAACTTTTCGGTCATGCAAAAGGATTCACATGCTTATATTTTTTATCGGTATAACCTTTTGGCATATATACCTGATCCAGTTTACAGAAAAAGTTAGAATTCTGTCTTCGGTAGATTATTACATGAATTTTGTTAAGTTGATAATACTAAATTAGTCAAATTAAAATTCTTGTTTTAAATCATGCCAAAAATTTACATGTTTATCATGTAGTAGATAAATTTTGGTATAATCTTTATGGATTATTTGATAAAATCTTTTCATGCATATATTTAGTGGAATCTAATCTGTTGATTATTAATTATTTAAATTTAAATATGCGTGAAGTTTTGGACATGATTCAATTTTGTAAAATTTAGTCAACATTCAAATTTTTGGTGCCTTTTGTGACTAGCAATAGTTGTCTAATATTCTAAGTAGACTCATTGAAACAAGATGTCGCCAAAGTGACCTCTCTTGCGTAAATAGTCTATAAGGGATGTCGGAAGTTTGTGTGTGTATATTCATGCGGGTATTAGCCGACCCAAAGGAAGGTTAATACTTGGCCGAATTGCACACATATTTGTAGTGATAAATGTGTGACAATTGTAAGGTTTACATGTGAATAATAACCCGATCCAAAGATAGGCTTATTATTTGACATGACTTATTGTCAAAGTTTGATCATTACACCAAGAGTACCACTTGCAGTTAATATCACTGTCCAAAGACTTGATATTAATGATGTACCAGGTATCTTGAGATGGTTTCACCACTATTTGAATTTGTTTGACTATATTTTACTCTTTGGTTATTAATAAGAGCATGTCTGCTTTTGTTGCTTTGTTCTCTTTACAGTTAATGTTGTTAAAATATCTTCCAATAAGATTTTAATTTTCATGTTTAATGGAATAAACATTAAGGGCAAAAAAGAAAAAAAAATATAATAGCTGCTAAGGGTTCAGCTCAAAAGAAACAACAATATAAACTAAGGGTTGTTCTTTTGTGATAAAGCAGGACCCATAAGGAAGAAATGTACAAAGTACCACGCATGGCGTATAAAAAAAAGTACATTTCTAAATTTGGTCTGTTCTGAGGTTAATTTAGACTTAGTACCTAGAAACACTTGGTGGTTAGATTCTGTGAAACCCTAATTTTTAATTTATTGGATTTTGCCAGTTAGCGATAATTAGTTTAGTTATTATTATTTATTATTATTATTATATATTATTATTACTACTATTATTATTATATTATTATTTAGTCGGATTTAGGAAAAATATTATTTTAAAATTATCGTTGATTTTTGATTGTGGCCCTGCCCCGGTCCCGAGTCCGGACTCCGAACCCGAGTTCGAACCCGATTCGATTTCCCGAAACCCGATCCCGATCCAATTCTTTTACTTTTTTTTTAAAATCCTAGTTAAAATCCTGATTATTTATTATATATTAGTTATAAAAAATATATATATACAAAACCAAACCCACGAATTGGCCTGGTCCCCACGACCAGGCCATACCCCCTATTTTTCCTCCCCACCTTTCCAATCTCCTCCACACGAACCTTTCCCCACTCCCTCCTTATTAATCCCCAACACCAGCACGTTCTCAACACCACCACCACTCAAGAGCTATACCAGCACTCTCCATACTTTTCCTTTCTCTTTCTTCTTAACCAACTCTCAACACCACCACCACCCCATTTCATTTTTTTCCCAAACCCATCTCCCAAGCCGCTCGCCCCTCCGGCCGACTCCGTGCGCCAGCGCCTCGACCCCCGGCCCGCAGGCCACCTCCGCCGACCCCGACGCCCTCCCGTGCGTCGCCCCCGGCCGCGTCCAGTGCCGCGCCGGCCCACGGCTCCGCCTCCCGCGTGCGCCTCCCCGGTCGAACCCCCTCTGCATCGCCCTTGGCCACGCCCCCTCGGCTGCTCCCCGACCCGACAGCGCCTCCAGCGCCTCCTCGCCGAGGTTCCCGTGTTTCCGCGGGTTCCCGATCTCCGGGTCTGCTTTCCGGTTCATTCCCGTGCTTCCCGCAGTTCTGGTTTTTTGCTGTTCAGCGCTGTTCGTGCCCAATTCGCTGTTCCGAGGCGATTCTTCGCTGCCTGCGTATTTCTTTCTCCCATTTTCATCTGAGAGCTCTAGCCGAGAAATCCGAGGTATACTTCCGTGTCCCCGTGTCCCTTCCGTAGTGTCAATGATGATACGTTTCCCGATCCCGTCCCGGGATTCGGTTGCGTTTTCGGTTTCTTCGGATTCTGAACTTTCCATCGGAAAGATTTCCGTGGTTTGTGTCTGTGAGAATTTCGAGTTTAGTTTCGAAATTTTCGAAACTGGTATATTTGGGTTCTGTGATCATTTTTCATAGTTGTTTCGTGGTATTTTTGGATTTTCTGAAATGTATTTCGGAAACGTTCTGTGAATGGGATTTTTTTATATATTTTGTGGATTAAAATTATTTTCAGTGGGTTTCCCTGGTTTGGGACAATTATTTTGGTATTTGTTGGCATTTTTCCAGTATTGGGTTATCCCAGTTATAGAGGAAATGCTGCCCAAATTTTCTTAAAATATTTTGAAATACTTTCCAAAACCAGTTATTTTGCAAAGGAATTATTTAGTTGATTGTTTGTTTTTCGGGCGACGACCGTACCGGTCTGTGGGCCCTAGCAAAATGCAAACGAAACCGGCATTGTCCGGACATTGAGGATTGGCTAAAAATGATATTTTGAACCAAGTCTGAGACGCAATTAAATATTATCTTTAATTTATAATTATTATTTTTAGAACGGGTATTGCTGTTAGTATTTTTGGTGCAGGGCTTCGGCCTGCTGAATGGACCGCTTCCCGGCGTTCAGGATTCACCCGAGTTTTATTATTATTCTTAAAATTCATTTATGTAAATAATTGTAAGGGCATAAGCCCACTTTTCTATTTTCTTTGCTGCGACCCTGTATTGCGTAGAATAGATTTTATTTATTTCCTGGTTTACTGGTTTGTCGATAGACTCGTAAAATATTTAAAAGACATTATTTTGAATATAGAAAATTAATATCATTTTCTCACAATAAATAATTAGGAAATTACAAGTTTGTTATTTAAAACAAATTCACGTTCTTCTCATTTAAAGGAAAATATTAGTTTTATATACAATATTACAAAATACAAAGTTTTGCCAAATTAACCGGTAATTGCCATTTTTCCAGTTAATCGATAACCGGCTTATTTTAATTAAATAATAACGAACGTAGAATTGCGACGTTAGACGTTTTCCGGTAGAATAATTAAATAAACTTAAAACTGAATTAGGACCAATTCTAGAGATTGTAACTAGCACACCTAGAATGGTTTCATAATGGTTCTAAGCCAAGATTCTCAACTGTAGGATCTCGGAGACGAACCTGACATCCTCCTCGGAACCGACTTTACTGATCCAGTCATAAACAAAGGCAAGTTACGGTTATGTTTTTCTTGTATTTTATTTAGTAATTGTCTAGCTGCATGTTTAAACCACATTGCTAAACGGAACCCTCTCCTAGGGTTCAGATTATTGATTGATTGATTGTGGAAATTGGGGGAATAGTGTAACGTTTATGGCCAATACCCCTCATATTGCATATTGTGCGAGATTACCACTCTTACACACGGGGATAAGCCATATCGCGTTGCTAGGACGCTATTGTATAACCCAAGCCGGTCATAGACGATTACACATTCAAATCACATTGTTTTTAATCGTAGAATGCTGGAAAATATTGTTTAAACTGTTTACCTTGCATTTTTTCATTATTACTTGAAATATGATATACATATTCGTACTTGCTCCCTCCTGACTGGAGACAACATTTTTAGGTGATATTGAGGATGCTGAGCTATTGTACAATAGCTATTATGACCCGGTTCTGTACCCTATGATGTTGCCAGAGTCCCCCTTGGAGGATGCAGGACCTGAGACCGACGAGCCGACCACTTAGCTAGTTATTTCCTATTTCCAGTTTTGTTGTTTTGGAATTTGTTATTTTGAATTCAGCATTTTATTACAGTTCTTTTACTTCCAGTTGTACTTTTCAAATGTTGAATAAAGTTTTAAAATTTTCGTATATTGAGTTGTGATAAATGTATAAATGTTGTTGTGAATACCTGCATATAGAACAGCTTACTGCCGTCGTCTCACAACGGTGCAGGCTGGGCATGATCCGGTTCGACCCATTAATTTGGGATCGGGTCGTGACAGATTCTGGTGCTACTACCCACATTAGTGTTTATAGACTAGGTTGTCTGAGCTACCGAAAGCCAATTGATGGTGAAAGATACATCTAAATGGGTGACGACAAATCGGTAGAAGTTGATGTAATAGGACATTTTAGGTTATTTTAGGAATCGATTATTATTTGGATTTGATAGACACTTTTATTGTACCGTCTTTTAGACAAAATTCAGTTTCAGTTTCCTTAATGGACAAATCTGGTTATCATTGTTCATAGAAATAATAAGTTTAGTCTATCTTTAAATCTAAATATTATTGGTAACCGTTCCTTTAAGGTTTACGATCGCCTATATTCAGTTGAAACTATTACATCTTATAATAAAACCTTGCAAGTAGAGTCATGTGGTACTAAACGCAAAATTAATAATAAATATTTTTAGCCTCATTATGACATAAGCAATTAGGTCACATCTTTAGAAATGGAGTCGAACGACATGTGTCTGATGAGATTTGGATTTCATTGACTTTATAGACTTTAATGTCTATATTAATGTGTAAAGGAAATACAGACCAAAGTTCAATTGTAAGCATCTACTTTATTGGCTATGCTGACAGATCAAGGGGTTGATAATTATACGATCCCACACAAAAAAAATTAAAACGAGAAATATAATTTTGAGGATGTTGAGTTTGGGGGAAAAATAAAGTCATGATCATTGTCTTTGAGAAAGAATTAATTACTATTCCTACTATCACTTTTGACGATGTGCAGGATTTTATACCTGTCATGATCAAGAAGTGAATTCGAAGCCTCAACAAGACAATATCGAATTACCTCTACAAATCATTGTTGAGATACCTTAACAAGACAACGTAGCGGCACCCCCATTCAAGATAAGGTAATTATTCCTAAGGAATAAACTCAACAACCTCAAGAACCGGTAATGTGAAGATGGTCCACCAGAGAAAGGAGAAATATAATTTCGGATAATATTGTCATATTTCTCCAAGAACGTGAGGAAGACTGTGGATACTGGAAGATGATCAAATCAACTTCCGTCAGGCCATAGAAAGTTCCAATTCTCAAAAGTGGATTGAGGTAATGAATAAGGAGTGTAAGTCCATACAAGATAATAAAGTTTAAGAACTTGTCCCATTACCAAAAGGTATGAAGTCCATTGGTTGCAAATGAACATTTAGAACCAAGAAGGATTCGAAGGGTCATTTGGAGAGGTATAAAGTACGTCTTGTAGCTAGTGACTTTACTCAAAATTTTGGGATTGATTTTAAAGAGTTTTTTTCTCTTCGGTATCTTTGAAAAACTTCTTTAAAACAATCATAGCACATGTTGCACATTTTGATCTTGAATTACATTAAATGGATGTAAAAACGACATTTCTCAATGGTAACATTGATGAAACAGTTTATATGGTGCAATAAGAAAAGTTTGTGTCAAAAGACCCAAAGAATATGGTTTGCAAATTGACAAAATCTATTTATGAACTCAAGAAAGCTTCTCGTGAAAGGTACTTCAAGTGATTATCTCGTTTGGTTTTGAGATGAACACTGTTGAAGATTGTGTGTATCACAAGTTCAGTGGGAGTAGGAATAATTTTCTGGTTTTGTATATTGATTAAAGTATTCAATTGAAACCAGGTGACACCTTTCGTTAAAGGAGACAAGTTCAGTCTCAGTCAAATGCCCTAAGATTGGCCTTAAAATTAAGAAAATGCAATAGATTTCTCGTTCATGACCAGTTGTAGGAAGTCTAATGTATGCTCAAGTATGTACGCGTCCGAATATTGTGTACGTAGTTAGGATGTTAGGCAGATATTTAAGCAAATATGAGATGGATCATTGGGTAGCAGCCAAACTACTTAAGTAATTAATAAAGAACAATGAATTATATGCTCTTTGTAGGAGATCGGATAATTTTAGAGATCATAACGTATTTCGACTCCGATTTTGTTGGATGCCAACACAGCAGGAGATCCACATCAGGTTATGTTGACTAGTGGAGATATATTTTGGATGAGTGTCAAATAGGCACGTACTCATAATTTTTTCACAATGACAGCAAGGTTTATAACATGCTGTGAGGCATCTATCAGGGAATATAGTTGTAAAATTTTGTCACAAGGCTGCACCTATAGGAGGGTGTTGAAAGATCACTCAAATTATGGTGTGACAATGAATTCAACAATACTATATTCCAATAACAACAAGAACTTGTATAAGTCAAAGGATATTGACATAAAAATTATAGTTGTGAAGGAAAGAATTCAGAATGGTTAAAGTGTCCATATAGCACATTAAGACAAACTCCATGTTAGCGGATCCGCTCACAAAAGTATGATCACCCAGGCTCTTTTATGAGCATACCGCTCATATGGGTGTTATCTTAATTAAGAATATGGCAATACAGTAGAATTTTGTATTTTATGTATTTGGGTGCTATTTGGTTTTGGACACATTTATGTATTAAAGTATTTTGGATATTTATCTGATCAGATATATGGAAATTTAGTTCATTCTGTTTTTATTATGTTAAAGTATTGATCTCACTAAGTTTAAGGAGGACCAGTTGGAAATAGACATGTATTGATCACATAGCGTATAATTTCTATGCTATACATCCATGATTGATCTATGTCGTTTAGCTATATTGGTATATGTGACCATTGATGGTTTAGTTACGCTATATGTGATGAATGCCGCTTTGATCCTATGTTGATATGGTTAATGGATGAGATTGTCCGGATATACCCTAAGAATTAAGATAGCAATTTATGAGCTCACTAAGGTTAACACAATTATAAGGTTACATATGAGGCACAGTGGAAGATTGTTGGAATTTTTTGATAATATGGGCCACACATGTAAAATTAATTGTGTTGGGCTATCTAAATAATTAAGCCAAATTAAAGTGGTCTATTTGGAAAATTGGCTTAAGGGTATAATTGCCATGGAATTAATGTGTAGATACTGGAGATAATTCTAATTTGATGATGGGCCAAATTAGAAATATCAAAACATATAAATATATGTATTCATTAGGGTTATGGTCCCCAACTTATATGGCCACCAAAGAGAGGTTTTCTCTTTTTCTCTTCTGCATTCCCATCAACAGAAAGAGAGGGACAAAGGATTCAGATTCTTCTTTGTCATTAAGGGTCGTAGCAAGTTGGAAGATTGAACCCCATAAAAGGATGACCGCTTCAAGATCCATCAAGCCTAGCAATGGATTCAGGTACGCTTCCGTAATTTAATTTATGTTATTCATCTCATGAATCGACAGGGTATAATAAATTTCTAATACTCCAAACATTGACTATGGAGAGGAAGGATCAAGGCCCCCAAAATAGATCTAGTCTACAAATTGATAGAATTTGTTCCACATAAATCTTACCTCGTTTTCAAAGCAATGTTTGTATCCGATTTTATATATAGATACCATATATGGAGTATACTCGGGCAAAATTTTATTGTGAACAAATATGATAAGAACTCTATGTAGAGAACTAATATAGGTAGGGCTCGGATATGGACCGTAAGAAATAGAGGACTAAGACTAGTACTACATTAGCCAGACCCAGCCCAACCAGGTATAAATCATAATTTAAATGGATTTTTTTATTTATTCTTTAACAATTTGTCCATTAGATTCAAGAACTTGGATCGCCTTTTATTAAAAAAAATCATGTAGAAATAATTTTTTTATCCCAACTCAAGTGAATAATGTCTATCTAACTATATACATATATTTATAAATTATTTTAGCCAAGTGCTTTCCAAAAACTTAACGGTTGTCACAGTTAGTTGTAACTAACTATTGTATGATTAAGCCAACAAATAAAGGGATATATTTATCTCTTGTAGTCGTGTAAAAACTATTGTATTCGGTCGTTAATTCTATCAAAATATTATAAATAAAAGCTTATGGAGAATCCTAGATTGAATTGTGGAAAAGGTTTGGGACTATTGGATCGCCATTTGATGTAAATCTGGATTGGGAGTATGAAAATCACTACTAAAATATGCCCTATTAGCGACGGAAAGAAATTACGTCGCTAACTATATAATATAGCGACTCCTTCCTAATGACCTCGTAATACGTCGCTAAATAGCGACGTTCAGCGACACTAGATAAAGTATGTCGCTGAATAGCGACGTTCAGCGACATATTAAGAAAATATGTCACTTATATTAAAATTATTGCGACGGTTAGCGACGTCCACTGTTGACGTCGTTAACTTTTTTACTTAGGGCACAGGACTCCCTTTTCCCCCTCACTCGAAAAATCGAAAATCAAAATTTTTCCCCCCTTCCTCCCCGGCGACTCTCTCCCCCGTGGTGACTCCCTCCCCCCCCGACGACTCCCTCCCCCCCCCTCCGACGACTCCCTCCCCCCCGTCGAGCTCCTCCTTCTCCTCGAGCTCCTCCTCCTCTCCGGCGGTAAACCCTTACCTAATTCCTCCTCCTCCTTCTCTCCCACACACAGACACACACACACACATACACACACACACACAGAGACACACACACACACACACACACACACGGAGGGTGACACACGTACCAAGTATTTGTGGAAATGCCCAATAGGTTATTTATAATCCTAATTTCAGTTTTGTGCATAAATGAGGGTAGGTTAGTCATGGTTAAGGTATCCCAATTGGTTTTCATATGGATTCCTATATATATCTATGTATTTTTGACCCACAAGTCATGTATATATGTAAATATATATAAATTGGTATATATATATTTATATATGTGGACTATTTTAGATAAAAGTTTATAAATATATAGTGTGTGCGGCTGTGTCTTGTGTGAGAGTGAGAGAGGGGGAAGCATGGCAAGTGTCTTGGACATGTTTTGGATTTTATAATTAGGTTTAATTTTGTTCAAACCCGACTCATATAATGGTTTTGATTAGGGGTGCAACTCGGGCAGGCCAAACCCGAGCCCGATCGGGTAAACCCGTTAATGGGTTGGGTTAGGGTTTAAGATACTCGGGTTCGGGCTCGGATTTGGGTTAAAATTTTTGAACCCGATCAAAAATCGGGTTGGGCTCGGGTTCATGTGTCGGGTTACCCGAAGAACCCGAAACCCGACTTATATATATATATATATATATATATATATATATATATATATATATATATAAACTTTTTAAATAAGAAGTTTAAATCCTACATTTCTTCACTCAAACTCTTAAACTCCTTATCCTAAATCTTATTTCAGTTTGTATTTTATAATGATCAAGACTTGATTGTTATTTGATTATGTGTCTAATATTACTTTTGTTTAAAATTATTTCAAATATTATATTAGAACCCGATAAACCCGATGTACCCGACCCAACCCGAGTTCAACCCGATCCTCCGGACTCGGTCTTGGGCTTCATATGTGGAACCCGAGGTCGGGCCGGGCTTGGGCTTGGGCTAGGCTTATGATTCACCGGGTTGGGCTCGGGTTGACCTCAAGCCCGACCCAACCCGCCCGAGTTGCACCCCTAGTTTTGATAGTTCACAATCGGACTAGTATAGTCTAGTGTGTTGACTTTATTATTATTATTATTATTTTTTTTAATAATGTGGTTGGCAATCAAAAGTAGCAATTAGCGGAGGTGGTCAGCAATATTGACTTTTTTGGTCGTCCCCTTTATCTGGTGAGCTAATTAAATTGATCACGTACGTTATCCTTTGAAGCGTATCCTCTAAGAAAAATTGAAAATAATTGGTTTTGACCAAAACCCAGCTAGTAAGTCTACTACTGATATCGTCGATACCAATACTCATAGGAATAGTCCGATACCGATTTCCATACCTATATGTTGTTGCTCAAGCAGTTTATAGCTACAAATGCGTAAGTGCAACATAAAAATCTTATATGTTAAATATTATGTTACCTAAGAGCATCATTAGTAAGGGCAATTCATTACTACAGTGTATAGAGTATCCTAGAAGTGTAGGTATGATTGGTATATGGTATTACATAGAGTGTATAGAGTATCCTTTCGGTCTATAAGAGTTACTTTACTCACTTTGTCAAGACAAGTAAACTTTTTAAATGTTGACGGTATATATACCGTCAACATTTGGTTTTGTCTTGTAGCTACAGGCAGTTGCTTGTATTTTGCCTTATAACTTGGCCTTTGGCCTGTGCTTGAGCAGTGTGGACTTCCAGGTTAGGTGGTTAGTTCATGATTAGCATTGTTTAGATATTAGTTTCAGTTAAAGGGTTAGTTTAGATTAGGATATTAGTTTATGTTAGCAGGAATATGAGAGTTATTAGATGTTAAAGTAGGATATTAATTTATTAGTTAGGATAGATAGTTTGAGTTAGGATACTGCTCAAGCACAGGCCAAAGGCCAAGTTATAGGATATTAATTTAAAAAGTTTTACCTTTTTGACAAACTGGGTGAAGTAACTCTTGTAGACCCAAAGGGTCGATATTGGACAGTTAGGATGAGTATCAGAATCGGTATCGGATTAGTATCGACCGTATCTGATTAGTATCGGTCTATCGGATACGACACTTTCACACAAAACAGTTGTTTTAGTCCCAACACAGTTGTTTTTGTTTCTTCCTTCAAATTCTTTGTTTGTAATATGTGGAATGAATGAACAGTTTATGTTGTGCACCCATATCTAAACTGTCTTAACATTCATTTACTGACTGCAATGTGCATGTATCGATATATCTTACAGAATTATCCTCAATTGGATATGGATATGAATTACTACTTACGGAATCGTTCGTGGATGTACAATCGTCATCCTGATGACATATGCGGTGTGCGAGATGAATTCATAGAGGGTGTATAGCAGTTCCTGCTGTTTGCCAAGACGTTCCCTCAATACATGGACGGTACCAAAATTAAGTGTCCGTGTGTGAGATGTCGCAACTTAAAATATCATCCAGAAGTGGAAGTCACGTATCATTTATACTCGAAGGGTTTCACGCTGAATTACTATCAGTGGAGCGCGCACGGAGAACTTGTGTCTTTAGCATCGGAGTATGAGTCTTATGTGGATGTCCACAACAACGCTGCTTACGACGATGGGTTAGTGAACATGATTTTTGATACGGTGGGGCCTAGTTTCGATCCGGACGATCATGATGCACCTGAGGAGGCACCGAACGCCGACGCTGCACAGTTCATGGAGTTACTGGAGAATACAAGGACTCCATTGTATCCTAGTTGTGAGGATCATTCTCCGTTAGAGGTGGTTACAAGGCTGTTGAGCATTAAGTCAGATTTTAACATGTCGTAAGAATGCTACAACCGAGTGTTGGAGTTGATTATAGAGATCTTGCCGGAGGGTGCTAAGTTGCCTAAAGACTTCTACCGGTCTAAGAGGATGGTGAGATCACTCTGGATGGGATACGAGAAAATCGATTCTTGTCGCAATGGGTGCATGTTGTACTACAAAGACGATAAGGACACAGATGTGTGTAGATTTTGTGGTGTTGATCGCTATAAGACAACTAGTACAGGAAGGTCTACCGGTGCAAGAAGATCGACCGATTCAATGCACTACTTGCCTTTAATGCCGCGGTTGCAAAGATTATTTATGGTGAAAGAGACGGCCGAAAATATGAGTTGGCACATGCGAGAACAGATTGAAGGAGTGTTAGATCACCCATCCGATGGAGAAGTGTGGAAGCACTTTGATCGAGTGTCTCCTGATTTTGCTTCAGATCCACGTAATGTCAAGTTGGGGCTATCTTCTGACGGTTTTACTCCTTTTGGTCTTTCGGGATTCCAGTATTCGTGCTGGCCTGTGATTGTCACTCCGTATAACCTACCGCCTTGGATGTGCATGAAGACTCAGTACATGTTTCTAACCGTTATAATTCATGGTCCGAACAATCCTAAAAGGAACATTGATGTGTACTTACAGCCTTTGATAGATGAGTTGAATCAGTTATGGGAAGTAGGCGCTAACACGAACGATGTTTTCAGGAAGCAAAATTTTCAGATGAAAGCAACCCTTATGTGGACCATCAACGACTTTCCGGCCTATGGCATATTATCTGGATGGAGCACTCATGGTCGTCTCTCATGTCCGTATTGCATGGACCATAGTAAGGCTTTTCGCTTGAAACACGGAGGAAAACCGTGCTTCTTTGATTGTCATCGGCAATTTCTGCCAAAAGATCATCCGTTCAGAAGGAACAGGAATGCATTCCGTGTCGACGTTGTAGAGAAGGGTGATCCACCGCCAAGGTGGTGCGGAGCCACGATATGGAAGGAGCACTACCAAAATACAGTAAATTAGCGACGGAAATTTTTAGTCGACGTTAGCGACGGCTTCGTGGCCGTTCGCTGACGGATTACCGACCACACGCCGTTACATTTTTTATTTTAATTTTAGGGGGAGGAAAGGTCGCACATCCGACGCTAGGGTGTTGGAGATATAGCGACGGATCGCTTGTCGTCGCTACGCAGTCGATTATTTGGCGGAAATTGTGTAGAGAATTGGCAGAACATTTCTTCGACTATGTAGCAACGGATAGTCAGTCGGCAAGTATCAAAAATAGCGACTATCGGGCGACGGATTCTATGCCATCGCTATTCCGTCGCTAAATGTACGTTCCAGACTTAAAATAAAACGGCGGGGGGGAACTTTTCGTATTCCCCCTAAATTAACTCTCTCTCTCCTCTCTCTCTCCCGCGGCTTCGATGATCGGCGTCGGCGTCCTCTCCTCTCTCTCTCCCGAAGGTAATCCCCTCTCCCTCTCTTTCTCTCTTTTACGATGTTGTATAGGGGCATCGGGGGCGGCGGGCTCGGGGTGGGGGCGTCGGAGGCTGGGCGGGGGCGTCGTGGGCTGGGCGGCGGGCTTGGTGCTGGGGCATCGGGGGCTGGGCGGTTGGCTTGGGTCGGGGGCTGGGCGGTGGGCTTGGGGCGGGGGCGTCGGGGGCTGGACGGCGGGCTTGGGGTGGGGGCGTCGAGGGCTGGGCGGCTGGCTTGGGGGGGCGTCGTGGGCTAAGCAGCGAGCTTGGGGCTAGGGCGTTGGGGGCTGGGCGGTGGGCTTGGGGCGGGGGCGTCGGGGGCTGGGCGACAGGCTTGGGGCGGGGGCGTCAGGGGCTGGGCGGCTGGCTTGGGGAGGGGGCGTCGGGGGCTGGGCGGCGGGCTTGGGACGGGGGCGTCGGGGGCTGGGCGGCTGGCTTGGGGCGGGGGCGTCGGGGGCTAGGCGGCGGGCTTGGGGCGGCGGCGTCGGGGGCTGGGCGGCTGGCTTGGAGCGGGGGCGTCGGGGGTATATGCAACCGACGCACAGCCATAAGCACTCTTCATATATATATATGCAACCGAACTACTGGGCGACGGGCTTGGGGCGGCGGCCTTTGGTCTGGGGCGGCGGGGGGCTTTGCTTCTCAAATTCATCTGAGTTTATATATTGGCTAAATAATGTGTTATCCATATTGGGTGTTATCCATTAGTTTGGTGGTGTTTGGATTCGTAAGTGTGAATATGGGGTTTGGGTTCATGGTGTATACGTTCACTGTCTCAAGGACAGTACGAGTTCTTCATCTGCCTTCTTTGTTAAGAATATCCTTGGGACATTCGCTTCACCAAAGTCACTGAATAAGTGAAAATTTTCCTGGAAAACCGACCCTTAGAGTATATCATTTGTGTGCTTCTATATAGATGTATATATCTATACATCTAGCTGTTATATACATATGTGTATGTGACAATCTCAGTTAGCGACGGACAAGTGACCAGTTAGCGACAAATATTTCCAGCTCCATTTGCATTAATCTATGGTACGACATGGTGATCAGGACATAGTCCCTGCAGCCATTCGACTGGTGAGGCAGAAACTATGTAGCTATAAATAAAGTTGACTGTCCTCCGACCCTCATCCCTCGGCAATGATGATACGACAACCTATCACTATATCTTATATAGTAGTAGATGATGTCTTAGTATTATATTATGTGAGTTCATCTTGATTCTGTTATATCCTTCAGATACTAGATACGATAAGAACATATATTACACCATATGTATAGAACATAGATGAATCACACTAATGTATGCTAGAATGAATCTTGGGTTGTGTTCTGAGCCATCCGTTCTCATACTTAAAACACATAGGAATTAGTAGTGTGAGAGCGCCGGAGAGAGTGAGAGCGCCGGAGGAGGAGAGGAGAGAGAGTGAGAGAGTAAAATGGTACGACATGGTGAAGTAGTACTGTATTTTGGCTCCAGCTCCAGCTCCATTTGTATTAATCTACGGTACGACATGGTGATCAGGACATAGTCCCTGCAGCCATTCGACTGGCGAGGCAGAAACTATGTAGCCGTAGATAAAGTTGACTGTCATCCGACCCTCATCCCTCGGCAATGATGATACGACAACCTATCACTATATCTTATATAGTAGTAGATGATGTCTTAGTATTACATTATATGAGTTCATCTTGATTTTGTTACATTCTTCAGATACCAGATACGATAAGAACATATTCTACACCATATGTACAGAACATAGATGATTCACACTAATGTATGCTAGAATGAATCTTGGGTTGTATTCTGAGCCATCCGTTCTCACACTTGGCAAAAAATCGAATTTTTTATACTTTATCGGCTTTCAAAAATGTACTCAAATTACATGATGGTTCCTTTATTTAGCTTGCTTATTTTACAATTATATTATTTGTGACTATCGATCTTACCAGATGGCACCCATGACCCGAGGAGCGGCACGTCGTTTGAGAGAAACAGTGAATGCTGAGGTGGCTCCTCCTACAGTTAAGGAGGAAGTGGCATCGGTTGCTAGTGAGACCGGGAGTTCTATTCATCCAGCACCGGTAGCTAGTGAGACAGGGAGTTCTATTCATGCAGCACTTGCAAGGGACGACATCTCTCCTCACGTCAAAGATCTCGCTTTTTCGAGGTGGTTGCGTGATCGTATCACTGAGCGTTTTCGTGTGCTGCGTGGTTCTCATTAGCTATTAGTACTTATTTGTATTGGACTATTTGTATTGGATTGTTTTTGTTTTAGACTATTTGTATTGGGTTATTTTTGTATTAGACTATTTGTATTGGACTACATATATGAATTAGTACTGTGTCAATCTCTGGATTATATTGGACTACGACATGGTGATCAGGACATAGTCCCTGCAGCCATTCGACTGGCGAGGCAGAAACTATGTATCCGTAGATAAAGTTGACTGTCCTCCGACCCTCATCCCTCGACAATGATGATACGACAACCAACAAGAGAGGATACTCTGAGAGATCCATCTGAGTACGACGTATACTCTGAGAGATCACCTTTACAAGAATGATATCAGTAGTGGGATTGAGTGTTGGAGGAGATATTATCAGAGTATACGTCCTACTCAGACGAGTCTCTCACCGTTACTATTTTTTTCTGACAGCAAGATGGATGTGCTCCGTCAACAGATTCTTGCTCCGAGCCAAAACTTTGTCCCGGAGCTCAAGTGGACATCCTTCGTGTTTGTGGGACGAGCACGGATACTTTAACAAAGAAGACCACCATGCTGTCAGGAATCTCTCACTCGAGCTCTACATGAAGGATGTCCACTTGAGCTCCGGGGTAAAATTTTGGCTCGGAGCAAGAATCTGTTGACGGAGCACATCCACCATGCTGTCAGAAAAAATAGTAACGGTGAGAAACCTATCTGAGTAGGACGTATACTCTGATAATATCTCCTCCAACACTCAATCCTACTACTGATATCATTCTTGTAAAGGTGATCTCTCAGAGTATACGTCCTACTCAGATGGATCTCTCAGGGTATCCTCTCCGGTTGGGTTGTGTTCTGAGCCATCCGTTCTCACACTTAAAATATATAAGAATTAGAACCATGTTTTGTATTTTCGGTGAACCCAGGGATTTGATTCTGTATTTTGTATTTTGGTTTCTTTATTTTGGCTCCAGCTCCATTTGCATTAATCTACGGTACGAATGGTGATCAGGACATAGTCCCTGCAGCCATTCGACTGGCGAGGCAGAAACTATGTAGCCGTAGATAAAGTTGACTGTCCTTCGACCCTCATCCCTCGGCAATGATGATACGACAACCTATCACTATATCTTATATAGTAGTAGATGATGTCTTAGTATTACATTATGTGCATTCATTTTGATTCTGTTACATTCTTCAGATACTAGATACGATAAGAACATATACTACACCATATGTACAGAACATAGATGATTCACACTAATGTATGCTAGAATGAATCTTGGGTTATGTTCTGAGCCATCCGTTCTCACACTTGGAGATACATCGAATTATGACGACGGATATTAGGTTACTCTTCAGGATAATTGATGTCTATTTTATATTAATTTGGTTTGGTCTATATGATTCTTGGATAATTGGTGTGCATTAAATTCGTATGTGCATATTTGGTCTATATGATTCTTGGATAATTGGTGTGCATTATATATTTGGTCTATGTGATTGTTGGATAGTATATATTGGTTTGGTTTATGCATATTTTTGTGAACAGGAAAAGTGCTGCAATTTTTTTCCCAAAAAATCTCAGTTAGCGACGGACTAGTGACGGGTTAGCAATGGATATTTCCAGCTCCATTTGCATTAATCTACGGTACGACATTGTGACTGTCCTCCGACCCTCATCCCTCGGCAATGATGATACGACAACCTATCACTATATCTTATATAGTAGTAGATGATGTTTTAGTATTACATTATGTGAGTTCATCTTGATTCTGTTATATCCTTCAGATACTAGATACGATAAGAACATATACTACACCATATGTACAGAACATAGATGATTCACACTAACGTATGCTAGAATAAATTTTTGATTGTGTTCTGAGCCATCCGTTCTGATCAAGCATCTTCCTTCTCCTCTCCTCCACCATGGCTCTGGACCCATCTGCTCCTTCCTACTTCCCTTCTTCTTATTTGACTCTCTCAGCCACACATGATATCCACCTCAAGTCTAGAGTCGGGGAAGAAGAAGTGGGCAGGAAGAGGAGGGGGAAGCAGCACAGCCGGTGGCATGATCCAGAGGAAGTACAGATATTTTTTTCAACATCCGTAGGAGAACTATAAGGATATATCTTTTCACAACATGTCACCTTGTCAAAGACCCTTAATGTGAATATCATATTATCGCGGTGTCGGAAGACTAACATGTCATAATTTTTTTAAGCCGTGTGTTTTGACATAATCCTCCCAACTCTTTCCTCCTATGTAGTAATCTTGCATTACTACATAGCAGGAAAGAGTTTGGAGGATTATGTCAAAACACACGGCTTAGAAAATCATGACATGTTAGTCTTCCGACACCGCGTTAACATGGTTGTCACATTAAGGGTCTTTGACAAGGTGATATGTTGTGAAAAGATATATCCTTATAGTTCTCCTACGGATGTTGAAGAAAACTTCTGTACTTCCTCCGGGTCATGTCGCCGGCTATGCTGTTTCCCCCTCCACTTCCTGCCCATTTCTTCTCTCCCGACTCTACACTTGAGGTGGATATCATATGTGGCTGAGAGAGTCAAATAAGAAGAAGGAAAGTAGGGAGGAGCGGATGGGTTTAGAGCCATGGTGGAGGAGAGAAGAAGGAAGATGCTTGATCAGAATTTGAGGTGAAAAAGTTGTGATGTTGATGGCGTGAGAGAGGGAGAGGGTGAATGGAGGAAGAGAAGTGGCTGCATGCCTTTGGCTCACTCGAGCGGTATTTGTCCTCCGACCCTCATCCCTTGGTAATGATGATATGACAACCTATCACTATATCTTATATAGTAGTAGATGATGTCTTAGTATTACATTATGTGAGTTCATCTTGATTCTGTTACATTCTTCAGATACTAGATACGATAAGAACATATACTACACCATATGTAAAGAACATAGATGATTCACACTAATGTATGCTAGAATGAATTTTGGGTTGTGTTCTGAGCCATTCGTTCCCATACTTGGCAATTAAGCATGTGAAATAGAACTGATTATGTTTAGTTTGTCTTACGATACAGATTTTCACATCCAAATTGAAATGGATCGTTACTTCGATGATCGTACATGGATGTACTAGCGGATCAACCTCCTGGATCGTAGGTACTTATAAGTATTGACCGTATCGGATTAGTATCGATCTATCGTTTTGGTATGGGCCGTATCGGTTGGTATTGGTCTTAGCGAATTGGTATCGTCCTATCCGATATGTATCGGCCGTATATCTAGGATTCATATTGGCCTTATCGATTTGGTATCAGTCATATCCGATAGGTATCGACCGTGTTGGATTATTATATACCATTTCGGATTAGTATCGTGGAAGGTTTAGTAACAACTATAACTGGCTAATCACGATCTGGCGACTCTTTTGCAATGGTATTCTAGCTCGAGAAGAGAGAAATTCAAGTATAGTTGTTACTAAACTTTTCACGATACTAATCCGAAATGGTCTATACTAATCCAACACGGCTGATACCTATCGGATATGACCGATACCAAATCGATAAGGACAATATGAATCCTAGCTATACGGCCGATACATGTACATATCGGATATAGGACGATACTAATTTGTTAAGGTCAATACCAATCAGATACGTCCTATACCAAACTGATAGACCGATACTAATCTGATACACTAGATACTAAGTACATCCGGCCTATACCAGCGGATCCACCAATTACTGCACGATAGGCCCAACGACTCTAGTTACATCCGGTTATTGGTGAGTACATGATTACATAGTAATTTTTTAGTCTTGTGATACAGATTTTTACTCTCTCATGCTACCAACGTCACAACTCTTTCAGTG
Organism: Iris pallida; assembly: GCA_029216955.1. Classification (NCBI taxonomy): domain Eukaryota; kingdom Viridiplantae; phylum Streptophyta; class Magnoliopsida; order Asparagales; family Iridaceae; genus Iris; species Iris pallida. Next base: position 13,042,555 of record JANAVB010043419.1, on the reverse strand, counting down.
CTGCTCCTTCTAATGATGATGAACGCAAAAAACCAATGTCACAACTTTTATAATTTGAGTAAATTTCTTTTCCCTATATGAAAATTTCTGTTGTCAGAGAGATGGCTCCGAGGACTCGCCGAGGTGGTGCTGCTAGTCGAGGAAGGGGCCGAGGCAAGAAACCCTTGGAGGTCAACACGGAGGAAGTCCCCATCGTCAAACAAGAGCCGGTGACTGTTAAGGAGGAGGTGTTACCAAAGGTCGAGGTCAAGGAAGAACCAATGACCATCAGGAAAGAGATTTCTTCCAAGCTTGAAGTTAAGGAGGAGCCACCGTCAGAGAGTAGTAGCATCGGAACCGACCCTCCTGTCCCTACAGAAGACTTCAACCAGATTGAGCCTTCGTATGCAAAGTGGCTGATAGAATGGTACATGCCTCAATGCAACTATGATCCCTGGGTGTGAGGATTCATCGTCTGACTTGCAGTCTTTGCTGAGGCCAAAGTCAATTTTTCTATGTGTTTTGGAATATTTGTGAAAATTTTGGAATATTTGTGAGAATTTTGGAATATTTGTGCTATGATCGGATTATAATGACGGATATTAGGTTACTCTTCAGGATAATTAATGTTTATTTTATATTAACAAATTTTAGTCTATATGATTCTTGGATAATTGGTGTGCATTAAATTCGTATGTGCATATTTGGTCTATGTGATTCTTGGATAATTGGTGTGCATTATATATTTGGTCTATGTGATTGTTGGATAATTGGTGTGCATTATGTAGAAGCATGAAATTTCACAACCAGAAAGCCCATGCGCCAGACACTACATGCGCCAGAACTCGGACAGAACACTTCACAGCAAAGTCAATAAGTATAGACATTTGAAGAAGGACTTTTTATTTATATACAAAAGTCTATTACATGTCTAGAAAAGGTTGTACAAAGGAGAATTTCTACAAAGAAAAGATCCTAAGTCTACAGCCAGCGGCCACCATGCGCCTCCAGATAGGCGCAGCAGTCACCATGCGCCGCCAGTTAGGCGCAGCAGATACCATGCGCCTCCAACCAGGCGCATCCCACCATCTCTTCAGCAGCTCAGTTATGTGCATCCAGCTCAGTTATGTGCATCCCTTCAGCAGCCCAGTTATGTGCCGCTCTTCCAGCCAGGCTCACCTGATAAGTGCTTCGATTAAACAAAGCATTTAACCCTCTGGCTGGAACCAAGGAAAAGAAGAGCACCGCAAGTCTGTGGCCAGGGGAGTCTTCGAAAGAGCCTCCAAAGACCAAGGAAGACCGTAATCGAAATACGGCTAAAGGAGCAGCTTTCAACACAACCAGAGTGGGCGACACCCACTTTGAAGGAAGAAAGAGCCTAGCACCGCCATTCCAATCTACGGCACTTCCAGAACAACGGAGACGAGGCCCGAGCATCCCCATCTTTGGATGCAACAGGCACCTTTCGCCTGCCTCAGAAGCCCTCGACTCCGTCTTTTGGATGTAACAGTCACCTTCAAGTTCATCAACGACGACATGGCGTCTCATCTTCACCCTCGGGAACACTTTGTCAACAGAATGCACCCGAATACCCAAGTTCATATCGGAAGTACGTGAGGAAACGAGAAGCAAACCTTCCTTTCATGCCACTATTTATAGGTCGGGCAGATCAAACCCACGCGCCAAGTGGATGGCTCTCCGAATTCCGTGCAATGAACTCACATTAAATGGATGAACCGGACGCCTCGACTTCAGCCAAACGGCTATTTAAAAGCACTCGAGAAGCGAAACAACCGCATCATTAAAGACGTGTCGGATGCGCCGGCTGGACAACGTATCACACCCCTTCAAACACCAAGCGCCTCCCAAAGATGCGCCCTGTACCGAGCGCATCACTGCGGATGCGCCCCCATACGTCCCCATACGCCTAGTGGAACGTCAACCAACGCGCTGACTCAGCTGTCCATCGAATGTCACCAATATTAAATGCTGAACTGACAGAGTTGGCAGCACGCCTCCCCAAGTCTGAACGGTTGACAGCTTTTGCAGAAAACGAAGCGTCGGCAACGTCAGCATCATCATGACTTTACCCCGACGGCTACTGCCACGTGGCCACCCAATCACCCGTATGCGCCTCTGGAGCCATGCGCCCAAATCTGCATGCGCCTCAAAAGCCATGCGCTTCAGACTGCTCTCTGATCCCAAAAGACAGAAGGAAAGTCGCCTGCATGCGCCTCAAAAGCCATGCGCCCCGAACGGTTTGTAACTCCTAAAGGTTATGAACCGCAGCCTCCTCCTACGTCCAATCCAAGGCGCAGCTCACCAGATCACTTCCTCCACCAAATTCGAGATCTCCGAGCCATGGATCGATGACACGTGTCCTTTGACTCAACTCATCCAAGATTTCAGCAACAGAAAAATCTTCTCCTCTGCTACGTGCCGGCTCACAATAGCAGTATGAAGAATTCAACCCCTCGAGTAGGGCGCGTCATCCATGCGCCTCCATCAGCAATCTCCACGTGGCGTCCCCACGTACCGGCGCATCCTACATATGCGCGCATGAGCAGCCAACCTGTCTAGTTATAAATAGAGGGATCATTTCCTTCTCATAAAAAGGGGACAACGCACAGAATCCACAACGAACATACAGAGAATCACCAGAGAGACAGAGACAGACACTCAACGTCTTCCTCCTCTCGGCAAGCTCCAGCACCCAGATCAATCTACACCTTCAGAGAACCGATAACCGTCGTCAGCCCGTCAACGGAGTCAACGTATTACCACTCGCTCCATTGGCACTAAGGACCCAGATTAAACAAAAGTGTACTCCTAGGACTACATCTAAGTCCTATATTGTAACACTGTTCTGTTTGTGTTAAAGTTTTCAATCAAACAATTTTAATGGCAAACAAGCTGGCGACTCTGCTGGGGACCTCTTTCTCCTCTTCCGAGAAAGTCGTGTCACAGGCCGACGACGTGAAAGTGGGCTCCTCCCACAAGACGCTGGTCGTGCGCCTCAATCAACAGGCATACGAGGAGTTCATTTCTGAAGGAAGTGCGAGTCCTTCGAAGCGGCTGCCGAAGCCGAAGAAGACCCGCCGTGTCTGGGTGCGCAAGGTCGACGCCTCGGGCACCACCACTGAAGGGAATGCGCCAATCCAGCCCTCCCTTCCTGCTGACGTTCTCAGCAACCAAGGTACGCCCGCTGATGCAGCGCATCTCTCGGGGAAGCGTACGGCTGACCACGTTCCCCAGCCATCTCCCTCTCAGGCGAGGAAGATGCGTCGACGGAGCAGGGGCGCAGCCAATGCCCCGCGCATCACCTCTGATGCGCCACAAAAAGTCTCTGTCTTTGACAGACTCACTCGCTGTAATGGCGAGGAGAATTTGGATGCTGAGTACTATGCGCCCCAGCGGGCTAGTACAAAGAAATCCAAGGCGGCACGGGCCATGCGCCACAAACGTGCTATGCCAGCAGCAGGCCAGAGGCACGCGCTCACAATCACGTGTGCTGCCGATGGCAAGCTGTATAAGGTCAAATCAGGTGCCTCTGTACCAAAAACGAGTCGACCTTCAAAGTCCTCATCTCACTTGGGCGCATCTACTGCATGCACAACCAAGTCGAGTGAGGCAAATTCAGTGGTCTTGAACTCCCGCGCCTTCTCTGGTTGTGCGTTTGAGGTCCGTTCAAGTCACTTCAAATGTTGTGGTTCCCCCACTACTGATCGTGATGCCTGCTTGGTATTAGATCAGGGGGCGCAGCACTCACCTGACCACCCCGACGTTTGGCCTTGCCATGCGCCTGAAGGGGGTGTGAAGGTAGCACTCTCCTCCAACGACCTGCGTAACGTGATCACTCACAAGCGCCGGTCAGGAGAGTCGACCAACAGGCACGATGCACCTCTCACGGGGCATACTTGTGCGGTGGTCACCATCAACTGCTGTTGCAAGGCAGCAGTACCACCAAGGCAGTCAGTCTTCCAGCGACTGCAATCATCGACACCCCTCCGACATCGCCTCGGGATGAAGGTGTCAACAGAAGAGGAGCCAAGGGTTGCTTCATGCAACGTGATCTCCAACTCCTCGTCGGTCTGGAAGACGACTGGCAATTCCTCGTCTTCATCCAAAAGCCAGCAAAGGAAAACCAAGGCAGCTGTCTCGATCTCTGGAGTGTCCAAAGGCACTAGGTCGAGGAAGAAGTTCTTGGAGGAAGCTGGGGGTAGTCAGACCCTTGTTGAGCCTCCTTCCGAAGACGGAGATGTCCAAAGCACAACTGCGACGAATCTTCGTCCTCAAGGCGAAGTCAGCCTCCCAGAAGCCCCTCAAAACGAGGATGTCCCCCAGGACACGGCTGGGGGTAGAGACGAAGAGGCCCTTCAAGATGGAGCTGAGGGCAATCAGGCCCTTGCGGATGCGCCCGTCGAGAATGACCTCCAGAATGTGGCTGGGGGTAGCCAAGGTGGAACACCAGGAGAGGTGACTCCCCCACATGAAAGTGAGGCCGAGAGCGAAGCCTCAACCAATCCATCCACTCCCGGCCGTGTCATGACAGTATACATGACTGGGGGCGATTCCGAGTCTGATGCGCCGCCACAGGACATTGTCCAGCGCATAGACTCATTAGAGGGAGGACTCAAAACCCTCTCTGCCTCTATGCAAGCACTGACTCAAGCAGTGTTTGATATACGGTCGGCCTTGACCAGAACACCTTCAACCGGTCCCGACCCAGGAGCCAATGGGGAGTCGAGTGTACCCCTTCAACGGGCACCCTCAGACACAGAAGCACCCCGGACGTCGGAGCCCTCAAACGCTCCACTCCAGATAGTACCACCTTCCCCGACTCCTAGCTCCACGGAGGATGTGGTCGAAATGATCAAGGACTTGCGGGAGCGCTTCGAGTCCAAAAACAGGCAAGAGGAGCGCTAGAAGATGGGTATTCCCCAGCCTTATCCCCTCAAGTGGAACAAGGTGGTTTATCCTCCAAAATATAAACCATAAACACTCATGCCGTACGACGGGAAGGACTCTCCGCGTCGGTACCTGACATATTTCCAGTCACAGACGGGGCATCTTCCAAAGGAGGACGCGCTCCTCACCAGCATCTTTGTTGGGGCTCTAAAAGGGGTGGCGTATGACTGGTACTGCAGCCTCCCCGACAATTCTATATCGTCCTTCGACGACTTGACGCACCTCTTCCTCGATCGCTTCTACGACGGCGGGAAGGACATGACGATGGCATCTCTCATAGAGATACGCCAGAAGGGGAAAGAAACGGTTCGGGTGTTCATCGAACGCTTCCGACAGGCCTGCTTCAGGCTACCTCCAGGCATGCCAGAACATGCGCTCCTCTCCTCTTGTAGCATGAACATGCTGCCTGCAGTGAAGCTCTGGCTCAACTCTACTTCCCCTCCCGACTGGAGCTCCCTGATCATCGAAGCTGAAGCCGCAGAAAAGAAGGCGGCCAATGCACGTCTTCTGGGTGTCAGCTTCCCCGCCTTTGATGATAAGGGGAAAAGTTCTCCAGCCAACAACTCGGACGAGAAGCAAAAGGAAAACAGGCATTGACTGTTAATGCCTCGAAAGGCGCATCTATGCCTACTCAGAAGCCTCCACTGGCACCAAGACCCAAGGAGGTGTATTCATTCAATGACGAAGACACCCTGCAACTCTTTGAAATACTGAAGAAGGGTGACAAGATCAAGCTCCTGGACCCAAAGCGGCCCGATGAAGTCAGGAAAGTAGACAACCCAAGGTACTGTCACTACCATCGGTTTGTCGGACACCCGACCAAGGACTGCTACGTCCTCAAGAATTACATCCAGCGTATGATCAATGCCGATGTAATCTCTGTCGACTATGAAGAGAAGACGGTGTCAGCCAATGTGGTGTCACTTCAGTTCGGCACCTTGCCGCCGACCACCACACAAGATGGCGTCGTCCCCATCCCTAAGGCGACAATGGAGGTGGTGAACTTGCCACCTACCCGTGACAATGCGAGTGGACTCATCCCACTCACCACATCTCGAGGAGAGGTCCTCTGGGTTTACCCCGACCTCGTCTCCGAGGTGACTCAACCGGAGGTACGCTCTACCTCCAAATCAAAAGGCAGGAAGATCAAGTCTTGCCGCACGGTCACTTCTTCAACAGAAGAGGCACTTCCAGTGCAGACGCGTGCACAAGAGAACGCCCAGCCCTGCGAAGCTGCCGCCGAGGTGGTGCCTCCTGGCACCATCCCTGAGGAGGGCCCATCTAAACCCTCAGCAGCCAATAAGCAGAAGCAGGTGGAGGCTCGTTTCGACAGACCTCTACGGAAGGAGAATGCTTCGGGGCTAGCCAAGCCCCACAACTTTGACATACTGGCACAACTGGCCAGTACTCCTGCACGCCTGTCTTTGTTTGAGCTCCTGCATCTTTCCAAAGACTCCCGAGAAGCTCTCTGCGAAGCTCTGAAGGACGCTGAATCCTTTCTCAGTCAGGTCAAGCAACCTGAAGACCTCCCAACTACTTGTGTGCACTGTCATTGTGCGGATGAAGTTATCCCAAACATAACTTTCATCTAACAAGACATGCTGCTCAAGCACCACCGACATAACCGACCGCTGTATTACACAGGGTACATCGGTTCAGTCAAGGTTAGCTGGATTTAGATCGATCCGGGGTCTTCCCTCAGCATCATCCCGAAGGCGCTGCTATCAAAACTGGGGATCCCAATGTACCGGCTGGCGCCCTCCAACACAACCATCAGTGGCTTCAACGCTAGCAAAAGCGAGCCACTGGGCAAGATCCGACTGAAGTGTCACATCGGCAACCTCAAAACTGAGGTGACCTGTTATGTGGTGGATGCCGAGGTCAACTATAACATCCTGTTCGGCCGACCATGGCTACATGAGTACATGGTGGTGCCTTTCATGCTCCACCAATGCATGAAATATGTATCCACCAACGGCGTCATCCGGACGGAGTTCGCAGACATCGATCCTTTCAAAGGGATTGAAGCCTACTTCACCGATTCCGACTTGTACAAGCCACTTGACGAGAAAGAAGCCAACGATGCTGATGATGAGGCAGAGACGGCAACTGAGCCGGACACGGAGCCTGAGATGACTCCAGACGCCCCTTTGAAGATCCGACTGAAGGGCAAACCACCCCAGAAGGTGCTCCAATGAGCATCAGGAAAAGCACCGACTCCTGAGGCTCCCCTAAAGATACGCCTCAAAGAAAAGCTGTCTCAAACATCGGCTCCCTTGGTGGCAAAATTACAGGGGAAAGCACCACTCACAGGAGGCGCAGTTGAGGCACCTCTGAAGGTGCGTCTTAAGGGCAAGCCCCCGCAGTCATCCAAGATGCCAGAGAGGGCTCACATAACCCTCTCATACCCCAAAGTCAAAGCTGTGGTGGATTCTCCTGATCTGACCCCAGTGCTTACAGATGAGGAGCTTGGCGAATATATCTCTGCTGATGTAGATGCACCCTCCTTAGACAATGTAATCCCATAGGATAAGATCTCGTATTTTATCAATAATAGAGTGTCTTTTAATTATTCTTGTCTTCCGCACTGGAATGCCATATATACATTAGATAACGCTCTACGGTCGTTGCAAACACAAATAACGACCGTCCATCATGTAAATCGAATAGTCCCGTCTCAAGGAGTCTGTTTCATAGCCCCTCCACGAAGCCGAGACGAAGGATCCATCATTTTGGGCAAAGTCGAGCGTCATCAAGACCTTCCGCCACTCGAGCCAGAACCTGATACCGGCAGAGTACAAGTCTATCGGTACACGGATACGGCAAAGCACATCATCCAAAAGATGGGCTACGACCTAAAAAGCAACAAAGGCCTAAACTACGGCAAGGGTCGACGTCTCCCTCTCCGGCTTCTGACACCTAAGGGAAAGCCGCAGGACTACTACAATCGGACTCGACGGAGGGTAGGCTATGTCACGCCGCCAGCAACTCTAGAGAGTTCAGACGCAGAAGACGTAGAACATTCCCACTCGTCCGAAGCATCGACTTGGGATTCCGATACCAGTATCGGATCAGTCTTCAGGAAGGTGCTGTCAGCTAACATGACGTCAGCACAACCTCAAAAAGGTGAAGGCGAAGACCAAGCGCCGGAACCCTTCGAAGAAGAACCTGGGCTCAACGCCTAGAAGAACAATGGGAGTCTCGTTTTGAGTTACGTGAACCTCCCACCGAAGACGAAGTCGAGCAGATCGACCTTGGGGACGGATCTTCTTCCAAACCCATCTTCATCAGCAAAAGCCTAGAAGGAGAAGACCGAGAGTCTCTAATCCAGCTGGCTAAAGAGTATATCGACGTCTTTGCCTGGAGCTACGAAGATATGCCAGGACTCGATCCACAGATCGCAATGCATAGGTTGAACATCTTACCTGATGCCAAACCTATCAAACAACAACAGCGACGTTTTCGTCCGGACATCATGAATGCCATCGATCAGGAGGTGGACAAACTCTTGACCAGCGGCTTCATCCGTGAGGAACAGCACCCAGATTGGGTAGCCAATGTCGTACCTGTCACCAAGAAGAATGGGAAGATACGAGTCTGTATCGACTTCAGGGACCTCAACTCTGCTTGCCCGAAGGATGAATTCCCTCTTCCAATCACCGATATGATGATCGACAACACATGTGGCTTTGAACGCATGTCCTTCATGGATAGGTATTCAGGCTACAATCAAATCAAGATGTTCCCCGATGACGCAAAACACATGTCATTCAGGACTCCGAAGGATATTTTCTGCTACACAGTGATGCCTTTCGGCTTGAAGAACGCCGGTGCAACATACCAACGAGCTATGAGCACCATCTTTCGTCAACATCTTCGCAAGACAGTCGAATGTTATGTTGACGACATCGCAGTCAAGAGCCGCCTCAAAGGAGATCACCTACAGGATCTAAAGACAGTCTTCGATCTCATGCGGGCACATCAACTCAAAATGAACCCCGCTAAATCCTTCCTGGGGGTTTCTAGCGACAAATTTTTGGGCTTTGTCATCACGGCGAAAGGCATTCATGTTGATCCCGAGAAGACCAAAGCCATCCTCAACATGGACCCTCCGAAGAATCTTCGAGAACTTCGGGGCTTACAGGGACGTCTGGCATACATCCGGAGGTTCATAGGAAACCTCTCCGGTAAATGTCAACCCTTTACTCAGCTCATGAAGAAGGGAGTCTCTTATGTTTGGACAGAGGAGTGCCAAAAGGCTTTCGACGACATCAAAGCCTACTTGACGAGCCCACCAGTCCTGGTGGCACCTGTCGCCGGCAAACCATTTCTCCTCTACGTCCGTGCCATGGATCATTCTCTTGGCGCTCTGCTGGCTCAAAACAGCGATACAGGCTATGAGCAAGCAATCTACTACCTCAGTCGAACGCTCATTGGGGCCGAACACCGGTACAACCCCGTTGAAAAGGAGTGCTTGGCTTTGGTGTTTGCCATCCAGAAGACTCGTCATTATGTCTCGGGCCAGACAATTCATGTCATTTCCTGAGTCAATCCGCTCAGAGTCCTCATGACGAAGCCAGGTTCGTTGAACTCCCGGCTAGCCACATGGGCGATCTTGCTAACACCGTATAATATGGTGTTTATCCCGCAAAAAGCTGTTAAAGGTCAAGCTCTGGCTGACTTTTTAGCTGCACACCCCATCCCAGAATCCTCAAAACTCTATGAAGACATCCCGGATGAGATCCAAGAATCCAACGTCACCGAAGGAAGCTCCGTTTAGCGGATATTTTTCGATGGCGCTTCAAGAACAGGCCCCAAAGGCCAAAACATTGCAGGAGTGGGGGTAGTCTTAGTCTCCTCCGATCAGTTGGTCATCCAGCGTGCTTACTCCCTTTTGAAGCCGTACTCCAACAATATTGCCGAGTACAACACACTCATCATAGGACTCCAGCTCGCACAACAGTTGGGGGTGGACCATCTGGAAGCCTACGGTGACTCAAAACTCGTCGTGAACCAGATTTGGGGGCAGTACGAGGTTCGCCATGAAGATCTGATCCCTTACCATGAAGTTGCATTGAACATCATTTCAACCTTCACTGGGTTCTTCATCGAATACATACCTCATCTACAAAACTTGGAGACTGACGCTCTGGCTGGCCTCGCAGCCTCATTGGCAGCGCCCTTTGGGACTCAACACTATGTCACGGTAACTGGCCGAGACTTGGTTTGTCCTAGAAACAACCTATGCTTGCGAGTGGCTCACGCTATGCCGACGAACACTGGTGTTAATGTCCGAGACTGGAGGTTCCCGTTCATCGACTTCGCTGTCTACGGAATCCTTCCAGAGGACCCGAAGGAAGCCGTCTCAGTCAGGAGACGCTCTCTTCGATTCTACTACGATACAACTACCAAAACGCTATACCGACGCTCCTTCGATAGGCTCCTCCTTCGATGCCTGTCCAACGAAAAAGCAGCCGAAGCTCTTCGAGCAGCTCATGACGGAACTTACGGAGCTCATCAACCCGGTCATAAGTTGCAGGATCGACTGCGACGTATGGGCTACTACTGGCCAACCATGGCCGCCGACGCTGTTGAATATGCTAAAAAGTGTCATGCATGCCAACTTCATGCAGACTTCATACATACACCGTCTGAACTACTACATCCTACAGTCGCCTCCTGGCCCTTTGAAGCCTGGGGCATGGACATTGTGGGACCAATCACCCCTCCTTCATCAAGAGGACACCGCTTCATCCTGGCCATCACCGATTACTTCTCCAAATGGGCAGAAGCAGTCCCACTGGCGGAAGTAAAGAGCTCCAGGGTGGTCAGCTTTATCAAACACCATGTCATTTACCGTTTCGGAGTACTCCGGCGGATCATTCATGACAATGGTCCTCAGTTTATCAGCCATATTTTTAGCAGGTTCTGTGACAAGAATCGCATTCAAAATGTGGCATCCACCGCCTACAATCCGGCTGCAAACGGGTTAGCAGAAGCGTTCAACAAAACTATCGTTAGGCTGCTCAAAAAGGTCGTGTCATCCAACAAACGCGACTGGGACGAAAAGCTTGGAGAATGCCTTTGGGCCTACCGCACAACGGTACGGACCCCAACAGGCAACACACCATTCTTCCTGGTCTATGGGAGCGAAGCGGTACTGCCTCTCGAGATCCAGATACCCTCACTCTGCGTAGCAATAACAAACAAACTCACAGAAGAAGACAATCAACGTCGTCGTCTGCGGAAACTGGAGGCACTCGATGAGAAGCGTCTCCTGGCTCAACAATGCATCAAACTCTACCAAGCCCGTATATCATAGGCTTTCAACAAGAAGGTCAAACATAGGACTTTCCAAATTGGCGACTTGGTTTTAGCAGTCAGAAGGCCAATGGTGTTAACTTACAAGACACCAGGAAAGTTCGAGCCCAAGTGGGAAGGACCTTTCATCATAAAGACAGTATACTCAAACGGTGCTTACCACCTCGCCAAACCCAATGGGGACTTGTTCATGATACCCATCAACGGCAAGTTCCTAAAGAAGTACTATTCTTGACATCCTTCAGACATGTACTTCCCTTAAGGGGATCTGTGGGCCCAATCATCGTGGCTCACACACAATCTCCTTCCACAAACTCATACGCTTCTGGAACCCAGCTGTTCCGTAGCATCCTTCAGTAGAAAGACAACCACGTCCACATCACCTCTGAGTTGTTCCTCTACACCCTACAAAGCGGAATCTTACGCTACGTAAGCCGACGCTACCCTTCATGTTTACCATGTCCACATTACCTCTGAGTAAACATCTCGTACAAACAACCCCTGCGTTGTCGTACATTGATCGCAGAACTTCCATGTCCACATCATCTCTGAGTTGTTCAGCATATCCCCCAGGATCATTCCTACCACGTCCATAATACCTCTGAGTAGGAAGATTCTATCATTTTTGAACCCAATGATTGCCATGTCCACATCACCTCTGAGCAAACATGTTGGTTCCTTCAAACTTATTATCTGTACCTAAAAACCAAGGTACGCAAAAGATAATAGGTCCACACAAATCATCAAGTTCATAATAACAAAAATGAACACATCACAAAAAAAGGTTGTGTACTTCTTTATTTTCTAAAAAAAAAGAACTACACTATCCCCCAGCAAGGGTTGCAAAAGAACATAAAAAAGGGAGAAGCTAAAGTCCCTGAACCTCTCCAGGGTGGGCTGAGAGCTCTCTGACTCGACGTCTTAAGTCGGCTGTACGGGTCTCCACAGTCGCCAGGACTCGACGCTCAGCTTCTTGACGCATCAATTCAACAGCCTCAGTGGAAGTTTCGCTCTCATGCTTCTCATCAAGCTATTGTCGCTGCCGAGCCAAGGCAAGAGTCCGCTGAGTAAAAGTCGCTTCCTCCTTCTTGAATGCTACGTGTTCAGCCCGGACACGTTCGGTATCTAACTGGAGTCGGGCCCATTGGTCCTCAAGGCGACGCATCTGGGTGTTGATCTCTGCGATGTTAGCATCCAACGCAGCTCGCGTTTCCATCATCTTCTTCATGGACTGAGACAACTGCTCTACCGCAGCCTCAGTCTCAGCCACCTTGCACTCCCAAATGCCCACAGTGGCCTGGTAGGAAGACTCGATCTCGGCAATCAACTGCCCCTTCTCCGCATCTATCAGAACGGAGAGGTCATTTTGCTGGATGTGCTGAAGTTCCGCAAGCCGCTCGTCCAGCTAGATCACCAAAGCCTCCAGAATTTTGGCCATATGGTCGTGGCCTTGTTGAACGCGGATCAGCTCGATACAGGATATTGCCAGAGTTTTTGCCGTCGCAAAGCTCCCGTTGGCATCCATCACCGCAGATACACCCCTCTGCAGCATTTTGTACATCCCCTCGACGAGGAATTTCACATATTCGTCTGCGTCCGCCAGTACCTGCGGCATCATAGCAGGAGTTGGAGGAGCTACTACAGTTAGCGGACCGGAAGAAGATCTGCCAACCTCAACCTGCGAGGCTTGAACCTCGGCATCAATAGGCTCTTCATCGACAGGGGCCAGACTGCTAGCCCGAGGAGCCGAAGCAACAGAGGAAGCCGGCACAGGCGTCGAGATTGTTCCCCAAGTAGAACGAGTAACAGAGGGTTCCACACCCTTGCCCTTCTCAAGCCCGGAGGAACCACCAACGTCAACAGCCACCTCTTCTACCCCCAACGTCCTATCAGCAACCAGTACCTCCCCCGGCAGAACGGGGAGATCAATACTCATCTCCTGGCCCGCCCCGGAAGACAGGACCGGCAGAAGGGTCTCATCCTTCTCAAGTCCCTCTACAGGGACAGAATCTGTCGTTACCTCCTGACCGGTAGCCACCTCAACTTCCACGGTTGAAGCTGGGGTAGGACTCGGCAATGATATAGCCGACCTCCCCTCATCATGACAAGGAGGGGAATCAACCCTCTCCTCTGTCCCAACCATATCTGTTGCCCCCGTAACAGACTCTTGCAGCTCTGGAGCAACGTCATCCGAAGGCTTCGGTGCATCATCAGGGTATAAAACCCATGCGCGTCAGCGATTGTCCATACGTGTTGGCAGCTTTGAGTTAGGGCACAGTATGGCCCAAAACTTATGTAAAAGAGACGATACCCACCCGACACCTCGGGACGAACGTCGACTGGAGTCGCAAGGGTGATAGGTGCATCTTCGTCGATGAACTCCTTCGCTTTCTCCTTTCTCTTGCCAGCACCGCCGCGAGGAGTCTTGGGAGCCATTCTCTCAGAGAGGAAGAAGTTAGGGTTTTGAAGAAGAACTCTAAAGGAGACAAAGGCACAGAGCAGAAGAACTTTCTCTCTCCATCTCTCACCTATTTATAGGCCGTGGTCGCACGCGTGAACCGATGACGAGTGATCTCAGCCGTCGCCTCGGGTTCTGTAAAGAGATAACAGCAAATACAACCAAAAGATCATCATTAATCTTTTCGGTTACCAAGGCATCATCATATGCATTAATTGAGAGGAGCATGCGCCCGAACAGGCATGCGCCCAACAACCATGCACCCTGATCGCTATGCTTCTTATTCAAAGTATTCCAAAACTTATTCAAAAGTTTTGAAAACTTTGAAGGGGGTCTTGTAGAAGCATAGAATTTTACAACCAGAAAGCCCATGCGCCAGACACTACATGCGCCAGAACTCGGACAGAACACTTCACAGCAAAGTCAATAAGTATAGACATTTGAAGAAGGACTTTTTATTTATATACAAAAGTCTATTACATGTCTAGAAAAGGTTGTACAAAGGAGAATTTCTACAAAGGAAAGATCCTAAGTCTACAGCCAGCAGCCACCATGCGCCTCCAGATAGGCGCAGCAGTCACCATGCACCGCAAGTTAGGCACAGCAGATACCATGCGCCTCCAACCAGGCGCATCCCACCATCTCTTCAGCAGCTCAGTTATGTGCATCCAGCTCAGTTATGTGCATCCCTTCAGCAGCCCAGTTATGTGTCGCTCTTCCAGCCAGGCTCACCTGATAAGTGCTTCGATTAAATAAAGCATTTAACCCTCTGGCTGGAACCAAGGAAGAGAAGAGCACCGCAAGTCTGTGGCCAGGGGAGTCTTCGAAAGAGCCTCCAAAGACCAAGGAAGACCGTAATCGAAATACGGCTAAAGGAGCAGCTTTCAACACAACCAGAGTGGGCGATACCCACTTTGAAGGAAGAAAGAGCCTAGTACCGCCATTCCGATCTACGGCCCTTCCAGAACAACGGAGACAAGGCCCGAGCATCCCCATCTTTGGATGCAACAGGCACCTTCCGCCTACCTTAGAAGCCCTCGACTCCATCTTTTGGATGTAACAGTCACATTCAAGTGCATCAACGACGACATGGCATCTCATCTTCACCCTCGGGAATACTTCGTCAACAGAATGCACCCGAATACCCAAGTTTATGTCGGAAGTACGTGAGGGAACGAGAAGCAAACCTTCCCTCCATGCCACTATTTATAGGCCGGGCAGATCAAACCCACGCGCCAAGTGGATGGCTCTCCGAATTTCATGCAATGAATTCACATTAAATGGATGAACCGGACGCCTCGACTTCAGCCAAACGGCTATTTAAAAGCACTCGAGAAGCGAAACAGCCGCATCATTAAAGACGTGTCGGATGCGCCGGCTGGACAGCGCATCACACCCCTTCAAACACCAAGCACCTCCCACAGATGCGCCCTGTACCGAGCGCATCACAGAGGATGCACCCCAATACGTCCCCATACGCCTAGTGGAACGTCAACCAACGCGCCCACTCAGCTGTCCATCGAATGTCACCAACATTAAATGCTGAACTGACAGAGTTGGCAGCACGCCTCCCCGAGTCTGAACGGTTGACAGCTTTTACAGAAAACGAAGCGTCGGCAACGTCACCATCATTATGACTTTACCCCGACGGCTACTGCCACGTGGCCACCCAATCACCCGCATGCGCCTCTGCAGCCATGTGCCCAAATCTGCATGCACCTCAAAAGCCATGCGCTTCAGACTGCTCTCTGATTCCAAAAGACAGAAAGAAAGTCGCCTGCATGTGCCTCAAAAACTATGTGCCACGAACGGTTTGTAACTCCTAAAGGTTATGAACCGCAGCCTCCTCCTGCGTCCAATCCAAGGCGCAGCTCACCAGATCACTTCCCCCACCAAATCTGAGATCTCCGAGCCATGGGTCGATGACACGTGTCCTTTGACTCAACTCATCCAAGATTTCAGTAACAGAAAAATCATCTCCTCTGCTACGTGCCGGCTCACAACAGCAGTATGAAGAATTCAACCCCTCGAGTAGGGCGCGTCATCCATGCGCCTCCATCAGCAATCTTCATGTGGCGTCCCCACGTACCGGCACATCCTACATATGCGCGCATGAGCAGCCAACCTGCCCAGTTATAAAAAGAGGGATCATTTCCTTCTCATAAAAAGGGGACAATGCACAGAATCCACAACGAACATACAGAGAATCACCAGAGAGACAGAGACAGACACTCAACATCTTCCTCCTCTCGGCAAGCTCCAGCACCCAGAGCAATCTACACCTTCAGAGAACCGATAACCGTCGTCAGCCCGTCAACGGAGTCAACGCATTACCACTCACTCCATTGGCACTAAGGACCCAGATTAAACAAAAGTGTACTCCTATGACTAAATCTAAGTCCTATATTGTAACACTGTTCTATTTGTGTTAAAGTTTTCAATCAAACAATTTTAATGGCAAACATATTATATATTGGTTTGGTTTATGCATATTTTTGTGAACAGGAAAAGCGCTTTAATTTTTTTTAAAAATATTCTCAGTTAGCGACGGACTAGTGACCTGTGAGCGATAGATATTTCCAGTTTCCGACTACTGTTCGACGGCAAATCCGTCACCAACTGAAGATTTGAAAATGTTTTCAGGTAGCGACGGGTGGTCGACGGAATATCCGTCGGCAAAGTTCTGATGGTATATAGTTCAACGGAATAGCGACGACCTTTCCGTCGCCACGGTTCTAGAAATACCAAGAATTTCCAGAACATGGTCGACGGATAATCCGTCCATATTCCGTCGCTACCCCGTGACAGTTATCGACGGAATAGTGACGACTCATCCATCGCCATGGTGCAAGAAATGCTGACCATTTCCAGAACCTGATCGACGGATTATCCGTCGGCTTACTGTCGCTAATCCGTCCTTTGTTATCGACGATGTTTGACAGAATAGCGACGGAACGATACACTCTGATACGCTATTACAACGGTTTACCGACGAACTATTACGTCGCTATTGTATACACAGTTCAGTATTTAATACTTGAAATGGACAACAGTCCGTCGAAAAGTAGTCGCTAATGCCTCGTTTTTTGAAGTCGATATGTCGTCGCTATTCCGTCGCTTGACGACTACGTAGCGACGGACCATGATTAGCGACGAGCTGATTGCCGACGATTTTTTTGGTCAAGATCCGTCAGTGATCGGTCGCTAATTGAAATTCCCGTCGGACGGGCGACGGATCGGGCCGTCGCTAAATCGACAAATTTTGGTAGTGGAGGTTAGAGATTTTTCAAGTGCTATCAAAGATCCTACAACTGGGTACAAGTGCGATGGATTTGGTAGAGATCATAACTGGACAAAGAGGAGCATATTTTGGGATCTGCCATACTCGAGTACCAATCTGATCAGACATAATCTTGATGTCATGCATATTGAGAAGAATGTGTTTGATAACATAATTAATACTGTGATGGACGTAAAGGGAAAAACGAAAGAAAATCCCATGGCCAGGTTGGACTTAGAAGAAATATGCAAACAACCTGCGTTGCATTTGATAGAGTAGAATAGAAAACAGTTCCTGCCGAAGTCAATTTTCTCGATGGACAAGGAGGATAAAGTAAGACTTTGTCGGTGGATCCAGGGCCTAAAATTTTTAGACGGATATGTGTCAAATCTGAGAAGATGTGTCGATCCGAAGGAAAATAAATTGACGGGTATGAAGAGCCATGACTGTCACGTATTCATGGAGAGTTTAATTCCGATTGCATTTCGAGAATTTTTACCGCAGGCAGTTTGGGATCCATTGACGGAGCTTAGCATATTCTTCAGGGATCTTTGTTCTAAGAAATTGCTCATTGATCGTCTAGAAAAGAAAGAGAAGGACATTGCGGTAATACTGTACAAGCTAGAGAGGGTGTTTCCTCCTGGATTCTTCGACTCTATGGAGCATTTACCGATTCATCTATCCTATGAGGCACGTGTTGGTGGATCCGTCGAATATCGATGGATGTACCCGTTCGAGCGACATTTGAATCACCTAAAAAGAAAGATAAAAAATAAGACACGGATCGATGGTTCTATTTGTGAAGCCTATGTTCTCGAAGTGATTACAAACTTTTGTTCGATGTATTTCAAGTCTCATGTTACAACTAGTAGAACGAGAGCTTCCAGAAACGACGACGGAGATCATGAAAGTAATGATACAATACTAAAGTTATTCAATGCTCCAGGAAAGCCATCGGGTAAAATGAAGAAGAGATATCTGAACGATGATGAGCTAAGGGTTGCTCAGGTGTATGTATTACTCAACTGCGACGAGGAGGAAGTAGAGAAACTGGAGGGGCAAGTAATTAATACGTCTACATTATTTTAATAGTATTGATTATTATACTACTACATTAATTGAACGATGTTATTTTCAGTATATTTAATGATGATGTGAGGTCAGGTAGGCCACACATAATAGAAGAAGAAATAGAACAAGAAATAAGGCGTTATTTTCCATCATGGTTGAGTGTATATGTAAGACTTGAGAACTCTGTAATTACCTTTATGTATATGCACTTGATAGAGAATGAGCTTAATTGCTTCTTTCGTGGTATTTAGGTCGATCGTCCATACGCAAGACTTGAGAATGAGTCTATTAGAACGCTAGCCAAGGGACCAATTTATGCTGCAAAAATATGGCCAAGCTACTGTGTTAATAGGTTTAGGTTCAAGTCAACAACTTGCCCGATCAGAGACAACTTTGTGGATCTTGACTCCACCAAAAACAGCTGTTTGTGTATTAGATCTTCGAACTACAAAGATGTTGATGCGGGCAACGATTTCTGTGGCATGCTACGGGAGATCGTGGAGCTGACATATAGTTATGGAATAGAGCCTGCTAAGATTGTGTTATTCAGGTGTGATTGGTTCGATCCGATTGAAGGTCAAGGTTGGGAAGTAGACAAGCACGGTCTTGTTGATATAAACTATCGGCGTCGATATCAAGCCTATGAACCATTTGTCCTATCAAGTCAGGCTCAGCTCGTGTACTTCACAAGTTATCCTAAACAGGGAACAACAAGGTCGGACTGGTGGGCAGTATGCAAGACCAAAGCTAGAAATACCTTTGAGGTTGACGATATAGCTTATCAAGAGGATGAACTACCTCTTGTAACAAATATTATAGAAGTGGACACGACGGAAGTTCCTCATTACACATCTAATTGTGTAGAAGAAGTAGAATTATCTGAAGAGGAAGATGCAGATGAAAGTGAAGATGTAGAGGAGGAAGAAGAAGAAGAAGAAGAAGAAGAAGAAGAAGAAGAAGAAGAAGAAGAAGAAGAAGAAGAAGTAGATGAGCTAAATGAACTAGATGAATTTTCAGAAGAGAATTAAATCTGTACGTTTGTTTTATCATCATATTTGACACTTTAGTGACACTTCTATCATATAAATCTGTTACACTTCAGTGACACTTTAGTGATACTTTTATCTGTGACTATGATATTTTTTGAAAATCTGTAATATCTATCATATAAATATGTTTTTTGTTTTATTGTCATATGTTATTATCAGGTATGACTAGATCATCTGGACGATGCAGAGGATTTTATATTAGCCAGTCTCGTCAGCCTCGGGCTCGGGATGGAGATTTCGTACCCTCATCCTCATCTCCGAGTACGCCATTGTACCGTTCTGTTCCCGGTCCATTACCGGGACAGGGCAGTTCCAGCAGGTTGACGACTCCTTCCTCGTCGTCTAGCCTTCCTGATTCCGCGTCCAGCATCCCTGATCCCCCGTCCAACATTCCTCCTGCCGACGTCTCCATGGGGGGAGCCGACGCCGAGCATATGGAGGACGGCGATCAGACTGATCCTGCCCAGGCAGGAGGTGAGAGCGACCCTCCATGCGCTCCCCCGGGCGAGACGCGTATGGAGATTTGGACGGACGGGCCTACGAAGTAAGTTAATTAATTAATATATATTTCTCAAATGATTATATGTACATATATATTCATGAAAATTATTATTGTATAGATATCGGCCTTCTACAGTACTGAGACATCTGGGGGTATTTCTGAGGCAGTACTATGGTGGGCCTTGGATTAACTACTCAGATGCTCCCGCAGATAGGAAGGCCTTTTGGTTCGCCCACTTCAAGGTAAATTTTTTTTTTTAAATTTTAATAATCATTTGTGTATATTATACAACTTTTCTATTTTACTTCTTGTAGAGGACCTATTTATATCCACTACACCGGACGGCGAAGATCGAGGGCCAATTTTCTGCCGTCGCAGGCAAGCTCATCCGTGATGCGATCCACGACCAGAAGTATCGTGGTCGCTCCGGACAGCTGATCCAAGGTTGGATCATGCCAGAGTAGTGGACTGCGATGAAGGCTAGATTCAGCGAGCCCATGTACCACGAGCGGTATGACAAGGCCAAGGTGGCGCGATCGAGCGCCGGCAAGTGGTGTGGTGGCTCCATTCCGATGACGGAGCATTTTCGTCGTTTGGTACATTTCCTATGACGGACATTAATTTATATATAGTTCGATAGAATATTTAATACGAATAATAGATAATATATTTTAACAGGTGAAAAAGGGTGAGGACCCGAACATGGTGACCGTCTTCCTGGTCACCCATCGGAGGGCTGGAGAGTTCATTGACGAGAGAGCGACGCAGGCATATGTACGTTCTATTCTTTATATTAATTTACTATAATTTAGAAAACAGGAAAATAGATATCAATATAGACATTAGCAAACACTTACACGTTAGCAAATATGTTCTAGGCCGAGTTTGTTCGGCTATAGGAGGAGGCGGCTGCTGCTGCTAGTGCGCTAGCAAAGGGAGGGGCTGGTACTTCCTCCCAGCCGCCTACAGCTCCATCGCCGGACGACCTCTGGATGACTGCCGTTGGCGGTCTTCAGAAGGGTACGTACTACGGTACGAGATCCTACGATGCGTATTTGGCTTCAGAGTCATCCCGGGCCCCCTCTGTCTGTGCGCAGTCTCCGGCTTCGTCGGCGTCGTCACGAGCTCAGGATATTCGTCGTCAGATCGACGAGCTGCGTCGCGAGTTGCAGCAGCAGATTTCTGATCACCTTACCGCAGAGCGACGATCCGACCCTCCGATGATCACCGGACAATTTGATGCGGTCGAGCGCAGTATACAGGAGCTGATGAGTCTGTAGCAGGCTACAGCTACCAGCTTGCACATGCTCACCGAGTCTACGCAGCGTACAGAGTGTAGACAGGTTGAGCTAGACCTTTCGCAGAGGACCATGTCTGCCTCACTCACTGAGGTATCGGCTTCGCTTCAGGAGAGTACTCAGAGGATGGTGAGTACCCTTGCTGCGCATGGTGAGCGACTGCGAGAGCTGGAGTAGATACGTCCTCACGGTCCATCGACGGCGCCGACTCCAGACATTGCACTGCCTTCTACTGCCCCTACAGTGCAGCTCACACAAGAGCAGTATGAGTACATGCTATCCCAGATGCGCGGCAGGGGTCCTCAGTGATCCAGTAGATTTTTTATCATCTTTGTATGTATTAGCCCTATGGGCCCATTGACCGTTCTATATACTGATTTTTATTATTATTTGACTCTGTTGGACATGTATGTTTGTTGGACATGTAAGTTGGTGATATTTAATTTGTTGGACATGTATGTTGGTGATATTTAATTTGTTGGTATTTTTATTGAGTACATGTATGATATTTAGTTGTATACTGTTATGATGGGAGACTATTATTTATCTACTAGTTATAGACTGTTATGATGGGAGACTATTAATTGTGGTGATATCTGCGACGGGGATGACAAATATACCTACGCTGGATTATAAGCGATGATCTGATATACAAAGGAGGTGCTGCCCAAATTTTAAAAAAAAATAATGTGTATTTTTGTAATGATGTGTGTCTGTGTTTACAGTGTAAACATAGACACACAGCATAACAAAAATACACATTATATTTTTTTAATTTTTTTCCAGTATTCTGCGACGGTTAGAGACGTATAGCGACGGGAACTGGACGTCGCTAAACGTCACAAATTAGCGGCGGTACGTCGCTGTACGTCGTCTCCTTGCTGACGTGGCAGACATTGCCATTTCATCACGTCAATAGAACAAAACGTCGCTACAATGTCGCACTACGTCGCTAAGTTTGCGACGTAACTATCTTGTCGCTCGACGTCGCTAACTTTGCGACGACCTAGCGACACGGATGTGACGTCGCAAACAGCGACGTAGAGCGACGTATTGTCCATCTGCGACTAGCTAAAAAGCAACCTTCACGTTACGTCGCTAAATCCGTCGCCAATTACGATTGGCGTCGTAATTTTCATTATTAGCGACGTATAAGGACGTCGCTAATTTGCCTTATTTTAGTAGTGAATTAGGAACTGCAGCTTGAGGAATGTTGAATACAAAATTAGAATATGTTGCATAGTTTATTTCAAATTTCTATCATCATGTATGTTATATTTTATAAATAAGTTGCCTATGCATGCACGGTCATTGACAACTTGTGTAAGGATCATCTCCTAGCGGTGACATTATATTGCTATAGAAGTCCAGTTGATGACTCAAATAGGAGAAAAGCTATCGCTAGTAGCTCTCTTGTTGTGAAAGAAAGACATTTCATTTAAGGTGATTGGGAAGGACCTGGCTTTCGTATTCTTTCAACATTGATAATGAACCCATAAAGAATGGATATATGCTTTGCTTTTAAGGATAGAGTTTGTAATCACTAAAATGATAATTACATGAAATCTTTATGCTCTTAATAAGAGAATGATATTTACTTAGTTATAGACTGTGAATACAATTGAAAGAATTGTTGCTATATTTGTTAAAGAAAACCATAATGATTACATAGATTGTCACGTCCTGATCTTGAAAGATAATAAAGTTGCCACTGGACGTGATGTTGTACAAGCATAAGTTATGCTTGTAGGCATGGACTTGGACATTGACAAAATAGATTAAATATATAATAAGACAGTAGAACTTTATTGCGAATAACCAAATAACAACAATAGAACGAGAACAAATTCTCTTCCTTTTGTAACTAAAACTTGTAGCGAATTACAAAGAGGAGGTCTTACTGGCCAATTGAAAGTGTCTACTTGGCTTACAACTTATGAAAAAGAATAGTTTTTCAATTTCATTCCAAACATTACATCCCTTTATAATAAAACACAATAATGTGCCTTCCGATCTCCAGGTTCCAAAAAATGAGGGTCTTCTACCACCTCAACAGTCCAGCAGAATATCCACACATGAGGAGGTGGGAGTCAGTACATGTTTGGAACGCGGTGTGACATGAACCGAAGTTGGCCTATGAGGTACGATATTGGATTGGGCCCATTTGCCTTAAAAGGGAATTTCCATGTAAGGCTTGAACCATTCCCAATTATCTACATCTCATGATCCCACTTCCTATCCTATGTGGGACTAAACTACCAACACCATTGTCACCTCTTTGAGTGCTCAATCGAAAATGAAATATAATCTAACAATCTCTACCTTAGCTCATTTCCGGTAGCCGAATAACCTTAGCACCTTGCTATATTTGCTTGTTCCCGCTAGCCGAACAACCTTAGCATTCGTGCAATATTTTGTTCACTCATGTCATCCGAACAACCTTAGAAATCTTGCTACCTTTATTCCTTCCCACTAGCCGAGCACCCAGAAGATCCAATATGTTATCATCTCGATCCGTTCGACCACATAACCAAACCGACACGTTTATCTACACTATAATTGTGTGCCAACCACAACGTCTTGCTCCACCTTGGACGAGTCAAACCAACCGTTGAAGACAATCCGTGTAAATCCTCGTAGTTTCATATGCTCCTAACTCTACCTTGAGAAGATAGCTCGTATATCCGCGTATATGCATGAACGTTCAGCACCATATGTCTCGAACCAATTAGAGCTATCCAAACTAGCCCTAAAACCATAGGATCTGATATTATTTGTTGGAAATGCCGTATGACACGAACCGAAGTTGACCCATGAGGTGCGATATTGAATTTGGACCATATATCTTAAAAGAGGTTTCCCATGTAAGGCCTGAACTAATCCCAATTATCTACACATCATGATCCCACCTCCTATCTGATGTGGGACCAAATTACCTAAACCATTGTCACTTTTTTGAGCGCTCAACTGAAACGAGATACAATCCAACAATATATTAGAGAATGCACTAGTGAACGGCCAAAACTACACTCAACTGAAAGTGGTGATCGGTCAAAACTGTACTAATTAAACATACGAGGCCTTAGGTGGGGTGGAGTAGATGACATAACTCGTCCTCTCGTGGTCCTGGATTTGGAGACATAATTAGGATCCAACTCCCGAGGAATCGAGGAGGATGCTAGAGTTGATGAAGACGAATGTTCGCATCAGTCATTTAGTTTCTAATTTGCATTTTAGTATCATTCACACCTAAAGAACTCTGGTTTATCACAAACCACTTGCCGATTACTTGTTAATCATCCCAATTACATTCATTCTCCCCAATGTTTAGACCACACTCTTTTTTTTGAAGATATTGATTTTAATCACGAATTAGATTAGCCCCTAGATAATTGAGATTAGGGAAATTGGATGGCTACTCATGTTAATAAAGGATCAATGAATGTGAGCAAAACAATTAAGCATGCATATTCGAGAACGTTAATGGCACAGTTCAATGTATATGACACAAAATACATAATATTATTCGGTTGGACAAAGAATTGTAGCACCGAGCTTAGTACTATTTGGGAAGGGAGAAAATGGGAGGAAGGAAAAAGTTGAGGGAAAAGTGAGAGGAAAATTAAAAGTGATGGTGTTTAGAATGAGGAGGGGAAATGGGGGAAGGGAATTTGAGGGGAAAAAAGTAGGTGGGTCCTACTATAAAATTTTGCTCTCAAAAGTGAGAGGAATATGGAGAGAGATGAGAGGAATTTGAGTGAATTTATCCCACCACCCCTCAAAAAGATAATAATAAATTATTATTTGAGAATAATAAGGACTAAATAGTAATTATATTTCTATCCATAAACAAATAAAAATTATTTTTAAAATTTTTCTTCTCCCACTTTTGTCCATCCAAACAAAAGAAGAAAAAATTAACTTTACTTCCATTTTACACTCCTCCATGTTTCTTTTTCTTAAATTTTTCTTCTTCTCCTCACAAAAGTTCCCAAACAAATTAAGCCCTAGTGAATTAAGTCTCTGTAGCACATGAGGATTGATTAACAATTATTGACATCACATGATTCCTCTTAAAAAGAAGTAGACACCTTTACACAAATGTCAAAATCACATGGGCCCAACCTTAATTAGCTAGCCATCCATTTGAGTTTGACCCGTCAAAGTCCCATGCAATAAACTCATCCATCTGTCACATTTAAAAGTGTTAGTAGCTCATTGTCGCAAAATATAATCTAAACCTCTCCTCCAACATAACATTCTACTCTAGTTGCCAACCCAGAACCAAAAGGACATCAAATGCTCTACTAGAGCCAAGGAGCTGGGTGATCACCAACGCCGAGTCCGGTATCGCGGGGTGCGATGCTGGCCGTTGGGGGAGTTCGCGGTGGAGATACGCGACTCGAACCACGAAGGGGTGCGGGTGTCACTCCGGACGTATGCTACGACTGAGGAGGCGGCCAGGGCGTACGACCGGACCGTATTCTAGACGAGGTGGGGCGCTCGCCATGCTCAACTTCCCCGAGGAGGCTACAGCGACATCGTTATGTAGTGTTCCCGACTCTTCTACTTCGATAGCGACGACTGCGGAGAGGATGGTGATAGTGTTCGAGTGCCTCGACTATAAGTTGTTGGAAGAGCAACTTGGAGTGTGGGCGAAGGGGGGAGGTCCTAGATTTTGATTGCTTAATTTTTTTATGTTCATGTTTTTGTTTATTTAGTTTTTTTTACTGAAAAAATTAGGTCAAATTATAACCTGTACAAATAAAAAGGTGATTCTTCCAGTAAGTTACCAAGACGTGAAAAAGGTGATCTGTTATATAAAGTGAACATCAATCAATTAATTATACATTTTATTTGTTTAAGTCCACGTCTATTGTCCCGGTTGGAGCTTTCAACAAAAGCACATTAGTTTGATGGAACAAGGTAACCTGTACAACATGAAAATAGCATCAACAAATTTTTACAGTAACATAGAGTAATAGATTGCATGGACTAAAAATTATCTAAGTATAATGCAAAAGAGAGACAATGTTTGTATAATTGTGTAGTGTGGAATAACCTGACTTCAGTATTGCTAATATAATTTTTTAACTTTTTTGTTAGGTATCAGTTTGACATACTTGTGTCATTACAATGAGTAAAGACTCGAAAGTTTTATATCAATTCATAGAAGAAACTCTAATATTTTTAAGATGTCATGCATGTGATTTGTTGTTAAGATCAAATTAAACAAAAAATTATTATAAAAGATATTGAGATTATGTAGTACAACTCAATTGGGAGATGTGTTTTGTGATAAAATACGGTTTCAGAAATTTAGGGTTTAGTTAAAACAAATTATAGATCAAATGCGTGTTGAAATAATACAAATATTTAACCCTCACCAATCCTCATAATTTAGAGTTTTATTTCAATAGTTGGAAACTTATCGTGATATTGAGCAACCTAGATTCCATTAGTCACCCGTCAAGTATTTTAAGCGAATTTTGTAAAACGGTACCGAATTACAAAATCCAACTCTTTGCCCAGCAATATAGGAAGTCATATTGGAATAATATGAATATTTAAGCTTTAACCTCACAACTATAGAGTTTTGATACAACATAACAAGAACTTTAAAAATGTTCACCCCAAGATGAGAGGGACTTTCTAGATGTGTTCAACTTCTATGACGAGGCTGAATATGACTGAGGGGTCCCAGATTTTGATTGCTATGTTTTCTAAGTCCTAGTTTATCTTGTCTTTTTTCTTAAATGGTCAAATGCGATTTAGGATAAAAAATATGATCAGATTAATAAGCTGTGTATAAAAAGGAGACTTTTTCGAAAGAAAAAAACTGGAACTGGATCGTAGAAATGCTAAGTAATGAAGACATGAATAGTCACTCGATCTAGACAATTGGGCAATTAGATCACCCTATTAAGAAATCAACATGTTCTAGTATTCGCTGCACATCCAAACAATTAATATATTACTAGTTCAATCCACTTTTATATAAGAGAGTATATGTGTGTATGGCTAATATGAATTTTTTAGGTTTTGTTAGGTTAAGAAAGATGTATATATGATATTATGATGAATAATGGATAAGAACATTGTATATTAATTCATTGAGCTTTAACTATCATATTAAGAAGTTCTCATCAAAGTTTTTATTTTATCCTAATGTAATATCAATACAAATTTAGGACCAGTACATTAGAAGATATCTAAGTTAAATTAATATAGAAATTAGAAAAATAATATATACAATAATATGATAATTAGAAAAATAACTATGACCAAATAGGTGATAGTTAGATTAATTGTTAGAAAACTTACTTCCACATTTGGTTCCACTTGTGAGGGGTTTGTCACACTTTTTGGTGACGTAGACAACTTTTTCCATGCTAATTCTTGCTTCAAGTGCAGGTGTAACATGTCTGCAGGCACATGTAAAGTTTGTATGACCTACAGCTTCACAACATTGAGGTGAAGGCTCGGTTGTTGGTATTGGTATTAAGACGAATTTATGGCACTGAAGTACTAGATCATTATGATAGCTAGCATTGCAGTCTTCTGATACCACAAGCTCCCCTGTTAGTACAATTGCTAGAACAAAGATCATCACAGCGAATGAGAACATGTTAGCCTTCGCCATCTCTCTCTTGTTGGATCCCTCTCACTAGATATGGTGCTTGTTTTGTTTTCTAATTGCATAGAATAAAGATGTATATATAGGAAAATTTTCAAAGAGGTATGAAGAAAGGTTCATTAAAGACACATTGTCTTGAATTTAGTATACTAAAATATAGCGTTTGGAGTAGTAGTGTTTAGAAACATAAAGAGAATTAACTTAAATCACATACATAATTAATAACTTCAATCAATATCTTTAAATACTCTTAAAGGGCTTCCAGTTATTTTAAAAGAGCGTGAACTTTTGATTTTGATGATGACAACTTATTTGGAAACGTGGGAGATGCATCTCCCCCACACTCCATTAAGTGTTCTTTTCTTTTCTTTTATTAATGAAATAATAGTTTGTTAAGGGCAATTGAAACATAAATTTGTTCAATTCTCCTAATACAGTTTCTTGTAATAACTATGATTCTCTTAAAAAACCTTAAATGTAAAAAAGGTACTTCTTTCAAACAACTATACCTTTCTAAATTCTAGTGTAAATTGGGAGTTAGTCCCATATATGAATGAGCTGAGAATGATATGAGTTGCATTAATTCTCCATGGAGGATACCTATTATAATTTTAAGTAGTATCATAAGACACATCCCAAAGTAGGTTTTATTTTGTTCGAACACTGCTATGGATAGGAAGGACGGCCCCCCTCCCCCCTCCCCCCCCCCCCCAAAAAAAAAAAATCTAGTCTACAAATTGATAGAATCCGTTTCCACATAAATCTGACCTCATTTTCAAATCAAGATTAGTATCCGATTTTATATATATATATAGAATATATGAAGTATACGCGGGCAAAATTTTATGGTGAACAAATATAACCAACTGTATGTAGAGAACTAGGATCCAACCTGTAACTTATATATGTAACTTATATCGAGCTCGAATATGGACCGCAAGAACTAGAGGACTAAGACTAGCACTATACATGAGACTGATCCAACCCAACCAGATATCAATCCTAATTATAAATGGATTATTTTTGATATATTCAACTATTTATCCATTAGATTCAGGAACTTGGATACTCTCTTATTAAAAAAAAATCAAGTACTAATAGAAAAATTATCCCAATTCAAGTGAACAATGTCCAACTAACTATATACATATATTTACAAGAGTTATTTGTATTTAACCCTCAAATCCTAATTGCTAATTCTACTACCCCCAATTTTTAAAGAAAATTACTACTACCCCCAATCCTTCATAACTTGTTATTTATATTCCCCCCTCCCCCCCGCACCCCCACCCCCAAAAGAAAATGCCTATGTTTTAAGAATTGTTGCACGGGCGCGGTTGTTGGGGGGGGGGGGGGGGGTAGGAGGTAGGAGTGATTTTTCGAAAAATGAGGGGGGGGGGGGGGGGGGGGGGGGGGGGGGGGGGGGAGGGTAATAGAATTAGCAATTACGATGGGGGGGGGGGGGGGGGGGTATATATAAATAACTCTATTTAATTACAAATTATTTTAACCATTTCATTCCAAAAACTTAAACGTTGTCGCAGTTAGTTGTAACTAACTATTATATGATTTTGCCATCAAATGTTATAGATATATTTATCTCTTAGTATTGAGGTCTAGTCTCACGGAGCCTAGCTCCGCTACTAGCAATTTCACGAAACAAACTTAGTACTGTAAGCCTAGCTCCGTTGGTAGAAGTTTGCTCGAAGCAAACATGACACTGAGGTCTAGACTCTCAAAACCTATTTCTGCTCAAAGTAGTTTGCCCGAAGCAAAATTATTGTTGAGGCCTAGACCTACTGCCATATTTGGCGTTGAGGCCTAGCCTCACGGAGCTAAGCCATGTTGTCAATATTTTATAAGATGCAAAAATTGGCAGAGGCATACCCGGACATGGCAACCTCGCATGTAGTGTCGCTCTCCTACCAGGGTGCTCGGTGTGGACTTGTAGTTTGAATAACCAGTTAGAATCAAATTATTGAGGGAAAATCCTTGGGGTATCGATTAATTGGGACAAATTGAATTGAGACCCTTCCCATCTATCGATTGACTTCTTTGGATTTTAGTCCAAAATGTAGTGAATCGTGTCTTGGAGAATAAACTCTAGGAATCTCTGCTGTTTATTTTACGTTCAATGCTTTTCGATATTGGTTTGTTGAATGCATTTTGTTTGTTGTTTTCGATGGATGATTTTCATTGTTTATATTCATCGATGTCGCTTCATATTATATTTTGAGGGAAAGAGAGGAAGAAACAAAGAAGGGTATTGAACCACTGTTGGTACAATTGCAGTTAATGTGTTGGAATTTCTTTTTCTCTCAGTAACTAGCTTTGATTCTTTTCTCCTTCATCTCTACACCTTAACAAAAGGAATCTACTTCATTTCTTTCGCTATGTCCTACGATCAACGATGCCTTAACAGGAGAACCCTTATAAAAATAACAACTGTGTTGTTGTTAGCTTGCTATATAGAGATGTGGAACGTTATACTACTATTATAAATAATTTAGTTAATGTCACTTGTTGCTGAGGAAGTGTGATTAACATAAAGTTAATCTCCAAACAATTATAATAAAATTGTGGAAAACATTTTGGGAGCATTGAATCGCCAGTTGAGGTAATCCTGGAATGAGAGTATGAAAATTATGAGCTAGCTGCAGCTCGAGGAATATGGAATACAAAAATTAGAATATGTTGCATAGTTTATTTCAAGTTTATATTATCACATATGTTATATTTTATAAATAAGTTTCCCATGCATGCATGGTCCCTGACAACATGTTTAATGCCCCTCTCCTATAGGTGACGTTATACTACTATAGATGTCGAGTTGCTGGCTCAAATAGGAGAAAAGCTAATGCTAGAAGCTCACTTGTTGGGATAGAAAGATGTTTCACTTAAGGTGGTTCAAGAAGTCTTCGCTTTCTTATTCTTCCGACATTAATAATGAACCCATAAAGAATGGATATGCTTTGCTTCTAAGGATAGACTTCGTAATCACTAGAATGATAATTACAAGAGATGTGGATGCTCTTAATCAGAGAATGATATTAATTTAATTATAGACTGCGAATACAATTGAAAGAATTGTTGCAATACTTGTTAAAGAAAGACATAATGACTACATAGACCGTCAAGCCCCGATCTCGGAGGATCATAAAGTTGCCACTAGACGTGATGTTGCACAAGCTGAAGTTGTGTGCTTGTACAAGGCATGGAATTGGACATTAACAGAATAGATTAAATAGATAATAAAACCGTGGAACTTTAATGCAGAAAATCAAATAACAACAATAGAACGAGAACAAATCCTCTTCCTTTTATAATTAAAACTTGTAGCGAATTACAAAGAGGATTTCTCACTGGCCAACTGAGAATGTCAACTTCGCTTACAACTTTTGAAGCTGAAAGAAAATTAAAATTTCGTTCCAAACATTACACCCCTTTATACTAAAACACAATAATGTGCCTTCTGATCCAGCTTCCAAAGAATGACGGTTTTCTACCACCTCAACAGTCCAACAAAATATCCAGAACCTGCGGAGGTTGGCGTCAGTACACTGGAGAATGCACTGGTGAGCGAACGAAACTACACTCAACTGAAAGTGGTGAGCGGCCAAACTACAGTCAACATACGAGGCCTAAGGTGGGGTGGAGTTGACGATGGAACTCGTCCTCTCCCAGTCCTTGGATCGGGAGGCAGAGTTAGGATCCAACTCCCGAGGAAATGAGGAGGATGATAAAGTTGACGAAGACAAATGTTTCCATAGGTCGTTTAGTTTTTATTTTACTTTTTTGTTCCTTCCACACCTAAACAACTCTGGTTTATCCTAAACCACTTGCTGATCACTTGTTAATCATCCATCCCAATATTCATTCTCCCTAATGTTTGGACCACACTCTTTCTCATGATATGCATTTTAGTCCAGAGGATCATCAATCATCAGCTTGTGCGCAAAACAATTAAGCACGCATATTCGAGAATGTTAATGGCACAGTTCAATGTAGGTGACACAAAAGTACGTAAGATTATTCGGTTGGACAAAGAATTGTAGCACCAAAGCTTATTTAGGGGAAGCGGTCCATGGTTGTTAGGTTAAGAATGATGTACTTGTGTCATTACGATGAGTAAGCTATAATATTTTTAAGATGCCACGTATGTGATTTGTGGTTAAGGTCAAATTAAACAATTAATTACTATAAGGGGACGTTTGGTACGGGACATTTTTTTTATTCCCGAAAAAATTTAAGATGAGAATCTATTACCACGTTTGTTTGGCTTATAAAAAATTTATTCCCGAAAATTATAAATACCCGGGTAAATAGTTTACCCACAAAACATGAAAATTCTATCCCTTGAGAATAGGTGGGTATTTTTTTTTGCCCGGGCAAAAAAAAATTGTCCAAATTTTTTTCTTCTTTTTTGATAAATTTTGATTAGTTTTGAACATTTTTCTTTTTTTGTCGTTTTTTATCGTTTTTTTTTGTCATTTTTTGTCGTTTTTACTAATTTTTTGTCGTTTTTAAGCGATTTTTTTGTCGTTTTTACCCATTTTTTGTCTTTTTTGTCACTTTTTGATTATTTTTTTTGTCGTTTTTATCGCTTTTTTTGTCATTTTTACCAATTTTTGTCGTTTTAAGCAATTTTTTGTTGTTTTTACCCATTTTTTTTGTCTTTTTGTCGCTTTTTTGATTATTTTTTGTCGTTTTCATCGTTTTCTTGTCATTTTTTGTCATTTTTATCCATTTTTTTGTCGTTTTTAAGTGATTTTTTGTCGTTTTTACCCATTTTTTTGTCTTTTTTGTCACTTTTTGATTATTTTTTGTCGTTTTTACCCAATTTTTGTCCTTTTATCGTTTTTTTTTTTTGTCAATTTTTGTCGTTTTAAGCGATTTTTTGTCGTTTTTTGTATCTTTTTTGTTGTTTTTACCGATTTTTAGTCGTTTTTGTCGTTTTTTTTGGTCATTTTTACTGATTTTATGTCGTTTTTTGCCATTTTGTCGCTTTCTTGTCGCATTTACCGATTTTTGTCGTTTTTTTGCTTTTTGGTTATTTTTTGTCGTTTTAACCGTATTTTTTGTCCTTTTTTGTCGTTTTTATCGATTATTTTTCGTTTTGTCGGTTTTTGGTTTTTTTGTCATTTTAACCGATTTTTTGTTGTTTTTAACCGATTTTTTTGTCGTTTTTTATATTTTTTTGTCGTTTTAACCGATTTTTTTGTTGTTTTTTGTCGTTTTTGTCGCATTTTGGTTTTTTTGTCGTTTTCACCAATTTTATGTCGTTTTTGTCGTATTTTGGTTATTTTTGTCGTTTTACCCTTTTTTTTCGTTTACACATTTTTTGTCGCTTTTTGGTCATTTTTGTCGTTTTAACCGATTTTTTGTCGTTTTTCATCGTTTTTTGTCGTTTTTACCGATTTTTTATCGTTTTTACCGGGTTTTTTTTTATATTTGTTCATTTTTTTCGTTATTATTATTTTTTATTTTTTTCCCGGGAATATTTATATTGTCACCAAACATGGGAATGTAATTTTTTTGGGAATTTAATTCGTTGGAATTTGATTTCCGAGAATATAAATTTTTTGGCAATATAGTATTCCGCATACCAAACGCCCCCTAAATGATACTGAGATTATGTAGTACAATTCAATTTGAAGCTGTGTTTTGGATTAAATACAGTTTCAAATTTTTTTGGTATAGTTAATGCAGATGATAGATCAAGTGCATGTTGGAATAATACATATATTTAGTTCAATAGAAGGAAAGTTATTGTGATATTGGAGCAACCTAGATTGCATTAATCCTCCAACAAGTATTTTCGACAAATATTGTAAACTGTACAGAATTGCAAAATCCAACACTTTGTCCATCAACATACATAGGCATATTGGAATAATACGTATACTTAAGCTTTAACCTCACAACTATAGAGTTATGAATTTTTGGTACAACACAACAAGAACTTAAACAGTGTGCACCCCTAGATGAGGGGGAGTCTCTTGATGTACTCAACTTCCGGGGCAAGACTGAGTATGAATGAGGGGTCCTAGATTTTGATTGCTTTGTTTTCTAAGTCTTAGTTTACCTAGTCTTTTTTTTTCAATGATCAAACGTGGTTTATGAATAAAAATAAGCTTAGATTAATAAGCTATTTATAAAAATGAGAATTTTTGAAAGGAAAAAGAAAACTGGAATTGGCCGTAGAAATGCTAAGTTATATAGATAGGAATAGTCAGTCGATCTAAACAATTGGACAACTAGATCACCCTAGTAAGAATTCAACACTTTCTAGTGTTAGATGCATATCCTAACAATTAGCAAATTATTAGTAAAATCCACTTTTATATGTTGCTAGCCCAAGTGGTTAGGGATGGGGTTTTACTTGGGGGAGGTCCAAAGTTCGAGCCCTCCCCTGGGCACGGGATGGCTGGGTGGCCGTGGAGCGGTCCCGGTCCCAAGTTGGCGTCGACAAGAAATGGACACAAAAAAATAAAAATAAAATAATATAAATAATATATATATATATATATATATATATATATATATATATATATATATATATATATATATATATATATATATATATATATATATATATATATATATATATATATGAAGCGGATCAAAAGCCCCCTTAGAAAACCTCCTAAAAACTCATTCACTCTCAGCCGTCCATTTAATGTTAATATTAATGTTAATATTAACATTAAATACTAAAATTAACATTAAACTTAACATTAAAATTAATATTAACATTAACATTAACATTAATATTAATATTAACATTAACATTAACATTAACATTAACATTAATATAAAAATAAAAATTAATATTAACATTAACATTAACATTAACATTAACTTTAACATTAATATTAACATTAATATTAACATTACATTAATATTAACATTAAATGGATGGCTGAAAGTGAGGGGGCTTTTAGGGGATTTTCTAAGGGGGCTTTTGATCCGCTTATATATATATATATATATATATATATATATATATATATATATATATATATATATATATATATATATATATATATATATATATATATATATATATATATATATATATATATAGGAGGGATAAACATCACCTCACTTTTGCATCC
This sequence comes from Iris pallida, assembly GCA_029216955.1. Lineage (NCBI taxonomy): Eukaryota > Viridiplantae > Streptophyta > Magnoliopsida > Asparagales > Iridaceae > Iris > Iris pallida. The sequence goes on along the minus strand of JANAVB010043419.1, from coordinate 13,007,874 downwards.
CCCAAGCATCCCATGATAACACTGATTCGGGAGGGTTTAGCTCCAGCTGATGAGGCTTATCTAGCGACTATTTAGGCTATGTTTGAACTGGATTTGTCTCCGATTGATGAATCATGGCCTGTTATTGTTTTAAATTTGTAATTGAGATTGTAGATTCCTAGACTATCTGGACTTGTTTTATTTTACTATGTTAGACTTCTCTGGATGTTTCTATAAGATACATTATATATCAATTCATTGAAGTTTCTATAATATTAAGCAGATCTCATCAAAGTTTTTATTTTATCTTAATGTAACATCAATAAATATTTGGGACCATATTAGAAGATATCTAAATTTAACTGATAAAGGAATTAATATAAAAAATAATATGCCTATTAGAAAAATAACTATTACCAAATATGTGATAGTTAGATTAATTGTTAGCAAATTTATTTCCATATTTGGTTCCACTTGCGAAGGGTTTATCACACTTTTTGGTGATGTAGACAACTTTCTCCATGCTAATTCTCGCTTCAAGTGCAGGTGTAATTGTTGGAGTGGGTGGGGTTCCCAACCTATGTGGAGAAAACTCCGGAGTGCGACGAGCGCCATCTGTGTGTCAGAGAAGCTCGGGGAGGTGACGAGGCCATTCGGAGACGAAGAAGAAACTCGGGAGCCATGTTTTTACATTCTGGAACAGGAAAGGCAGAATTCTGTCCGAATTCTGCCCCCATACAGAATTCTACCCGAATTCTGCTTTTTGGTTCCAGAATGTTGCCGGTATGTTCTGGTTGCCCGACACAGAGTTCTGGCCGAAATTTGTGTCGTCGGGGCTGAGCGGAAATTCAGGGTGATTTCTCACCGTTGGATCATATCTGATGGTCCAGATTTTGCTGCGGATTAGGGGAGTTAATGTTAGGTTATTCCTAATCCTATTCATCGTAGAATATTGAACAAAAGAGAGAGAAGGAGGCAAGAGTGCCATTGCAACTTCGGGAGAGAAGACGGAGGATTGAAGGTCGTTTTTCGAAGGAGATCGCGTACGGGTAATCTCTACTCGTCGTTCTCGCTCTTCGTAGCCTTGTAATCATTGTTCTTACTTCTGAGTGTTGTGGGGATCCGATTTGGATCGGGAGTAGTTTGTAGAGGGTGTAATTCTTCTATTCCATTAGTGGAGGCTTCTCAGGGTTGGGCTCCGATCGTCCCGTGATTTTTCCCGCAAGGGTTTTCCACGTCAAAAATTCTCTGTGTCTGCGTGGATTGTTTTGTGTGATTGTTTTTTTGGGTTCGTTCGTTGTATCGTTCGGTCCTCTTGCAGGTACTCTCCGGTTTGGGAAAAGGTTTCTGTGCTTCTTTCCCAACAGAGTGGTATCCGAGCCAGGTTCTGGAATTCAGAAGGATGTCAGGAGTTGACAGAAACCAGAGAGGAGAGATGGACGCGAAGCCGGTGCGCTTGGTGAATCTTAATGGCAAAAACTATCATTATTAGCGGAGCAAGATGAAGGATTTGCTGTTTGTTAAGAAGCTGCATCTACCCGTGTTTGCATCCGAGAAGCCAAGTGATAAATCTGAGGAGGACTGGACATTCGAGCATATACAAGTGTGTGGGTACATACGACAGTTTGTGGACGAGAACGTGTACAACCACGTTGCCAATATTGAGCACGCGAAGACGTTGTGGGATAAGCTGGAATCCTTGTATGCGAAGAAGATCGGGGTAAACAAATTGTTCATGATTCGAACGATGATGGGTCTGCGATACAAGGATGGGGCGTCTATTTCGGACCACTTGAGTGAGTTTCAGGGCGTGGTTGACCAGCTATCTTCTATGGGAGTCAAGTTCGACGACGAAGTTCAGGGACTGTAGCTGCTGTGTACTTTGCCAGACTCGTGGGAGACCGTACGAGTATCTATGATCGCTTCTGCTCCAGAGGGCGTGGTCAGTCTGGAGTTTGCCAAGAGCGGGGTGTTGAATGAAGAGATGCGGAGACGTTCTCAGGGCACTTCATCCACATCCCACCACTCATAGGCACTTATTTCAGAGAGCCGCAGAAGGGACAAAAGCAGGGGTCCGGGTGGTGGCAGAAACAAGAGCAGGGGGAAATCCAAGGGTCGTTACGAGGACTCAGAGTATTACCATTGTGGTAAGAAGGGACACATCAAGCGGAACTGTTTCGCTTGGAAGAGAGAGAAGAAGGGCGACAAGGAGAAGCAAGAAGAGAACACTACAGCGACGGCCTCGATGCATGGAGGCGATGTGATCGTCGTAGGTGATGAGGTCATTACAAACCTCGCCTGCAATGACAATTCTTGGCTGATGGACTTAGGGGCTTCAGCACATGTATCTCACAACAGGGGACTGTTTGCCACTTACACGACAAGCGACTGTGGCGTGTTGAAGATGGGTAGTGGAGATGTGACGAAGGCGATTATCGTTGGAGATGTGCATTTGAGAACGAAGACGGGTGCGGTTTTTGTTCTCAAAGATGTTCGTCATGTCCCTGATATCCGTTTCAACATGGTGTCAGTTGGAAGGTTGGATGACGAGGGATTCTTCAGTCTCTTCGGGAACAGTCAGTGGAAGCTTTCCAGGGGTTCGATGGTGATTGCCAGAGGAAGCAAGAAGTCCGGTCTCTACTATATGGAGGGGAGCGCATAGGGGGCACAGGAGGTGAACGCAGTCAGTGATGCGTCTACCGAGTTGTGGCACAGGCGGCTCGGCCATATCAGCAAGAAGGGGATGGGCTACTTGGTGAACAGGAAGGTGATTCCGGGGCTCAAGTCTACAAAGTTAGAGAAGTGCACGCACTGTTTAGCTAGGAAGCAAAATAGGGTGTCTTTGCAAAGTCACCCAAGTTCGAGGAAGCCGGCGTTGCTCGAGTTGATTCACTCGGATGTCTGCGGTCCTATGAAGGTAAAATCTCTTGGTGGTACTTCTTACTTTGTAACCTTTATTGATAACTGTTCCAGAAAGGTTTATGTCTATACCTTAAAGACCAAGGATCAGGTGCTGCCTACTTTCAAGGAGTTTCAGGCCTCTGTTGAAAGGAAAACGGACAAGAAGTTGTTGTGTGTTCGGTCCGACAATGGCGGCGAATACATCGGTCCCTTTGATGCGTATTGCAGAGAGCAAAGGATACGACACCAGAAGACTCCGCCCAAGACACCTCAGCTCAATGGTGTAGCGGAGCGCATGAACAGGACATTGATGGAGAGGGTGTGATGTTTGCTGTCAGAAGCAAACTTGCCGGGCAGTTACTGGGGTGAGGCTCTTCTCACAGCTGCTTATGTTATTAATTTGTCTCCTAGTGCTCCTTTGCAGGGTGATGTGCCTGACAAAGTATGGTACGGCAATGAGCCATCATACAATCACCTGCGAGTGTTTGGCTGTAAGGTCTTCGTGCATGTACCGAAGGACAAGAGGACAAACTTGAGCCGAAGACGAGGCGATGCGTCTTTGTCGGCTACGGTCGGGATGAGTTTGGCTATAGACTCTACGACCCAGTGGAAGGAAAGCTCTACAGAAGCAGGGACGTGGTGTTCGTCGAGGATCAGACCATGACCAATACTCAGGATTCTGAGACGCCTTTTGAGGCTGAAGAATTGCCTGAGTTAGAGTCATTTCGCTTCGAGCAGTTTCCAGAGGACATCGCAGAAGATCCAGTTATGGGGGAGCCGGTACATGGAGTTGCTTCCAACCTTGATCGTCAGCCTGCTGATGGTGGTCAGGGTTTTCTTCAGGAGGATGAGCATGCCGGAGAGGTAGTTTCTGAGGAAGAGGTGGCTGTCGGTATATAGCCAGCACCAGTGGTTCCTTTGAGGAGGAGTGACAGGGATCGTCGACCATCTACGAGATACTCACCAGATGAGTATGTGCTATTGACTGACGGGGGAGAGACCGAAAGTTTTGCAGAGGCTATGGAAGACGAACACAGGCAGGAGTGGATGAAGGCTATGCAGGAGGAGATGAGTTCCTTGCACACCAATTCCACTTATGATCTGGTATGGTTGCCAAATGGCAAGAAGGATTTGAAGAATCATTGGGTGTTCAGAGTAAAGTAGACGAATGATGCTACTTGCCCTCCATACAAAGCGAGGCTGGTAGTTAAAGGCTACGGTCAGCGGAAAGGCGTAGATTATGATGAGATCATTTCGCCTGTCGTCAAGCATTCGTCTATTTGGGTGGTGCTAGCATTAGCAGCCAGTCTCGACTTGGAGGTCGAACAGATGGACGTGAAGACGGCATTCCTCCACGGTGATCTTAAGAAGGAGTTATACATGGAGCAGCCAGAGGAATTCTGTGAGAAGGGCAAGTCACTTTTGGTCTGCCGGTTGAGGAATAGCTTGTATGGTCTGAAGCAGGCTCTTAGGCAGTGGTACAGGAAGTTCGAGTCGTTTATAGGGGAGCATGGTTATGCACGGATGACGTCGGACCACTGTATATTTGTGAGGTATTTTGCCGATGATAATATTATTTTATTTCTCTATGTAGATGATATGCTATTGGTGGGACGGAATGTTACTAGGATAGCGGAGTTGAAGTGCCAACTGGGCACGGCCTTCTCTATGAAGGATTTGGACGCAGCAAAGACTATTCTTGGGATGGAGATCAGCCGAGAGAGAGAGTCCAAGCTGCTACACTTATCCCAAACGAAGTACATTCACCGGGTAGTTCAGCATTTCGGGATGGACCGGTCGAAGAAAGTGAGTTCCCCTCTTGCGGCTCACTTTAAGCTCACTGAGGAGCAGTGTCCATCTACCGAGGACGAAAAGAAAGATATGGAGCGGGTTCCATATGTCTCGGCTGTGGGAAGCCTTATGTATGCCATGGTGTGTACGAGGCCAGATATTGCTCATGCTGTTGGTACGGTTAGCAGGTATCTTTCAAATCCTGGAAGGGTACATTAGAGTGCGGTCAAGTAGATTCTACGATATCTTTAGGGCACTGCTGGTTGGAGACTTTTCTTTGGTGGTGACGATCCGAAGCTGGTTGGGTATACCGACGCTGATATGGCTGGAGATGTAGACACGAGACGATCGACTTCGGGCTACGTGATGATGTTTGCCGGAGGAGCGGTATCGTGGCAGTCGCGGTTGCAGAAGTATGATGCTTTGTCGATGACAGAGGCGGAATACATTGCGGCGACGGAGGCTTGCAAGGAGCTACTGTGGATGAAGAAGCTGCTGCAGGAAATGGGACTGAAGCAAGAGCAGTATACTTTGCTTTGCGATAGTCAGAGTGCTATTCACCTTGTAAAGAATCAGACGTTTCATAGCCGGTCCAAACACATTGAGACTCGATATTATTGGATACGGGATGTGGTTGAGAAGAAGGACGCGGAGCTTGAGAATGTTCATACAGATGACAAGGAAGCTGATATGTTCACCAAGATTCTACCAAGGGGGAAGTTTGAGTACTGCAGGCAGATCGTCGGGATGACGACCTCCTCCATATAGTTGTGAAGGGGGAGATTTGTTGGAGTGGGTGGGGTTCCCAACCTATGTGGAGAAAATCCCAGAGTGCGACGAGCGCCATCTGTGTGTCAGAGAAGCTCGGGAGGTGACGAGGTCATTCGGAGACGAAAAAGAAACTCGGAAGCCATGTTTCTACATTCTGGAACAGGGGAGGCAGAATTCTGCCCGAATTCTGCCCCCGTACAGAATTCTGCCCGAATTCTGCTTTTTGGTTCCAGAATGTTGCCGGTATGTTCTGGTTGCCCGACACAGAGTTCTGGCCGAACTCTGTGTCGTCGGGGCTGAGCGGAAATTCCGGGTGATTTCTCACCGTTGGATAATATCTGATGGTCCAGATTTTGCTGCGGATTAGGGAAGTTAATATTAGGTTATTCCTAATCCTATTTATCGTAGAATATTGAAGAAAAGAGAGAGAAGGAGGCAAGAGTGCCATTGCAACTAAGGGAGAGAAGACGGAGGATTGAATGTCATTTTTCGAAGGAGATCGCGTACGGGTAATCTCTACTCGTCGTTCTCGCTCTTCGTAGCCTTGTAATCATTGTTCTTACTTCTGAGTGTTGTGGGGATCCGATTTGGATCGGAAGGAGTTTGTAGAGGGTGTAATTCTTCTATTCCATTAGTGGAGGCTTCTCAGGGTTGGACTCCGATCGTCCCGTGGTTATTCTCGCATGGCTTTTCCACGTCAAAAATTCTCTGTGTCTGCGTGGATTATTTTGTGTGATTTTTTTTTGGGTTCGTACGTTGTATCGTTCGGTCCACTCGCAGGTACTCTCTGGTTTGGAGAAAGGTTTCCGCGCTTCTTTCCTAACAATAATATTCCTGCAGGCACATGTAAAGTTTGTAAGACCTATAGCTTCACAACATTGAGCTGAAGGCTCGGTTGTTGGAATTGGTATTAAGACAAATTTATGGCACTGAAGTACTAGATCATTATGATAGCTAGCATTGCAGTTTTCTAATACCACAAGCTCCCCTGTTAGTAAAATTGCAAGAACAAAGATGGTCATAGCGAATGAGAACATGTTAGCCTTCGCCGTCTCTCTCTTGTTCCCTCTCACTAGATATGGTGGTGGTTTTGTTTTCAAATTACATAGAATAAAGATGTATATATAGAAAAATCTTCAAAAATATATGAAGAAAGGCTCATTACAGACACATAATCTTGTATTTAGTATATTAAAAGATGTAGTTTGGAGTAGTATTTTTGAAACATAAAGTGAATTATCTTAAATCACATTGATATTTAATAACTTCAATCAAATATCTTTAAATACTCTTAAAAAGCTTTCAATTATTTTAAAAGAGCTTGAACTTTTGATTTTGATGATGACAATTTGTTTAGAAACGTGGGAGATGGATCTCCCCCACACTCCATTAAGTGTTCCTTTCTTTTTCTTTATTAATGAAATAATAGTTTGTTAAGGGCAATTGAGATATAAATTTGTTCAATTCCTCCAATACAGTTTCTTATAATAAATAAGACTCTCTTAGAAAATCTTAAAAGTAAAATAAAAACAATAGTACTTTTTTGAAACAATTGTACCTTTCTGATTTCTAGGGTAAGATGGCAATTAGTCCTATATATGAATGAGCAGAAAATGATATGAGTTGCATTAAGAGGATACCTATTATAATTTTAAGTAGTATGAGAGGACATATCCCATAGTATATAGGTTTTATAGGATCTCCATGTTGGAATTATTCAATAATATGGGCCACACATGTAAAATTAATTGTGTTGGGCTATCTAAATAATTGAGCCAAATTAAATTGGTCTATTTGGAAAATTGGCTTAAGGGTATAATTGTCATGGAATTAATGTGTAGATACAGGAGATAATTCTAATTTGATGAGGGGCCAAATTAGAAATATCAAAACATATAAATATATGTATTTATTAGGGTTATGGTCCCCAACTTATACGGCCACCAAAGAGAGGTTTTCTCTTTTTCTCTTCTGCATCCCCATCAACAGAAAGAGAGGGACAAAGGATTCAGATTCTTATTTGTCATTAAGGGTCGTAGCAAGTTGGAAGATCGAACCCCATAAAAGGACGACCGCTTCAAGATCCATCAAGCCTAGCAATGGATTTAGGTACGCTTCCGCAATTTAATTTATGTTATTCATCTCATGAATCAACATGGTACAATAAATTTCTAACAAGTGGTATCAGAGCCTCCCTGTTTGATTTATGAGATCGAAGTTTCAGAATCAATTTTTTTGTTGTTCTACGGAAACCCTAGATCGCTCGATCTAATTTAATTTAGGGTTTATGACAACAATGGGATCGGAAAAAAAATATTTTGTTTCAATCTTTAATTATTGCCGAGTCGGCCATAGGCATCCGACGACTCTGGATCAGGATAGGATGCTCGTTTTCTTTTTTTTTGACTCTAGATCTGGATATTGCGTATTCTTATGCACTCTTTGACTTTGAAGGCATTAACTCCTTGTGGTCCTATAACCAGTAAATAAAACTATATAGGATCCACCACAACCAATAAGTTTTGTCTTCTCCTTGTTACCATTTATATATATTTTTTTCTTCTGTTGGGATCATTGCTTGGCTTTCATATTATTTTGCTTCAGTATTTGTTGATTATATAAGTAGGTAGGAGCTAAGGTCATTGTTTTAAGACATTATGCACTCTAGCTTACCATGAATCATGCAAACAAAATAATCAACATGCCATGTTTGTGAGTAATCCAGGAAGAGTCCATACTCTTGTTGCATGCAAAGCATTTTAATGTCCTTTGGCTTGTAGTTTGGAGAAGCTCACAACTTCTCATTTAAGGTGTTATGCTAAAGTTTATAAATCAATTTTGTAACGCCCCTGTCCCAAATACTTAAGACTAGATACGTATCATGCCAGCTGTATACATACGAGTAAATATACGACTCGTATATATACATAAGCTGTAAATGTAGAAAGCCAAGACACTAAATCTCATCCACAAAGATAAATAATAATATAAAGGCAACTTTGAGTTTGACATGTATACCATAGTTGGGCGGAGACAAAGTCCACTACCTACCAAATTAAATATGGAAAAATACACAAGGAAAGAATTTAGCAAGCGAGAGCAAGTGACGAGTCCAAGAGCAATTATCACGACGGAATAGAGCGCAAGTCATGGCCTTAGCTAGAGCACATGCAAGAAATTACGAAAACACACACCTAGGGAAATACCAGGTCCTCAGAGGGACGTAACAAGACACATAATATCATGCCATAAACTGAATAGTAAGAGCTCAATAGAAAGTATACATGCGTAAGGTTCCTACCCATTCTATGTGATATATACTTTGAGAAGACAACATTCTACGCAGGAGCTTAGGTGTTCAGCATAGATGGAGGGAGAGTAGTAGTAGGTAGCGCTCATAAGAGGCACTATCGACTATGGGCAGACACTACAACAAAAATACCCTTTAATGACGCTTGATATGGGGTTTTAATGACGGCTGATAAAGAAGCGTCATTAAATTTCAGCCAGACTGTAATCTATGACGGTTATATATAAAAGCGTTATTGAATGTCTCTAAGTGGTACGAGCGTTATGGAAAAAACACAAATTTTAAGTCGAAATTTCGACTCTCCCGCACTTACTCCCGCACTTAAGTCGAAAAGTCCCCTTCTCCCGCACTTACTCTCTTTCTCCTTCTCTCTCTCCCGCCGCTCCCCAACTCCCTTCCGCCCTCTCTGGCGCTCCGGCGCTCCCGATCAACTACTCTCAGCCCGCTCCGGCGCTCCCGATCAACTCCCCTCAGCCCGCTCCCCTCTCGCCGTGCCCCAACTCCCCTCAGCCCGATCAACTCCCCAAGGTTTGTCCTAATTTTTTTTCTTATTTTGTGCCCTAATTTCTGCCTCGATTTGATTTTAGTAAAATGCCCTAATGCCTCGACTTGATTTTAGTAAAATGCCCTAATTTTGACCTAGTTTATATTTCCTAGTTTTCGAAAGATGGCTGAAATATCTTTGAATGCATGTTTGGAAATCTTTGAAAGAATTTTCTTTTTTTTACTAATTTGTGATGCATTTTCTTTGTCCGCGCATTGGTTCATCTTCTTGTTTCTTTCTTTGTTGGTTCTTGCAGTGTGGAAGGGTGTTAATTCCATTGCTTACAAGTTCAACTTCATGGAGACATGTTCGGGTAGCAAGGTTTGTTTTGGTTCATGGAGACATGTTCTTTTCAATTGCCCTATTTTCTAGAAATCATGGACAAAAAAGAGATCAATGTCCCTGTAACGTCGTGTATGACACATGTTGAACACGGCATTTTTACACTCGAAATTACTCCAGGTCACGCAGAAATCGGTACCGTGTCTGTGTATGTGCCATGTCATATTGTCTTTAAATCAAGTCCTGTTCTTTTTAGATTAAAATACTCCAGGCAATACAATTTATTTTTTATAGTGTGCACGTTGCTCATGCATCGAGAGTGGGATGGATCTTTGACATCAATATATGCAATTGTTTGACTGTACATCTTTAGATTAAATGATATCGGTCATGTTGGATGTGAGCGTTGACCAACTTTTTTTTAAGGTTTATTTGACCCTCTTTTGTAGTTATGTAGATGATTCATATAATGGTTGATTCCAGAATTCATCTCATATAAAACCTGATTTTGGGATTCAAGTACAACACATAACCTGAGAATTAGTTCACTGATTTCCCATTTAATTCATCGACACTCACATGATACACAAGTATATAGACATAATACATCAATGAGATATCAGTTGAAATCTGGAAGCAATGATATCACTAGAAGAATAAGGTTCTACTTTGTATATATGCAAGGTCAGTCGTACAATTACATTGAGCTTGAACTTCAGGGTAATCATATTGCCGTCTCGGGAAAAAATTCAACTACAGAACTAATATGATCAAGCAATGAAGTGCACAATTTCCTACATATAGACTCAGAGCATCCCTGGTACAACCTCTACATCCCAGTACTCGATATTGTTTCCTGTAATCCCTTGGACCCCTATACCCGTTAGGTTGATCATGGCACTCTGCCTATGCCATATGGGTATTGGCATATCCTATGATACCTACTGTTATCTACAGTTCTCTGTTCCAATATTGAACGAGTTATCAACGACTCGGGTTACCTGCATCAAGAGGTACCAAGGCTTGTTTATATCTGATATTCAAAACCAAGCCATGTAGTTGGTGTTAAACCAGGTACCCACTGATACTAGGTTGCCCCTAATGTGGGATAGGATAATCTTGAAGGTATTTCCTACTGTATCTATGTGCACCGACCCTTCAAGGTTTGGTACAATCAAACACTCCCTATGTTTTAATCTCAGGTTCGAGGGATTTCACACTCACATGATATATTTGAATTGGGCTATTGAACACAGGTTATAAAAAAATTTGAATTGGGCTATTGCACACTCATATGATATACATAACCTAATGTGAGCTGTCATTTTTACCAAATCCTGAGAACTGCATTGGGCTGAATTCTGGGTTATATACTCTAATAACTGAGGCTGTTTACACAGACTTCCTCACCCTGCTTTATACCTTCCTGCACACATGTTTCCCCACACACTCTCACATTTTCTGTCACTCACACACTCACTAACACACACATGCCTACACTGTTCAGCCTTTCGACACACACACAAGCACTCATGATTCACACACACATATATTCACTGTCACCTCATTCTAAATTCTGAGAACAAATTGTTCCCCTCATGTTGATCCTCACACTCTCATGGATGACAAAGCACTTAATCGTTGTTTTGCTTTATTATACAGAGGAATAGATCATGGATGATAAAGCACCTATTATCGGAAGAATATAGAGCCGGAGTTGATGAATTTATGGAGCATGTTAAAGCTAGTGGGTGTTTGCCATTAAAATTGTTTTGATTGAAATCTTAATACGAACAGAACAGTGATACAATATAGGACTTAGATGTAGTCCTAGGAGTACACTTTTGTTTAAGCTGGGTCCTTAGTGCCAATGGAGCGAGTGGTAATGCGTTGACTCCGTTGACCGGCTGACGACGGTTATCGGTTCTCTGAAGGTTTTGATTGCTCTGGGTGCTGGAGCTTGCTGAGAGGAGGAAGACGTTGAGTGTCTAGAACTGTCTCTCGGTGATTCTCTGTTGTCGATTCTCTCTGTGTTGTGAGTCTTCTGTTCTGAGTCTCTGTGTGTGTGTGAAGGAGATGATCCTTCTATTTATAGTTTTGCAGGCTGGCTGCTCATGCGCGCATGCAGGATGCGCCGGTGTGGGGATGCCACGTGGAGGTTGCTGATGGAGGCGCACGGATGCTGCGCCCTGATCGAGGGGGAGAACTCTTCATACTGCTGTTGTGAGCCGGCACGTAGCAGAGAGAAGATCTTTCCGTTGCTGAAATCTTGGATGAGTTGAGTCAAAAGACACGTGTCGTCGACTCATGGTTCGAAGATCTCGGATTTGGTGGAGAGAAGTGATCTGGTGAGCTGCGCCTTGGATTGGGCGCAGGAGGAGGTTGCGGCTCATAACCTTTAGGAGTTACAAACCATTTGGGGCGCATGGCTTTTGAGGCGCATGCAGATAACTTTCCTTCTGTCTTTCGAGATCAGAGAGCAGTCTGAGGCGCATGGCTTTTGAGACGCATACTGATTTGGACGCATGGCCGTAGAGGCGCATGCTGATGGTGGAGTGGCCACGTGGCAGTAGCCGTCGAAATAAAGTCATGATGATGCTGACGTTGCCGACGCTTCATTTTCTGAATAAAGCTGTCAACTGTTCAGACTTTGGGAGGCGTGCTGCCAACTCTGTCAGTTCAGTATTTAATATTGGTGACGTTCGATGGACAGCTGAGTGGGCGTGTCGATTGGCGTTCCACTCGGTATGGAGATGTGTGAGGGCGCACCCTCTGTAATGCACCGAGTACTGTAGGGCGCGTCTGTGTGATGCGTCTGATGCCGAAGGGCGCGTCCGTGTGATGCGCTGTCTGGCTGGCGCATCGGACATGTCTTTTAATGATGTGGCTGTCTCGCTCTTCGAGTGCTATAAATAGCCGTTTGGCTGAATTCGAGGCGTCCGGTTCATCCATTTAATGTAAATTCATTGCACGGAATTCGGAGGATCATCCACATGGCGCGTGGGTTTGATCTGCCCGACCTATAAATAGTGGCATGGAGAGAAGATTTGCTTCTCATTCCCTCACGTACTTCCAACATGAACTTGAACATGCGGGTGCATTCTATTGACGAAGTGCTCCCGAGGGTGAAGATGAGACGCTGTGTTGTCTTCGATGCTCTTGAAGGTGACTGTTACATCCAAAAGACGGAGTCGAGGGCTTCCGAGGCAGTCGGAAGGTGCCTGTTGCATCCAAAGATAGGGATGCTCGGGCCTTGTCCCCGTTGTTCCGGAAGAGCCGTAGATCGGAATGGCGGTGCTAGGCTCTCTCTTCCTTCAAAGTGGGGTTTCCCCACTTTGATCGTGTTGAAAGCTGCTCCTTTAGCCGCGGTTTCGATCACGGTCTTCCTTCGGCTTTGGAGGCTCTTTCGAAGCCTCCCCTGGCCTCAGTATTTGCGGTGCTCTTCTCTTCCTTGGTTCCAGCCAGTGGGTTAAATGCTTTGCTTGGCGAAGCACTTATCAGGTGAGCCTGGCTGGAAGAGCGGCACATAACTGGGCTCTGCTCGGCCAGGTGAGCCTGGCTGGAAGAATTTGGCTGAAGGGATGCACATAGCTGGGCTGCTGAAGGGATGCACACAACTGAGCTGGATGCACATGGCTGAGCTGCTGAAGATATGGTGGGATGTGCCTGGTTGGAGGTGCATGATGTCTGCTGCGCCTGACTGACAGCGCATGGTGACTGGCAGCGCATGATGACTGCTGCGCCTAACTGGAGGCGCATGGTGGCCGCTGGCTGTAGACTTAGGATCTTTCCTTTGTAGAAATTCTCCTTTGTACAACCTTTTCTGGACATGTAATAGACTTTTATATATAAATAAAAAGTCCTTCTTCAAATGTCCATGGTTATTGACTTTGCTGTGAAGTGTTCTGTGCGAGTCCTGGCACATGTAGTGTCTGGCGCATGGTCTTTCTGGTTGTGAAATTCTATGCTTCTACAAGACCCCCTTTAAAGTTTTCAAAACTTTTGAATAAGTTTTGGAATACTTTGAATAAGAAGCATGGAGTTCAGGGAGTATGATTTCTGGGCGCATGGCTGTTCGGGCGCATGCTCTTCTCAGTTAATGATGATGGTGCCTCGGTAACCGAAAAGATTAATGATGATCTTTTGGTTTTATTTGCTGCTATCCCTGCACAGAACCCGAGGCGACGGCTGAGATCACACGTCATCTGTTCACGCGTGCGACCAAGCCCTATAAATAGATAAGAGTTGGAGAGAGAAAGGATTCTTCTTCTCTGTGCCTCTGCTTCTTTAGAGTTTCTTCTTCAAAACCCTAACTTCTCCTTCCTCGAGAGAATGGCTCCCAAGACTCCTCGCGGTGCTGCCGGCAAGGAGAAGGAGAAAGCGAAGGAGTCCGCGGAAGTTGCGGCGGCTGTCGTTCCCCGTCGGCCTATCGAAGTTCGGCCGGAGGTGGTTGGTAAGTCTCATTGTCTGTACGCCAACGCACATAGGCCTTGAGTCTTTAATGATGTGCCGCGGTCTTTGCCCGCCGACGCGCATGGGTTTAAACCCTGGTGATGCGCCGAGGCTATACTGCTGACGCGCATGGGTTCAAATCCTGAAGATGCGCCGAGGCTATACTGCTGACGCGCATGGGTTCAAACCCTGATGATGCGCCGAGGCTATACTGCTGACGCGCATGGGTTCAAACCCTGATGATGCGCCGCAGTTTTCTCCTTTAGACACATTTGTGTGTTCTCTTCTGACTTTTTCTGATCTTTTACTAGTGTCGATGGCAATCCCGCTTTTGAGTGAAGTTTTCTTGGAGGCTGCCTTCAACCAAATGGGAGTAGAGCATAACGAGGAAGTGATAAACCCTGCTCAAGATGCTCTTATGCTGGATCAGCCTCCTGAGAGAATGACCCTAATCCGTGAACAGTAGTATTGGTTCCTCAAACGGATGATGGAGCGTGGAGTCATTAAACCTTCCACATCTGATAAAGTGACCTTCCTGAAGCCTGAGTTCCTATTTGGAGACCGTCTCACTTCTACTGACTCGTCAGTATTGAAGGTCAAGGAGGACTGGTTCTTTACTGCGAATGGAGTGCATATGACTGTTAAGCAACTTGAACGTCAGTGGCCTTTGACGTACTTCTGTCGCCTTGTTTCCCAGAGGAGGATGTCTTGGGAGCTTACCCCTTCTCAGGGGGGAGCGGTGACTGGTGTCATCCAAATTAATTCTACTTCCGACCAAAGGGATGCTTTGACCGTTGTACGGTCTGGGTCTTCTTACACTTGGCGTACTTTACGTCCTGGGAGCCTCTACAGTGATGTACCCATTGATACGTTTGCTTATAGTGCTTCGACTTTTACACATCGTATGTTTTTGATGGAACGTTCCTACCCGACAGGAGAGTTTCGGGTGGAGGGTTGGTGCCATTACGTCTCCAAATGGGATAAACTGACGCTCTGGATCTTGTCGCAGTTTCGGACTGAGCTCCGAGAGATCGGGTTGACTGCCGCGATCCGTGCTACCCAGGCGGGTGTTGACCTTAATAGGCACATGTTCCTCGCACTCCTGGAGATGTTTGATATCCACACCGGGACCTTCTTTACTCCGGTAGGGGAATTAGGGCTCGCACTTCATGAGATGTATGAGGTGTCTAAACTCCCTTGGGGGTCGGAGCCCTATGAAGAGTACTTTTCAACTAATGAGGAACTTCAGGTCCTGGGGGACAGAGCTGATGAGATGACGGCCGTCTTCAAGGAAGTGGCGAGTCATCATTACTATGTGCAGAGAAGGGATAAAAGCGGGTCGCAGCCCCATGTAACCGCTTGGAGAGATTATGTCTTTAGACACGACAAAGAGGATTCTTCGAAGTTTTCTACTCCGCCGGCGCTCTCTCGTAGCGAGGTGCTGTCCGAAATGAGCACGTTAGGGGAGAAGAATCCCCGAGGAAATGAAGACCAGCAGTCAGATGCACGCTCCTACAGCTGCTTCTGGCACCTTGCTTATCCAATGTCATCCAAGGCGGTTTTGGTCGCCTATCTGATGATATGGCTCCGGGATTGCGTATTCGCAGGTGGATCCGGTGCCGTCGAGAGGGTGACTCGAAACTTAATCCTGCCAGCCGTAAAATTGGTCTTCGGCCGGCGCTTGGCTCTCCTCCCCGCAATGGTATGTAACCTGCAGCGAGGTTTGCGAGAGTTTGCTGGAAATGTGATTCATGATAGAGGCAGAAAAAATAACTTCCCGCGCGCCGAATTGCCGTTTCATTATTTGATGGCATGGCTGATTCTGCATCATCCCAGTGTGATGAGCCCAGGCTCGAAAGGAGATTATAAGGCTGGAGATGCATTCCTTCGTCGTTTCCATTGGAGGAGTTGGTCGTATACTGGTGTCCCGGTTTGTAGAAAGGTTTTATCCCGTCTTCAGGGTTGGGAGATCACCAAAGTTGGTCCCATCTATTTGGGTTTTGAGGCCAACGAGGATTTAAGGGACCTGGGCGAAGGTACCACCACTCTGCCTCAATGGGGATCCCGCTGGTTGCAAAGTATCCGGCCGTCCCATCTGGTGTACCGGAATAGGAATCAATGCTACCTGGAACCATACTTGCCGAGCCGCTTTGCGCGACAATTTGGTTATGCTCAGATGATGTTGGATAACCCCAGTAATACCCTGGGGTATGTTGGAAGTTTGTTGGATGGTGCACGAGCTTGGCATTACTATAATGCCAGATGTACCGGAGCTCGTTTTACGCTGTCCGTCCCCGATCCGCGGCTGCCCATTCTTTACTCGGCCGCCAAATTTTACTGTGTTATGGCTGCCCCGCCCTCCGGATATGACAGGGAGACCAGCCTTATCGCAGGCACCCAGTTAGCAGCGACTGGGGATATGCCAGTGAAGGCCCGGCCGCATCGTCCGTCAGGGGTGGGTCAACGGAGTGCCCCCTCCGCATCACAAGCAGAACCCTCGGGCGATCGATCGAAATGATGTGCAGATACAGGGGCTGAATCTCTTGTGTCGAAGAAGCAGAAGAAGGCATCGTTACCGACGGTGTCATCGGATTCGGCGTCCGAAGAGGTAAGGACATCCTACTAAATCTGATTTTGGTTCCGCCACTTACGAGGCCCCATCTTCTTTTGTAGGAGCCGCTAAAAAGAAAACCTCGTACCCCAAAGTCGGGTGGGAGTCGGCGAGAAGAGATGGCGAGCTCGTCTGGAGTGCGTATCCCGCCGACAATGATGTCTCTCATGGAGGAAGATCCGGAGGATACTGTCATCGTGGAGGTTCTGGTATCCTCGGGTTATGTCAGGAGGGAATTTGAGGGTGCAGCAGCTTCCGAGGTGACGAAGGCCACAGCGGAGGCTTCACATATCAAAGGTTTAGCAAGTGCGCAGCTTCCTGGTGATGAAGAGGAATGGAGTTCATCATCTTCCGATGACATCGCTCCGGAGCTGCAGGAGTCTGTTGCGGGGGCAGCAGAAGCAGTGAGGATAGAGGAGAGGGTTGATTCCCCTCCTTGTCATGATGAAGGGAGGTCGGCCGAATCATTGCCAAATCCTTCCTTGGCTTAAACCATGGACATAGAGATGGCTACTGATCAGGCGGTAGCGACAGATTCTGTCCCTGTAGAGGGACTTGAGAAGAATGAGACCCTTCTGCCGGTCTTGTCTCCTGGGGCTGGCCAGGAGATAAATGTTGATCTCCACGTTTTGCCGGGGGAGGTAGCTGATGCTGATAGAACGTCGGGGGTAGAAGAGGTGGCCGTTGACGTCGGTGATTTCTCCGGGCTTGAGAAGGGTAAGGGTGTGGAACCCTCTGTTGCTCCTTCCACTTGGGGTACTATCACGACGCATGTGCCGGCTCCTTCTGTTCCTTCGGCTCCTCGGGCTAGCAGTCTGGCCCCTGTTGATGAAGAGCCTATTGCTGCCGAGGTTCAAACCTCTCAGATCGAGGTTGGCGGATCTTCCTCCGGTCCGCAAACTGTAGTAGCTCCCCCAACTCCTGCTATGACGCCGCAGGTGCTGGCGGATGCCGACGAGTATGTAAAGTTCCTCGTCGAGGGAGTGTACAAAATGCTGGAGAAAGGAGTATCTGCAGTGATGGATGCCAAGGGGAGCTTTGCGACAGCAAAAGCTTTGGCAATGCCTTGTATCGAGCTGATCCGCGTTCACCAAGGCCATGACCATATGGCCGAAATTCTGGAGGTTTCGGTGATTGAGCTGGACGAGCGGCTCGCAGAACTGCGGCGCATCCAACGAAATAACCTCTCTGTCTTGATAGATGCAGAGATAGGGAAGTTGATGGCTGAAATCGAGGCTTCCTATCGAGCCGATGTGAGCAGTTAGGAGCGTGAAGTGGCTGGGACTGAGGCTGCGGCGGAGCAGTTGTCTCAATCTATAGAGAAGACAACGGAGAAGCGGGCTGCGGTGGACGCTAACATCGCAGAGGTTGATGCTCAGATGCGCCGTCTTGAAGACCAGCGGGCCCAACTTCAACTAGAAGCTGATCGTGTCCTGGCTGAACACGTGGCATTCAAGCAGGAGGAAGCGACTCTTACTCAGCGGACCCTTGCTTTGGCTCAGCAGCGACGACAACTTGATGAGAAGTATGAGAGTAAAACTTTCGCTGAGGCTGTCGGATTAATGCGTCAAGAAGCCGAGCTGCGAGTCCAGGCGACTGTGGAAACTCGCACTGCCGACCTGAGACGTCGAGTCAGAGAGCTCTCATCCCACCCTGGAGAGGATCGGGGACTGTAGCTTCTCTTCTTTTTATGTGTTTTTGCAACTCTTGCTGGGGAAATAGCGTATTTCTGTACTCCCTTCTTTGAAAAATAAAGAAATACACTATCTCTTTTTTTTTTGTGATGTGTTCATTTTTGATCTCATAAACTTGATGATTTATGTGGACCTATTATCTTTTGCGCACCTTGGTTTTTAGGTACAGATAATAAGTTTGAAGGAACCAACATGTTTGCTCAGAGGTAATGTGGACATGGCAATCATTAGGTTCAAATGATAGAATCTTCCTGCTCAGAGGTATTTATGGACATGGTAGGAATGATCCTGGGGGATACGCTGAACAACTCAGAGGTAATGTGGACATGGAAGTTCTGCGATCAATGTACGACAACACAGGAGTTGTTTGTACGGGATGTTTACTCAGAGGTAATGTGGACGTGGTAAACATGAAGGATAGCGTAAGCTCACGAAATGTAAGGTTCCGCTTTGTAGGATGTAGAGAGACAACTCAGAGGTAATGTGGACGTGGTTATCTTTCTACGGAAGGATGCCACGGAACAGCTGGGTTCCGGAAGCGTTTGATTTTTGTGAAAAGAGGTTGTTTGGGGAAATACATGTCTTGGAGGATGTCAAGAATAGTACTTCTTTAGGAACTTGCCGTTGATGGGCATCATGAACAAGTCTCCATTGGGTTTGGCGAGGCGGTAAGCACCGTTTGAGTATACCGTCTCAATAATGAAGGGTCCTTCCCATTTGGGCTCGAACTTCTCTGGTGTCTTGTGAGTTAACACCATTGGCCTTCTGACTGCTAAAACCAGGTCGCCAACTTGGAAAGTTCTTTGCTTGACCCTCTTGTTGAAAGCCTGTGATATACGGGCTTGGTAAAGTTCGATGCGTTGTTGAGCTAGGAGACGCTTTTCGTCAAGTGCCTCCAGTTTTCGCAGACGACGACGTTGATTGTCTTCTTCTGTGAGTTTGTTTGTGATCGCTACTCGGAGTGAGGGGATCCGGATCTCGAGAGGCAGTACTGCTTCGCTCCCGTAGACCAGGAAGAATGGTGTGTTGCCTGTTGGGGTCCGTACCGTTGTGCGGTAGGCCCAAAGACATTCGTCGAGCTTTTCGTCCCAGTCGCGTTTGTTGGATGACACGACCTTTTTGAGTAGCCTGACGATAGTTTTGTTGAACGCCTCGGCCAATCCGTTTGCTGCCGGATTGTAGGCGGTTGAGGCCACGTTTTGAATGCGATTCTTGTCACAGAACCTGCCGAAAATGTGGCTGATGAACTGGGGACCATTGTCATGAATGATTCGCCTGGGTACTCCGAAACGGTAAATGACATGGTGTTTGATAAAGCTGACCACCCTGGAGCTTTTTACTTCTGCTAGTGGGACTGCTTCCGCCCATTTGGAGAAGTAATCGGTGATGGCCAGGATGAAACGATGTCCTCTTGATGAAGGAGGGGTGATTGGTCCTACAATGTCCATGCCCCAGGCTTCGAATGGCCAGGAGGCGACTGTAGGATGTAGAGGTTCAGACGGTGTATGTATGAAGTCTGCATGAAGTTGGCATGCATGGCACTTCTTAGCATATTCTACTGCGTCGGCGGCCATGGTTGGCCAGTAGTAGCCCATACGTCGCAGTCGATCTTGCAACTTAGGACCGGGTTGATGAGCTCCATAAGTTCCGTCGTGAGCTTCTTGAAGAGCCTCGGCTGCTTCTTCGTTAGACAGGCATCGAAGGAGGAGCCCATCGAAGGAGCGTCGGTACAGCGTTTTAGTGGCTGTATCGTAGTAGAATCGAAGAGAGCGTCTCCTGACTGAGACGGCTTCCTTCGGATCTTCCGGAAGGATTCCGTAGACGGCGAAGTCGATGAACGGGAATCTCCAGTCTCGGACATTAACATCGGTGTTTGTCGGCACGGCGTGAGCCATTTGCAAACATAGGTTATTTCTGGGACAAATCAAGTCTCGGCCAGTTACCGTGACATAGTGTTGAGCCCCAAGGGGCGCGGCCAATGAGGCTGCGAGGCCAGCCAGAGCGTCAGCCTCCAAGTTTTGTAGACGGGGTACATGTTCGATGAAGAACCCAGTGAAGGTTGAAATGATGTTCAATGCAACTTCATGGTAAGGGATCAAATCTTCATGGCGAACCTCGTATTGCCCCCGAATCTGGTTTACGACGAGTTTCGAGTCGCCGTAGGCTTCCAAATGATCCACCCCCAGCTGTTGTGCTAGCTGGAGTCCCATGACGAGTGTGTTGTACTCAGCAACATTGTTGGAGCACGGCTTCGAAAGAGAGTATGCGCGCTGGATGACCAGCTGATCGGGGGAGACCAAGACTACCCCCACTCCTGCGATGATTTGGCCGTTGGGGCCCGTTCTTGAAGCGCCATCGAAGAACATCCGCCAAACGGGGCTTCCTTCAGTGACGTTTGATTCTTGGACTTCATCCGGGATGTCTTCATAGAGTTTTGAAGATTCTGGGATGGGGTGTGCAGCTAAAAAGTCAGCCAGAGCCGGACCCTTGACCGCCTTCTGCGGGACAAACACCATGTTGTATGGCGTTAGTAGGATCGCCCATGTAGCCAGCCGGGAGTTTAATGACCCTGGCTTCGTCATGAGAACTCTGAGTGGATTGACTCGGGAGATGACGTGAATTGTCTGGCCCGAGACGTAATGACGAGTCTTCTGAATGGCAAACACCAAAGCCAAGCACTCCTTTTCAACGGGGTTGTACCGGTGTTCGGCCCCGATGAGTGTTCGACTGAGGTAGTAGATTGCTTGCTCGTAGCCTGCATCGCTGTTTTGAGCCAGTAAAGCGCCGAGGGAATGATCCATGACACGGACGTAGAGGAGGAATGGTTTGCCGGCGACAGGTGCCACTAGGACTGGCGGGCTTGTCAAGTAAGCCTTGATGTCGTCGAAAGCCTTTTGGCACTCCTCTGTCCAGACGTAAGAGACTGCCTTCTTCATGAGCTGAGTAAAGGGTTGACATTTATCGGAGAGGTTTGCTATGAACCTCCGGATGTATGCCAGACGTCCCTGTAAGCCCCGAAGTTCTCGAAGGTTCTTCGGAGGGTCCATGTTGAGGATGGCTTTAGTCTTCTCGGGATCGACATGAATGCCTTTTGCCGTGATGACAAAGCCCAAGAATTTGCCGCTAGAAACCCCCAGGAAGGATTTAGCGGGGTTCATTTTGAGTTGATGTGCCCGCATGAGATCAAAGACCGTCCTCAAGTCCTGTAGGTGATCTCTTTTGAGGCGGCTCTTGACTGCGATGTCGTCAACATAGCACTCAACTGTCTTGCGAAGATGTTGATGGAAGATGGTACTCATCGCTCGTTGGTATGTTGCACCGGCATTCTTCAAGCCGAAGGGCATTACTGTGTAGCAGAAAACACCTTTCGGAGTCCTGAATGACGTGTGTTTTGCGTCATCGGGGAACATCTTGATTTGATTGTAGCCTGAATACCCGTCCATGAAGGACATGCGTTCAAAGCCACATGTGTTGTCGATCATTACATCGGTGATTGGGAGCGGGAATTCATCCTTCGGGCAAGCAAAGTTGAGATCCCTGAAGTCGATACAGACTCGTATCTTCCCGTTCTTCTTGGTGACAGGGACGACGTTGGCTACCCAGTCCGGGTATTGTTCCTAACGGATGAAGCCACTGGTCAAGAGCTTGTCCACCTCCTGATCGATGGCATTCATGATGTCCGGGCGGAAGCGTCGCTGTTGTTATTTGATAGGTTTGGCATCTGGTAAGATGTTCAACCTATGCATCGCGATCTGTGGATCGAGACCCGGCATGTCTTTGTAGCTCCAGGCGAAGATGTCAATATATTCTTTAGCCAGTTGGACTAAAGATTCTCGGTCTTCTCCTTCCAAGCTTTTGCTGATGAAGATGGGTTTAGAAGAAGACCCATCCCCGAGGTCGATCTGCTCGACTTCGTCTTCGGTGGGAGGTTCTCGTAACTCAAAACGAGACTCCCATTGTTCTCCTAGGCGTTGAGCCTAGGGTTCCCCTTCGAAGGGTTCCGGCGGTTGGTCTTCGCCTTCATCTTTCTGAGGTTGCGCCGATGTCATGTTAGCTGACAGTACTTTCCTGAAGACTGATCCGATACTGGTATCGGAATCCCACGTCGATGCTTCAGACGAGTGGGAATGTTCTATGTCTTCTGCGTCTGAACTCTCTGGAGTTGATGGCGGCGTGACATAGCCTAACCCCCGTCGAGTCCGATTATAGTAATCCTGTGGCTTTCCATTGGGCATCGAAAGCCGGACAGGGAGATGCCGACCCTTGCCGTAGTTTAAGCCTTTGTTGCTTTTCAGGTCGTAGCCCATCTTTTGGATGATGTGCTTAGCCGCATCTGTGTACCGATAGACTTGTACTCTGTCGGTATCAGGTTCGGGCTCGATTGACGGGAGGTCCCGACGACGCTCGATTTGCCCGAGATGATGGTGCCTTGGTCTCGGCTCCGTGGAGGGACTATGAAGACTCCTTGAGACGGGACTATTTGATTATGGTAGACGGTCGTTACTTGTGTTTGCAACGACCGTAGAGCATTGTCTAATGCATACATGGCATTCCAGTGTGGAAGACAAGAATAATTGAAAGACACTCTATTATTGATAAAGTACGAGATTTTATCCCGTGGGATTACATTGTCGAAGGAGGGTGCGTCTACATCAGCAGAGATATATTCGCCAAGCTCCTCATCTGTAAGCACTGGGGCCGGATCAGGAGAGTCCTCCACCGCTCTGACTATGGGGTCTGAGAGGGTTATGTGAGCCCTCTCCGGCATCTTGGATGACTGCGGCGGCTTGCCTTTAAGACGCACCTTGAGAGGTGCCTCGGTTGTGCCTCCGATGAGTGGCGCCTTCCCTTGTAATTTTACCACCAGGGGAGCCGCTGTTTGAGGTGGCTTTCCCTTGAGGCGTATCTTCAGGGGAGCTTTGTGAGTCGGTGCTTTCCCTGATAGCTTGATGCTCATTGGAGGCGCCTTCTGGGGAGGCTTGCCCTTCAATCGGATTTTCAAGGGGGCGTCGGGAGTCATTTCGGGCTCCAAGTCCGGCTCTGTTGCCGTCTCTGCTTCATCATCGGCGTCGTTGGCTTCCTCCTCGTCAAGTGGCTTGTACAAGTCGAAATCGGTGAAGTAGGCCTCAATCCCTTTGAAGGGATCGATATCTGCAAATTCCGTCCGGATGACGTCGTTGGTGGATACATATTTCATGCATTGGTGGAGCATGGAGGGCACCACCATGTACTCATGTAACCATGGTCGTCCGAGTAAGATGTTGTAGTTGACCTCGGCATCCACCACATAACAAGTCACCTCAGTTTTGAGGCTGCCGATGTGAACACTTCAGCCGGATCTTGCCCAGTGGCTCGTTCTTGCTAGCATTGAAGCCACTGATGGTCGTATTGGAGGGCGCCAGCGGTACATTGGGATCCCAGCTTTGATAGCAGCGCTTTGGAATGATGCTTAGGGAAGACCCCGGATCGATCTGAATCCTGCTCACCTTTACCGAACCGATGTACCCTGTGTAATACAACGGTCGGTTATGTCGGTGATGCTTGAGCAGGTCTTGTTGGGTGAAAGTTAGGTTTGGGATAACTTCATCGCACAATGACAGTATGCACAAGTAGTTGGAGGTCTTCAGGCTGCTTGATTTGACTGAGAAGGATTCGGCATCCTTCAGAGCTTCGTAGAGAGCTTCTCGGGAGTCCTTGGGAGAGACGCAGGAGCTCGAACAAAGACAAGCGTGCAGGAGTACTGGCCAATTGTGCCAGAATGTCAAAATTGGGGGCTTGGCTAGCCCCGAAGCA